>CP092863.1:116069888-116313333 GCA_030710605.1 Cordylochernes scorpioides | reverse complement strand
ACAGAATTTGATAAAAGTACTGCCTGACTTAAAGCGTAAGAATAAAAAAATTAAAAACTTATTTACATAATTTACAAAAGGTTTGAGCCGGCCATCAGGAAACAACAACAATGAGTTATATAAAGGGAAAGCGCGACCTCTGGCGGTGGATTTAACAGAATAGTTTAATCTATGAAATATAATTTGAAAGAAAATCATATTTTTATATAACATTTTTTTCTTTTGTCTGATGATGGTGACAATGCTGTTGCCGAAACGTCACACACTATTAAATTATTTGGATTAGGTCTTTATTTTCTTGTATTATAATCTATAATCTAAATTGTGATTTATCATAGATTTGGTCTTATCAAACTTGTGTTTCTAATCCATAATCCAAATTGTGACTTATCATAGAGAAAGTGTTGAAAAGTGGAAGGATTTACCTCCGCTGAGATCTGAGACAGGATGACAGCCTTGGTGCCCGGATGTCTGCGACACATAACAACAGATCCTTTCTAAGAGTCAGAACAACATAGAAAGGAAGACCAACAGGTCAGTAGAACTAACCTTCCTGTAAAAGACAACACTTGGTTGAAGAACAAAAGTGACCTTTAGAGAGAGAGGTGTTCTCTTATAAGAGCGTTTCTCTGCCTTTGCCGGTCCCAAGCCCGGATGAAAAAGGAGGAGGGGGAGCAGTAACAAGCTCACTGAAAAACCTGGGTTCAGCTGGCCCGGCTGATAATACCCTGTAAGGGCTCCTAATCCAGGGATACGGGATGAGCCGCGTTTGTACTCCATGTTAGGAGCGGCGGCTGCACATGGCGTCTGTTCCTCATGTCAGAGGCGGCCATTTCTTTTGGAGCTAAGTCGGCCTGCCACTGAGTAGTGTTCCCAGTCTTAATGACAAAGGCAGACACAATCTACTTCACCCAGTGTGGAGATAAGAAAGAAGAAGAAGAGTTTCTAATTACTAAAAAAATGTTTTTTTTTTTTTAATGATGAACACTGTCTTCTGTCCAGAGGCCTCCTCTAAAAAGAGTGTTGTCTCATGGAGGATCTACTGTACTGAGTCTTCTTCTTTCTCTTATCTCCACTCAATCATAACAGGGTATCAAGTCTGTAGAGCTTGTTGATGGTGTCTGTACTGGGGATGAGTAGAGCTCATCAATGGATGATCTATAACGACGTCAATAACGTGGTTTGGGGTTGTCGCAGGTTGACACTTAATACATAGTGGGTACTGACAGTACATTGCCTAAATTACAAGGTAAAAAGACAAATCCAAATAAATTAAGTTTTTTTTTTTTTGGCTTATCCCTAGTACACATGGTACAGGCCATGATAATCATGGTGGGTAGAAGTAGGTGACTGATTTTACTGTAAGTGCACCACATGTCTACACATGTGAAAACATAAATTAAGTAAATACATTGAGCAATATACCTTTCTGCAAATCAAGTTACACAACTGATTCTTTCAGTAGATGGTAACAACACAGTTACCGAAACGTCACACACTATTTATTTATTTGGATTAGGTCTTGTCAAGTTTACTGTACACTAGAAGGTTAGTTTTACTGCACTAAAAAAAAGAAGCAAGACAGGAGGGAGATACTAACAGGCTCTTGTTGTAGAAGTTGTCGAGATTGATGAGCGGAGGTTTGTAAGGGTACTCTGGACCCCAGGAGATCTCCAGCAGGAAGGACTTGGACTCATCCCCTTTCTCTCCGATCTGTCAACAAACAGATCTCTGTGAAACATGTCTTGTGGTCTCTGTGGAACATTTTCAAACATCTACTATATATAGATAGCACGGTATGATTGATCATCAATCCTTCCACTCTTTTATATAGTTATTCATATATATATTGTGGCGAAGAAATAAGTTATTTAATTTAATATTATATATATATATATTCAATGAAAATATTTGAAACAGATTTATCTATACACTTGGTTCTTTTTTTATGCGGTAGATGCGTTCCAGGGGAATCCGCGTAAAAAAAAATCGCACAAAAAAAGACATACATTTATATGTAAAATGATGGATACGTTCCATTTATTAAAAAAATCGCATAAAACCTAAATAATGTTTTAAAATGCACCAGAAATCGCATAAAAAAAGATTTATAAATAATAAGATTTAATTTTTTTCTCATCATATTTTAATAAATGGCACATATGTGTGTTAATATCAAAAACAAAACTTAATATGTAAAAAAAAAAAAACATAAACAAAACTTTATTTAAAATCATATTAAGAATGTTTTCATCATTATTCGCTGTCTGATAATGTGCGAACCCGTTTGTGGATTGGTGCAAGATCACTTTCATCACTTGAAGATAAAATTACGTCATCAGATCTACATGGTAATGCTTCTTTAGGAACTTGAGTGATTTTTTTTTCTTTGACAAGGTAGTCAGTAATCAAACGCTGTGATGGCTTGACTAGTTCTTTGTAGAGTTCTCTGTAGCCAGACATACAAAATTTCAGATCACGTTGGAATTTTAAGGCGCGTTCTACATCATTATCATTTTGAATAAAAAAATTTTCCAATTTACCGGAAAGTTGAAGGCCTTCCCGAAGTAATTTTTCGTCCAGTGGAGTAACATCTTCCAGTTCGCTATCTACACTGTTTCGAAATCTTTAGTAGTATCTACCATACTTTCCAAAATATCATCATCATTTAGGGCTTCGTCCACAAGCAATTCTTCTATATCATGCTCGCCAAAATCATCAAAACCTTCCCCACCTATTTCCTTAGCAATTGAAATAATATCTGATGTTACTATTGTTGTTCTATTTGATTCATTTCTCTTTGATACGCATTCAGGCCAAGCAGCTTTCCAACATGCATTTAAAGTTTGTGATTTTATCTCGGCAATTGCTAACGCAACATGATCTACACAGTTCAAGATATTAAATTGTTTCCAAACTTCAGTAACTGTTATTGTATCGGATTCCAGTTTATCGAAAATGAATTGGAAAGTGAATTTTACATAATATTTTTTAAATGTTGAAATAATTCCCTGATCTAATGGTTGAATTAGGCTCGTTGTGTTTGGAGGGAAAAAAACTACCTTTATATTTGGATGTTCTAAGTTTGGATGACCTGGTGCATTGTCAAGAATTAATATAAGATCTTAAATTCGAGACCCATCTCTTTCATATAATTTTCTACTTCGGGTACGAAGCATTTATTGAACCATTCAGTGAAAATAGCCGTTGTTACCCAGGCCTTCTTGTTTGCCATCCAATGTACGGGCAGTGTATTTAAGTCTTTTCCTTTTAATGCACGTGGTTTTAAAGATCGATTTACAAGCAGCAGTTTTAACATTCGATCGCCAGATGCATTGCTGCACAGCAATAAAGTAACTCGATCTTTAGCAGCTTTAAAACCACTGGCATTTTTTTCGGACTTTGCAATGTAAGTACGGGTTGGCATTTTTTTCCAAAACAATCCTGTTTCATCAGCATTGAAGATTTGATGGGCACAATATCCTCCATCTTTAATAATTTTAGCCAACTTTTCAGGATATTTTCTAGCAGCTTCTTCATCTGCAGAAGCCACCTCACCTTTTATTTTTAGATTATGAAAAGAATGTCTTTTTATAAAACCAGTTAACCACCCTGTGCTGGCAGAGAATTGTGGATTACTTTCACGTGAAGATGTAGATGGCTCTGATTCTTTTAACTCCTTGTAAAATTTAAGGGCTTTCATCTTGATTAAATGTCCATCTAATGGAATTCTTTTTTGAGTTAAATCTTCAATCCAAATTACGAGAGCCTTTTCTGTTTTTTCTATTAAAGTGCCTCTTGAATATGATGAAATTTTAGAACTCAAATTTGTACCAGATCTGACTGATCTTCTTATTGCCGCTTCATTTTTTTTTATTGCTCTTATAGTAGATTCGCCTAAATTATAACGTTTACCTATTGCTGTTGATCTTTCTCCTTTCGCCAAGCAATCGAGAATTATAATTTTGGTTTCTAGCGAAATTGCACTTCTTTTTTGTTTTTTATTATTGTCACACATTTTCTTTAAGAGGACTAAAAATTATAGAAAAAACTTAATGTACAATTACGCACTAAAATTATTCAAAAAAACTTACAATTCACTTGAGTAAATTTATCTTCCGGTTTTCGGTAGTAACCTTCTTTCACAGTTTTATTTTCTAATGCTTTCCAATATGCAGGCTTTTTTAATTAGTTTCATACAAAAACAAAATGCAGCATAAAAACACGCAATTTTAACGAGGTATTTTTGTTTTTGTCTCTTTTGTTTTTAAGAACAAATCAAGAGAAAACATGTCAATAAAAGAAAAAAGAAATTTGTAACGGCAGCTGGCACGCCGGCGGGTTTTCAGTTTTGATTTCGGTTTTGCACGAGTTGTGTAAGACACCGGCAGGTGCGGAATAAAAGACATTGGAACTTCCCCTCTACTGTTTGTTGGATAACTTAACATACAACCAGGACGTTACAAAATTTTTTCTTTGTTTTGATTGCATAATAGTAGAGTTGTAGTTGTTATTCTTATTCGTTTTCAGAAAAAGTGAATCACCAAAAAAAAAATTTTCGAAATTCAAATAAATTTTTTTTTTCTTGCACCGCATAACTCCAAAACCGCATAAAAAAAAACCGCATAAAAAGAGAACGAAGTGTATATATAAAAATGAATGTATGTGTGTGTGTGTGTCCTTTATGCCTGACCAAACCACTCATTGTAACGCCATGAAACTTTGGGAAGTTATTCAGTATAGTACTGGGAAGGTTTCTAGCAAATAAAATTTTTGAAATAACTTTTCGCTTTAAAATAATCAAGATAAATATTCTAATTTATCTGTTATAATTCAATAATCTGCTCTAAATATTATCATGATGATACGATGATTTTGTAATGTAGAAAATTAGGAAAGACAAAATTCAGGATGACACGGCAATTTATTTGAGACAAGAATAATGATACAATTCCAAGGCAAGATACTATTCCTTTAACTTCCAATTCCGAGGGAACCAATTAATATTGATTTTATTCAACTTATCGAGTACTTTTCAAGGGACCGGGAAAAAATGTTCACTTTATCGAGAGATTCGTTAGACAAACCTTTACTCGGCTAAAACCCGGGCGAAGCCGGGTACGTCCGCTAGTTATTTATAAAAGAAAATAAGACCTAATCCAAATAATTGGTTAGTGTGTGACGTTTCGGCAACAACATTGTCACCATCATCAGACAAAATAATGATTATTATTCTATAACTATCTATAACTAACTAATATTCTTTTGTCTGATGATGGTGACAATGTTGTTGCCGAAACATCACACACTAATTATTCTTTTGTCTGATGATGGTGACAATGTTTTTGCCGAAACGTCACACACTAACCAATTATTCTTTTGTCTGATGATGGTGACAATGTTGTTGCCGAAACGTCACACACTAACCAATTATTCTTTTGTCTGATGATGGTGACAATGTTGTTGCCGAAACGTCACACACTAACCAATTATTCTTTTGTCTGATGATGGTGACAATGTTGTTGCCAAAACGTCACACACTAACCAATTATTCTTTTGTCTGATGATGGTGACAATGTTGTTGCCGAAACGTCACACACTAACCAATTATTCTTTTGTCTGATGATGGTGACAATGTTGTTGCCAAAACGTCACACACTAACCAATTATTCTTTTGTCTGATGATGGTGACAATGTTGTTGCCGAAACGTCACACACTAACCAATTATTCTTTTGTCTGATGATGGTGACAATGTTGTTGCCTAAACGTCACACACTAATAAATTATTTGGATTAGGTCTTATTTTCTTTTATTATAATCTATAATCCAAATTGTGCTTCATCAGATTTATTATTTGTAAAATCATC
This sequence comes from Cordylochernes scorpioides, assembly GCA_030710605.1. NCBI lineage: Eukaryota > Metazoa > Arthropoda > Arachnida > Pseudoscorpiones > Chernetidae > Cordylochernes > Cordylochernes scorpioides. Next base: position 116,307,465 of record CP092863.1, on the reverse strand, counting down.
ATTTAGTTACCCCCTTTAGTCGACTGGTCGCCGTGACGTTATCAATAAATACTTTCACATCTCCAGATATACAAAGACTTGATTTCTACACTACAATATACATATATTCTTATTTATACAGTAAAACTAGCTCCCTGTAAAGGACAACACATAGTTGCAGAGCCAAAGTGTCCTTTAGAGAGAGGTGTCTTCTTACTGGAGAGTTATTAAATAGTAAAAAAGGTAATTTTGACGATGAAAACTGTCCTTTGTAGAGAGGTGTCCTCTCATGGAGGTTCTCTCTCTACTGTATATTTATTCTGTATTTAACCTTATATAACCTTATATGGACATTGTAATAAAATAGTTTCAATCTCTTCCCTTCTTCTTCTTTCTTATCTCCACTCAATCATATTAAGGTATCAAGCTTGTAAAGCTTGAGACTTTTGATGGTGTCTGTTGGGGAAGAGTAGAGCTCATCAATGAATGAGTCAATACAGTCAATAATGTGTTTTGGGGTTGCAGGTTGACACTTAGTACATAGTGGGAAAACCTTTTAACCATTCTGTCATTGTCCGTAGATGACCAGACTTAAGTCTGGAAATCAAAGACTGTTGTTCTCTTGGGAGGACAGAACCGGTGCTTGTCCTTCCTGCTCTGTATCAATCATGAATTTCAATCTCAATCTCTCTCTGTGAGCTGAGGTTCCAACAGATTATCTCGCTATAAAGTGACTAGGGTTAACTATCACATTCTACTGATGGTTGGAGAGGGAAATAAGCGGAGGGAATTTATTAAACTGTCATTTTTGCTATAGTTACGATCAGGGGTTAAATCCTGCATTATAAACTTTTTTTGAAGAAGAATAAAAGAAAATAAGACCTAATCCAAATAATTTATTAGTGTGTAAAGAGGGCTCGTCCGGGATTTGAACCCGGGACCTCTGGCACCCTAAGCGAGAATCATACCCCTAGACCAACGAGCCACAGATTGGATTAGATCTTCTTTTATTATAATCTATAATCCAAATTGTGCTTTATCATTTTTGAAGAAGAAAAAATTGGTTTTCAATGGTTCCCTGGTTTCTTGCCTAAATCTAACCTTTGATCTCTTCACAGAAATGATCTGAGATTCCTCTTATTGTAATTTGCTACTGTGCTAAGTGCTGGAGTGTCAGTGGAGAAGTGGTTTAAACTATTGGTTTTCGGTTGCTACGAACCGGGATCGAATCCTGTGCATTGAGCACTTTATTTCTAATTTTAAACAATTGCTCCAATGGCCCCTGATTCTTGCAAAAGTTCAACCCTGCTAATTAGTGCAAAGTAGCCAAGCGGGGATTTTGTCACATTCATAAGTGTAATAAAGTTTTACTGCTTTCTGCATGTGTAGATATGTGGCGTATTTACAGTAAAAGCAGTTGTTAACTACCCGCCATGTTTATCATGAACCGAACCAAGTGTATTTGAGATATATAAATAAAAAAAACTGATGGGTGATGACCAGTACAAGTAGCAAGATAATTAGGACAAAGAGGAAAGAGAAAAACCTGTTGATATCATTATAAAATAACAGAAAAATTGGATAAGAGACAATATACAAATATATTTTTTTACTTATCCCAAGTACATATGGTACTGTAATATTGGCAACAATTAAAATTTTAGAAATGTGTTTCTTTTTTCCTACATAATTGTAACAAATATTATAGATAGATGGCAATTAAATTTATACATGTGGTACTGTTCTGTCTAAAACATGGCACACTATGCAAATCAAATTTGAGGGCAGAAAAAAAGATCTTCCCAACCTGTACCATCTGTCATAGGGAAGATGTAGCTTCAGAATTTATTCTCTTGTACATGGGGAGTCACTAGGAAGAATATGTACTATGATGCTCAAATAATGGGGACACATAACGGGGACACACTATGCAAATCAAATTTGATGCCGGAGTAAGGATTTTCCCAATCATACCATAGGAAGGATGCAGCTCCAGAATATCTTCTCTTATACATAGGGGCCACTAGGCAGAAAGTGTACTATGATACTCAAATAATATTAGTCAAAACAGGGACACACTATGCAAATCAAATTTGAGGCCGTAGTAAGGATCTTCCCAAACCTGTCCCAATCCATCCATAGGAAGGATGCAGTTCCAGAATATCTTCTCTTGTACATGGGGGGCCACTCTAGGTCAGATTTAACATAATCCTCAATGGATCTGTCCATTGTACTCAGAGTAACTTTCACTATATCCACATTTCTCGAAGGCTTCAATTAATTTTCTTTCTTCTTTTCTGAGAGGCCAGCTCTAAAAAAATATCTGTATTACCGCAATATTCAATAACTGAAGTTTCATTACTACTGCCAAATCCAATCTTTTCAAGCTCATACTTAAACAGTTCTTCTAGGAAAAATAACCAAATCCAAATAACGAACAGTACTTTTGTCTGAAGATGGTAACAACGCTGTTACCGAAACATCACACACTATTTATTTATTTGGATTTGGCCTAATTACCTTGTAATTCTAATCTATAATCCAAATTGCGCCTTATCATTATAAGCAATTCTTCTATTCTTAACTTCAGATTTCTCACTAAAAACCTTGCGATTGCAGTTTAGACCGTTAAAGAACATGTGTTTGATATCTATCTTTATGGATAGTAATAAAAGATATTTGTGTTGTAAATAATTAAAAATTTTATTAATATATATAAATATTTAATATTTTTGAATACTTTTATTTCAATTATTGTTTCATTAGAAATATTATTATCAATAAAATCATTTTCGGTACTATTTTTAGAACAGTGTCTAATCCATTTGAATAATTGGCTGATGGTGACATTTGTGATATAGAATGATGAAAATCTAAAAAAAATTATTTCCCATATTGCTATAAAAGGTGAACAAAATATTGGTAATGATACACCGGGTATAACAATCTATATTTGGTAATTCTCACATATTCAATCATTTTCTAATAAAAAATATGTTGACAGTCCTTGATAAACTTTAATATTGATATTATTTTGATTAAAAAACCTATATCATTCACATAAATAATCAAAAATCCTTTTTTTTTTGTAAAGAGAGAAAAGAATTTTTTTTTTTATACAAAGCTTTTAAAAGGCGTTGTCAAACAACGATGGGTAACTTACTATATATTGTAAAGAAGTGGGTGAAATAATCTTGAATTTCTCATCATATCCATAAATTGATTCCAAAACTTCAATTTCCTCCTGTAACACAAGATAACTTTATTGACATCTAATTAAATTTATAACATTGGATAAAATTACCTGTTGCAATTCTGCTGCATCCATTTTTAAAACTCAAACGATAATTAAATAATATTAATTATAACATACGTAAATACTGTACGTAAACATCAACATAAACAAGCAGAATTTTGAAAACAAAGTGATCCTTAGGAGACCTCGTGGGAGTCAAATTATATAATAATCTCAATGACCCAAATCAAAATTTATTCATTTATTTATAAATATATTAAATATTCGGATTAAATTTATATTTATTTAGTTATTTATTTTTTAATTTCTTTCAAAATTTTGAAACAGAAGAGATATGAAATATTTTTTTTCCATCTCTAAACTTTTTGGATAATAATTATTAATTTAATACAAGTTTAACAACCGATATAAAATATATAAGTTGATTATAAATGAATTTGTAGATCAAAGTAATTTTTATAGCCATCAACATTTATGATAAAATACAAAGACTAATTGACAACCTTGTTTAGCGCCAAATTGTAAACAATATTTTCGGGCTCCTTTATTTTCATTTTTTCTGTCAAATTTAACAAGTTTTTATTTTTAAAATGAGTGAAGAACCAAAGGTTAACCTCCCTTGGTATGTAGAACTATTCACAAGAGAATATTTTTATAAATAAAGCGTTTCGCATTATATAAATGTCTATTACAACACTCGTGTTTGTCACAGGGTTGAAAAATACCGGCCAGGAAAACTTGAAGAATTGATATCTCATGAGGATATTATACGGACTAGTAAGTACTTTTTTTTTTCAATATATATTTTTATTTTCAATGTGTTTCATCATGTGCTTTAATATGCCAACACTGCCGTATAAAAATGATTTTTGGAAAAAAAACGATATGGAGAATTTGTTTTTAACATTTGAGATGCCACATTTGTACTATTTTTTTCACATTGTGTCGCGGTCTCACTCAATTCTGGCCTTAAATACCCGTTTCATGATTTTTCAGGATGCCTGAAGGACCAGTTTTTTGGTCGTTGAGGTACAGCTTGCACCACGCTGATGAGGGCTAACAGCCCGAAACGCGTCCGTGATTAGCTTTTTTTGATTAATCAAGAATGGGTATATGGCCAATTCTGGAATAATTAAAAATCAACCAGAATAGTTGATATTTATTCCGATAGATGGCGCAAGCCATCTGCAACTTTCAGTTGCACGATAAGGAGATGCCTTTTTCATAATTTATGCACCTTATCCAGTGCAATGTCACATTTGTACTATCTTTTCATATAAATATATGTTATGAACACACACACACAAGCAAACAAAATTTATTTTTATAAGAACTCTATAATAAGTGAATTGAAAGGATGACAAAGATGACATGGATAAATAAGCATATGTTTATCTTCTTCTTTTTTATCTCCACTCAATCATATTAGGGTATCAAGTTGTGACCCTTGATGGTGTCTGTTTGACAACCATCATGACTGGGTGAAGTAGAGTGCGTCTGCCTTTGTCATTAAGACTGGGAGCACTACTCAGTGGCAGGCCGACTTAGCTCCAAAAGAAATGGCCGCCTCTGACATGAGGAACAGACGCCATGTGCAGCTGCTCCTAATATAGAGTACAAACACTGCTCATCCTGTATCCCTGGAGCCCTTACAGGGTACTATCAGCCGGGCCAGCTGAGCGCAGGTTTTTTTTAGTAAGCTTGTTATTGCTCCCCCTCTTCCTTTTTCATCCGGGTTTGGGACCGGCAAAGGCGGAGTTGTACAGTGGAGTGTAGTCTAGTGATTATCATGAGTCCATATCATTCGTTAAATAACCATCTGGGACAGTTTATTACCAAAAGAACTAAATGGTGAAGAAACTCTTCGCCTTATAATTTTGTTCTTTAGATAATTAGTGGGGTGCCGAACAATTAGAACTATAAATCATAGAATTAAACCATAACAATCATCGACTTGTATTCAGAAGCATTGTCTTGATGGAATACAACCTTTTTAATGGCTTCTAAAAAATATCTAATAAAATTTATGTTTTTCGATTGAGAAAAGAGTATTTTCACATATATTTTAGTTCTTCGAGCATAAATCGTCAACTTAAAAGACAACAATTTTCATATTTCTAAACATTAACTTTGATATTATTAAACATCACATATAAAGAAAGTCATCTACAGGTTGAACATAAAGATCTTCTGGTTAGCAATTTAATTAACTAGAAACTCTAGAAATAAAAATGGCGACAGCCTCGATAAACAAATGAAAAAATTAAAATTGATTGCACGTAACCTAAAAGAAAAGTGATGTGAATGAGTTTAGTTATATGTTTATCAAAGACATGAAACCATTAGAAAACTGTAGCTAGTACTGTTCATTATCCACGGATCACCACCCTGCCCCCCTCCTCTACATCCCGGCTCTCCTGGCCTCACCCAGCGATGATATCCTGGAAACAGTACAATGTATATAGTGCTTTGTATATATTCCGCTTTATGTGTCCATTAGGGCTCAAAAATCATCCATTCTGGTTAGCAGCCCCGTAAATAAAGATATTTCCCTGCTCATTATTATAAAAAAGACCTTGATAAGGCACAATTTGGTTTATAGATTATAAACACAAGGTAATAAGACCAAATCCAAATGAATAAATAGTGTGTGACGTTTCTGTTGAAGTTTGAGATTGAATCAAGGAATAAAAGGATTATTTATTAAACAAAGTAACTTAAAACAAGATGTTAAAGTAGCAAAATTTTAAAGGCAAGTATATATAGAAAGGCGAGAGACAAAGACTATATATATTGACGTCGACCGCAGCGCCGCCGCGGCCGTTGATTGGTCGATCCCCCAATGCTCCACGCCAATTTTGATCGCTATTCCAACACTCCCTCTCGATCCAAAATGTTCAATAGACCTCTTAAGTAGTGGAATTTGTTTCGTGGAAGAGGTTTAGTCATTATATCAGCTAGCTGTTCTGAGCTGCAAACATGATGCACTTTAAGTTCACCTTCTTCATGTTTGGATCTAATGAAGTGGTAGCGAACATCAATATGTTTCGTTCGTTTGTGGAATACTGGATTTTCAACAAGTTTTATTGCTGCTTGGTTGTCGATATAAAGTTCAGTTTCTTTAGTTGCGGCGAGTAGAGCACATTTCTTATGTACGTATTGTACCATCCACCGTCGACGTAGGCTTGAATCTCGATGTCTCCCATGCCTTCTGCAAGTAGTGTCGAGTTGTCTCCAAGTAGATTGGATGATCACTGGTGAACGGCGTGTAGGTCTTGAACCACTCTCGTCGAAATGTCATGCTGCAGCTTGCACCGCTGTCAGCATACCAAATATCATTGGGCTCTACTTGATTATCGCACAAAATAAGTCCAAAATCACTTGAACTTCCTTTTGAATCATGAAGATTTTTGGATTTATTTTTCTCATTAGCTAATCTTTTTCTACATTCGCGGCTCCAATGTCCAATTTTGTGACAATAGTGGCATTTAGTGTTCTTCTTGGCATCTTGAAAAGAACGTTGTGTATCTTTAGGCTTAGTTCGTGCTTGCCTGTGTAATAAGGCCTCATCTTGTTTAGAAGAACCGCTTTGTTGATTCCTTGTTTCTTCAATCAAAAGTCTTGCAGTTAAATTGTTAAGAGTTTGAGCTTTCGGATCTAACGATTCCCACGCTGCAACAAAGTAGCGCATACTCGAAGGCAAAGTATTTAAAATTTTTGCTACCTTTTGATCTTCCGTTATGGTTCCGCCCAATTGTGAAATTTGTGCAGAAATATTTTCAATTTTTGCTATGTAATCACTTATTGTTTCCGATGTCAATCGTGCATCGAAGAATTGTTGCCAAAGTAGGCCAATAGTAAATTCGGATTTTTGTTCATGAATAGCAAGTAATTTCTGCCACATTTGTGAAGCGGAAGTACAGTTCATCAGGGGCTGAAGAAACTTTAATTCGATTGCCTGTGATAATAACATCCTTGCCTTAACGTCCTTTGATTTCCAATTCTGTAGTGAACTTTCAGAGTTACTGTCGGAGGGAAACAACATTCGGCTTTATTTCTAAGCCTTCCAATAATTCTAGTAATTTTTGTTGTTCCAAAAGAAGCCTGAATTGGAATTTCCATAGTGAAAAGTTTTCACCATTAAAAACTTTAATCCTTGAAAGACAATCTTCGCTCATCTTCTTTGTCTTGGAATCGGCCAACGACAAAAAGAAACTAGGGTTATGGTTGGCGGTTGACGCCTAAACTTCGAGCAAAACAAAGGCTTACTCACTGCTGGCGGTTAATCCTTTTAGGCGCAGTGGAAGCGTGCTGGGCCCATAACCTGTTGAAGTTTGAGATTGAATCAAGGAATAAAAGGATTATTTATTAAACAAAGTAACTTAAAACAAGATGTTAAAGTAGCAAAATTTTAAAGGCAAGTATATATAGAAAGGCGAGAGACAAAGACTATATATATTGACGTCGACCGCAGCGCCGCCGCGGCCGTTGATTGGTCGATCCCCCAATGCTCCACGCCAATTTTGATCGCTATTCCAACAGTTTCGGTAACAGTGTTGTTACCATCATCAAACAATAGAACTGAATCCGTTGTTGCCAACTTCAGACAAAAAGTTCAGAATCTTTTTTTCAATTCAGTACTTTTGTAGAAATTGGACTGTATTGGAGACAATTTTAGTGTGTTTAACCAGCTAAGTCCCAATTCAATTTGATATTGAAAGAAAGAAAAAAAAACTACACACAGAAACAAGGAATGTAATGAAATGGGTGATAAGGCACAATATGGATTATAGATTATAAACACAAGGTAATAAGAATAAATCCAAATAAATAAATAGTGTGTGACATTTTGGTAACAGCATTGTTACCATCATCAATCAATAATAGAAAAAAACAGATAAGAAGAGATAGTTTTCTGAGAAACAGATAATTCTTAGAATTAAAAGTGGAGTGTTTATAAGAAAGACCGTTTAAAATAGCAATAACTTTCTTTAGATGAATGACAATTCTATCAGAAAGTTTTTAAAATTTCAATATTTAAGATAATAAGGATCTATTCTAGAGAGTCTCAATGTATTTATGACAGCAAGGAAACCATCTACTTATATAATTGCCTTATTCTGAAGCTCACGGATAGAATGCGCGCCCATTGGCTGCCGGCGAACACGTGTCCTCCCTGCCCCCCTCTAGACAACCCTGTTATCAGCTGTGTGATACATACACCTGTCTATACAGACCACCCTGTCTATAGCGACCACTGACCACCCTGCCTATAGCGACCACTCTAGACACCCTGTTATCAGCTGTGTGATACATCCACCTGTCTATACAGACCACCCTGTATATAGCGGCCATTCCAGATAACCCTGTTATCAGCTGTGTGATACATACACCTGTCTAAAGCGGCCATTCCAGACAACCCTGTTATCAGCAGTGTGATACATCCACCTGTCTATAGCGACCACTGACCACCCTGCCTATAGCGACCACTCTAGACAACCCTGTTATCAGCTGTGTGATACATCCACCTGTCTATACAGACCACCCTGTATATAGCGGCCATTCCAGATAACCCTGTTATCAGCTGTGTGATACATACACCTGTCTATAGCGGCCACTCTAGACAACCCTGCTATCAGCTGTGTGATACATCCACCTGTCTATACAGACCACCCTGTCTATAGCGGCCACTCTAGACAACCCTGTTATCAGCTGTGTGATACATCCACCTGTCTATACAGACCACCCTGTATATAGCGGCCATTCCAGATAACCCTGTTATCAGCTGTGTGATACATACACCTGTCTATAGCGGCCACTCTAGACAACCCTGTTATCAGCTGTGTGATACATCCACCTGTCTATACAGACCACCCTGTCTATAGCGGCCACTCTAGACAACCCTGTTATCAGCTGTGTGATACATCCACCTGTCTATACAGACCACCCTGTCTATAGCGGCCACTCTAGACAACCCTGTTATCAGCTGTGTGTTACATTCACCTGTCTATACAGACCACCCTGTCTATAGCGACCACCCAAGACAACGTTTTAAAAACATATCCGCACTCGGGTAAAACCCGGGCGTTGCCCGGGCCATTCATCTAGTAGAAGAATATGCAAATATGTAGACTACAGAAATAAATAGTTAAACCTGTCTATAGCGCCCCCTCTAAATAGCGTCTCCCTCTCTATAACACCCTATTTTGGTGAGTCCCAAAAGGGGGCGCTATAGACAGGTTTAACTGTATAAGAAATTGAAACTATTTTTGATTTCTAAGATTCTTTTCAAAATAAATAATTTTTCTACTGTCCTTACTGCCATGATAAATCAATGGGAGGGCCTGGCTCATCAGTGATAAACCCTCCCAGCGGTTTCACCAGTTTAATCTACCATACCGCTGTAATATTGCATTTGGGTGTTTTACCTTTATACTGAAATTGAAGCTGACATCTTTGAAAAGATATTTTAGATTAACTATGAATATGAGTTTTGAAGACCTTAGATATAAATTTTATTCTTCTTTCTTATCTCCACTCAATCATATTATCAAGTTGTGACCTTTGATGGTGTCTGTTTGACAACTAACATGACTGAGTGAAGTAGAGTGCGTCTGCCTTTGTCATTAAGACTGGGGAGTACTACTCAGTGGCAGGCCGACTTAGCTCCAAAAGAAATGGCCGCCTCTGACATGAGGAACAGACGCCATGTACAGCCGCTCCTAACATGGAGTACAAATGCTGCTCATCCTGTATCCCTGGATTAGGAGCCCTAACAGGGTACTATCAGCCGGGCCAGCTGAGCCCAGGTTTTTTAGTGAGCTTGTTATTGCTCCCCCTCCTTTTTCATCTGGGCTTGGGACCGGCAAAGGTGTAGTTCGTAAAAATACATTAAATTATTTAATTAAAAAGGCATATATTGTATAAAAAAAATCATTTATTTTACCAATATTTCAGTTGGCTGAACGCCAACCTTTATCAAGGTATTATAACGTTAATATTTTCTTGATAAAGGTTGGCGTTCAGCCAACTGAAATATTGGTAAAATAAATGATTTTTTGATCCAATATATGCCTTTTTAATTAAAGATTTATTTAAGGATTGTTCTATTTTCAAAACATTAAATTATTATAAACAGCAAATAAAGGTCTTTTTAGACCCATATTAACATGATGCATTATCCCTATATGTACATACATCAAGCAATGTTCTTAAATCAATAAATTACAAATACACTTTTTGAGCAATAGTAAGAAAAAAGGTATTTCCTTATTGTGCAACTGAAAGTTGCTGATGGCTTGCGCCATCTATCGGAATAAATATCAACTAATCGTTTGATTTTTAATTATTCCAGAATTGGCCAAATTCCGTTTCTTGATTAATCAAGATCATTTTTGAGGACGCCCTAAAGACCAGCCTTTTTGGTCATTGAGGTACAACTTACACCACACTGACGAGGGCCAACAGCCCAAAACGTGTCCGTGGTTAGCTTTTCATGATTAATCAAGAAACAGTATTTGGCCAATTCCGGAATAATAAAAAAATTAAAGATTAGTTGATATTTATTCCGATAGATGGCACAAGCCATCAGCAACCTTCAGTTACACAATCAGGAAATACCTTTTTTCTTAATTTATCTACCTGATCCAAGTACAAATTCACTTTTGTACTATTCTTCACAATAGTAATATTGTCAGGAGAAAAGAGTTTCCTGGTATCCTCTTTTATCTTGACTGGTCGGGGAAACAGTGGCATCACGTGGAATGGAGCATGCTGGCTTTTATAACTAATACAGGACAGTTCTTTCTAAGGTTTTCTCCATGCCAGTTGTTTCCAGGGTGGTCCTCGGACTTTCTTTTTTTCCTCTCTGAACTACTCCTTACAGATTTTTGTTCCTAAATCCTGCCTTCTGCAGACATCATTACCATTTGCCACTATCATGGCTGCTTCGCAAATCACCACAAATAAATACATTTTTTAATCTTATTTATCTTTTGTTTCTAATCTCTACAATTCAAATTGTATCTTATCTCAACAGTCCCTATTATTACCTTTGTGTTTCTGAGGGGGTCGGTGGAAGGATGGTCTAAACTGTTGGTTTTCGATCGCTAAGACCCGGGTTCGATTCCTGCATTGGGCACTTTTTTCTGATTAAAAAAAAAAAAATGCTCCAGCGGCCTTTGATTCTTGCAAAAGTCCAACCTCACCAGCGAGTGCAAGTAACCAAACGGGGCTCTGGCACATTTATAAGTGCAAAGTCGAACTGCTTTTCACATGTGTAGACATGTGGTGCACATACAGTAAAAGCAGTCACCAACCTCTACCCACCATGATTATCATGGCCTGTACCACGTGTACTTGGGATAAGCAAAAAAAAAAACTTTGTGTTTCTAATGTAATAATCCAAATTGATACCTTATCAAAGTTTACATTTATTTCTGTCAAAATTTGATCTGTGAAGCTTCAGTGAAGAAATTTGCCCTATGTGCTATGTGCAGTCAGCAAGTTCATCAAGGAAGACAAACTGCCCCATCTACTCTTCTACGGACCTCCTGGAACTGGGAAGACATCCACCATCTTGGCCTGTGCTCGACAGATCTACAAGCCTAAGGACTATGCCTCCATGGTTCTAGAGGTTTGTTTACATTGACCCATTTTTTTTTTGCTTATCCCTAGTGCACGTTATACAGGCCATGATAATCATGGTGGGTAGAAGTAAGAGACTGCTTTTACTGTAAGTGCACCACATGTCTACACGTGTGAAAAGCAGTTCGACTTTGCACTTACAAATGTGCCAGAGCCCCATTTGATTACTTGCACTCGCTGGTGGGGTTGGACTTTTGCAAGAATCAGGGGCCATTTGAGCATTTTTTTAATTAGAAAAAAAGTGCTCAATGCGAGAATCGAACCCGGGTTGTAGCGGTCGAAAACTAACGGTTTAGACAATCTTTCCACCGACCCCTCTTGACCCATTCTTGAGATGAAGAAATCTCGCCAATTCAGAAATTTTCAAATTTTATTTATCTCACAGGTACAAGGTAACAAGATTATGTCAAATAAATATAGTTTATCTGTGTAAATTATCACAAATAAATTCCTTATTTGTAACATAAAGTAATAAAATCAAATACAATTGAATCAATAATGTGTGACGTTTTGGTAACAGTGTTGTTACCATGATCAGACTAAACTACTGATTGTACTTTTGTGTTTACATTTATTACTTTTGTCTGATAATGGTAACAACACTGTTACCGAAAGGTTGCACACTTTTTTTATTTTGGTCTTATTACCTTAGGGCAAGCATGTCAAACTCAAATCCTAACATGGGCCAAATAAAAAAGTAATAAGATTATGTGGGCAGCAAAAAAAAAAAACAAGTAATTAAATTTTTATAGTAACATTTATGTAGGTTTATTTTTAAAAATACTAATACCAGACACAGAATAACTGCACAAATTATTAAACGTAACTTAAAAAAAAAAAAAATTTCTGGGTACTCCGAAAGAATATTTTCTTTAAACTTTAAGGCACACAATACTTATGGCGATATACATACGTTATGTATGTAGGTATAATATTATCAAAACTACGACCTATGTATGGCGACCAGTGGTTCGTTATTAATAAATAAATTATGTATAATTACAAATTTTAAAAATTAGGCTACAAATTTTTATTAATTTTTTTTTTTTATTTATAAAATATTTTTTATTAAAATATATTGTCTGGTGGGCTGCAAATTTATTCGTTGTGGGCTGCATGAGGCCCGCGGGCCGCGAGTTTGACATGCTTGCCTTAGGGTAACGACCAAATCCAAACACATTATTTATTTGTATCTAGTCTTATTACCTTGTATTACATTTTGTGACGTTTTGGAAACAGCGTTGTTACCATCATCACACAAAAGTACTGAATGTATTCCTTTTTATAAAAATTAATATATTTTGTAACATTTCGGGAACAGTGTTGTTACCATAATCAGACAAAAGTAATTGTTTTCCTTTTTAACCAAATTAATATATTTTGTAACATTTCGGGAGCAGTGTTGGTGCCATCATCAGACAAAAGTACAGAATGTTTCCCTTTTTACTCAAATTAATACATTTTTGTGACGTTTCGGTAACAACATTGTTACCATCATATATCAGACAGAAGTACTTATTAATTTGGATTCGATCTTGTTACCCAATGTTATCAAAGTGATTATTTATCTAGTTACATAATAATAATACTTTGTCGTCCTCTGTACTTTGTAACACCAATAGAAGAAGTGAATGTCAACATGTGTGACAACAGCTCAACGCCTCAGACGACAGAGGTATTGGCATTGTGAGAGAGAAGATCCTCAGTTTTGCCAGCACCCGGACCATCTTCAAGTAAGTCCTGTAGGACCCTTTTACAGTACAACCAACCTCTCTGTAAAGGACAACACCTAGTTCAGAGCCAAAATGTCCTTTAGAGAGAGATGTCCTCTTAACAGTGAACCTCTCTTCTTCTTTCTTATCTCCACACTGGGTGAAGTAGAATGCCTTTGTCATTAAGACTGGGAGCACTACTCAGTGGCAGGCCGACTTATCTTCAAAAGAAATGGCCACCTCTGACATGAGGAACAAACGCCATGTGCAGCCGCTCCTAACATGGAGTACAAACGCTGCTCATCCTGTATCCCTGGATTAGGAGCCCTTACAGGGTACTATCAGCCAGGCCAGCTGAGCCTAGATTTGTTAGCGAGCTTTTTACTGCTCCTCCTTTTTCATCCAGGCTTGGGACCAAGCAAAGGTGGAGTTTCATCAGTAATCTGGGTAATGAAAACTGTCCTTTGTAGAGAGGTGTCCTCTAGCTGGAGTGTCCTCTCATGTTCTACTGTACTTCAAGTTTTTCTAGCCTACACTCTACTGATGAGGGGCAAAGATTCTAGAAGATGTGTAGACATGTGGTGCACTTACAGTAAAAGCAGTCATCAACCTCTACCCACCATGATTATCATGGCCTGTACCACATGTACTAGGGATAAGCAAAAAAAAAAAGAATCAATCTGTGTTTGATAACCTAGGGATACAGTAAATACCTCTATAATGTATTGGAAGTTCATTATAACTGAAACTTTGTTAAACAGTAGAAAAATTTCTCTGTAAAGACAACACCTAATTGTAGAGTATCCTTTAGGGAGAGTTGTCCTCTTACTGGAAACTTTTGCACTTACAAGTGTGCCAGAGCTCGTTTGATTACTTATACTCGCTAATAGGGTTGGACTTTTGCAAGAATCAGGGGCCATTTGACATTTTTTTTTTTTTTCAATTAGAAAAAAGTACCCAATGTGTGTGGGATTTGATCCAGGGTCGTAGCAGTCAAAAAACAGTGGTTTACACCACTTGTCAACCAACTCCCTACCCTAATGATAAATTTAGACATTATATGAAACAGTAGAACAACCTCTCTGTAAAGGACAACACCTAGTTTTAGAGCCAAAGTGTCTTTTTGGGAGAGGTATCCTCTTACCATAGAGTTGCTAAATAGTAAAAATGCTGCTTTTTTTAGGGGGAAAACTGTCTTTTATAGAGAAGTGTCCCATAGCGAGGGTGTCCTCTCATGAAATATGTGTTTTACTGTATATCACACACACATATAAACCTTTATTAAGACACACAGGTCTTACAGAGGATTCTCCTTGGGGTTACAAGATGGAGAAACCCATAAAAGTGGGAAATATACAAAGGGGTAAAAATGGAGAAAGATTATATACACATGGTAAATATATACAGATTATTATTTGAATAATCATATGAAAAATAAGAATATGGATTTGGAAAAATATATATATTTTTTTTGGAAATATGGGTGGGAGAAGTGGAGAGCGAAAAGAGGAAAGAAAACAGGTATTTACATATGGAACATACATATAATGGAACAAGTCAATTTGAGCTCTTCTGCTCACACAGCACAGGTGGACCATGGCTTTTTTCAAGAAATCTTTAAGAGATTTTCCAGGAAAATCTGAGTGTTCAGAGATGTAAGGTAAACACCGTTTTATCGGTGTGGGGGGTTAGCTTATCGTACCTGCCCAAATAAATAATGTTTTACTGTATATCATTTACATCATGAATATTATTATCTTTGCCTATATGTTCCTCAACTGATGTAGTTATAGATTCTGTTGTGTTGTTGTTTCTTATCCCCTTGTGTAAAGATTATACAAATTCCATGAGTTCATGCTCCTACAGCTGTTTTATGATAAGCAGTGGCCTATCCTAAAGGTCCTGTTTAGTACATCTAATACAAGCCAGAATGTTGTGATATATTCTAACATGGTTTAAGCCTGCCTATAAGTATTTGCTATGATCAAAATTGTATCCAAATAGGATAAGTAAATATTGAGTTATTTGACAAAATTCATGCACAAATATCACTGTTTACTATAGATAGAATTTCTTACTCTGTGTGTGTAGATCTGGATTCAAACTGATCATTCTGGATGAGGCTGACGCCATGACAAATGACGCTCAGAATGCTCTGAGGAGAGGTAAGATGGCGTCACATGTGTTAGCTCTCACTGATATCTCTGGTTTTACATTTAGCTCTCTTCCTTTTATTGCTATATATCATATTCAGGGATTTTAATTGGAAAATGATACTGAAGCCTTGGAGGACCATTTTATTCTGGG
Source organism: Cordylochernes scorpioides (assembly GCA_030710605.1). Lineage (NCBI taxonomy): Eukaryota > Metazoa > Arthropoda > Arachnida > Pseudoscorpiones > Chernetidae > Cordylochernes > Cordylochernes scorpioides. The sequence continues at coordinate 116,291,565 of CP092863.1, read as the reverse complement.
TATAGAAGATGTTCCTTTAGGGGTTCTGACATTTCATATCTGTAAGACTACATTCAGGGGTGGATTATGACATGTCTGTAGCCAACATTCATGTGAAAGTAAGAATTTCAGATGTGATTTGTAACTCTAACAAATCTTATTCAGCCTTGAAACTTGCTGCATATTGTACCAGCCAAATATGAGGAATTTGACCCTATACATTTCAACTATACATCAACATAAATAAGACTACCCACAAATGTTGTAGTGACAATTTCATGCTGTGTTGTTGTGGCTTTCCAAGTCAGTATACACAGCAGCCAACATTCATGTGTTGTTCTGACATTTTATGTCTGTAAGACCTCATTCATGTATTGTTCTGACATTGTCTGTAAGACCACATTCATGTATGATTTTCACTGTTCTGACATTTCATGCCTGTTAGACCACATTCATGTATGATTTTCACTGTTCTGACATTTCATGCCTGTTAGACCACATTCATGTATGATTTTCACTGTTCTGACATTTCATGCCTGTTAGACCACATTCATGCATGATTTTCACTGTTCTGACATTTCATGCCTGTTAGACCACATTCATGTATGATTTTCACTGTTCTGACATTTCATGCCTGTTAGACCACATTCATGCATGATTTTCACTGTTCTGACATTTCATGCCTGTTAGACCACATTCATGTATGATTTTCACATATCTGAAAGACCATATTCATGTTTGATTCTGACATGTCTGTAAGACTACATTCATCTATTGTTCTGGCATATCATGTCAGTAAAACCATATTCACATATAATTATAACATTGTCTATAACCGACATTCATGTGTTTATCTGACATTTCATGTCTGTAAGACCACATTTACATATGATTCTGACATTGTCTGTAAGACCACATTCCCATCAATTGTACCTACATGACATGTCTGTAAGACCACCACATCTCTGTGTGCCGACATGTTGCAGTGATTGAGAAGTTCACGGAGAACACCAGGTTCTGTATCATCTGTAACTACCTCAGCAAGATCATCCCGGCTCTCCAGAGCAGATGCACCAGGTTCCGGTTCGGCCCTCTCTCCTCAGACCAGATCCTGCCCCGGCTGGAATACGTGGTGGAGCAGGAGGGGTGAGTCCCTGTGTTGTACGGTCCCCAACGTACTTCCTTTTTTTTTTAATTATCCCTAGTACACGTGGTACAGGACATGATAATCATGATGGGTAGAAGTAGACAACTGCTTTTACTGTAAGTACACCACATGTATGCACATGTGAAAAGCAGTTTGACTTTGCACATACAAATATGTCAGAGCCCCGTTTGGTTACTTGCACTCGCTGGTGAGGTTGGACTTTTGCAAGAATCGGGGGCCATTGGAGCATATATATTTTTTTAATTAGAAAAAAAGTACCCAATGCAGGATTCGATCCTGGGTTATAGCGGTTGAAAATAAACGGTTTAGGCCATTCTTCCACTGACCTCTACTTCCTTCCTGGGATTGGAGAGTATGTTGACGCAGTTTTAAAATAATTATCATAAACATGGTTACCATTTAAGACAAGGATAATCTTCCTATTGGCTATAGAAGAAACACAGGTCAGGGAAAACACACTACTGTTTTGACAGGTGGGTCGTTCAAACAACTAACACGCACAACAAGTGATCTCATGGAATGGGGTGTAAGGGTGCAGCTTTCATTGGTCATGGCACCATGATCCAGGCACACTTTGGTGAAAGTCTGACTTTGCCTGTAATTTGAGACCATTCCTAACATGGAAGCCTTTGCTGCTGACTCTAACATGAGTACAGATGCAGCTCCTCCATATCTCTGGGGAGGGGGCTCTCTTGTGTGCTGAGGTCTATCAACTGGGTCAGTTGAACTCAAGATTTTTAAAGAGGTCCTCCTCCTCTTTCTAACAAAGCTACTCATAATACAATATAATACGGCTTATGATTGTAGAACGACATTTGAAAATTATCCCGCATGTGTTTCTTTTGAACGAAAAATTGAAATTTATTTTAAGGAGAAATAACGTTTGTTTCCAACCTTAGGGATGAAGTATGATAGGATAAATTGTGAAGAGTAATGATAAACGGAAAAATAAAAGTGTCCAGGGATGGGAATCAAACCCACAGTGTTCCGCTTACCAGGTTGGTCTACTGTTGGTCTGCAACTGCTTATTCATCAGAGTTATTCTGCTTGTTTCACAGCTGGCCTTCATATCTGAAGGTTGTTTCTCTATCCGCCACCTGGGGACATGCCCTGTAGCAGTCAGCTCTGCTGAAGGTCGATCTTTATACAGAGGGATAAGCAACAACAACAACACACACATATTGAGTCATTGACTTTAATTTAGACCAGCTGTCACAAGTTCAGATGAACTGAAGGTAACAGCTAGAAGGACGGTCATTCCTTGTAGTAATCCCGATGGATATTCCTGTTCAAGTAGGCGGGGCTTCTACGTGACTCCTCCCTCTTACGTTCCTGGGTGACAAGTCGAGTCTGCAGGTCACGGATGGCTGTGTCTACCAGACTGATCTGCCGGAAGAGACATAAAACAAAGATAGTCAACAGAAATAAGAACAGGGTCTGGATAACTTCATACATAGAATTTGGTTTCAATACATCAATCTGAGGTAACAGAGCAGCAATTGTCGATTGTTGAGTTTCCTCTTTATCTTTGAGGTACTGGTAAACTGTCTTCCACCATTGTTTCTCCTGTACTAGCGGCTTCTTCACATGGTTGGTAGTTTGAGGTGGATTTGGCTCTTCCTCACATTGTAACGGTTCTTCTTTCTTTGGAAATTTTTCTTCATTTTTAAGTTCCTTTTTTGCTTCACTCGTTAATTTCTTCTTCCTACCATCCTTTAAGTATTTTGACTTCTCTTTTTCAACCTCTCCATCTTTGATACAAGTATGATGATCATGATCAACAACATGTTTCAATTCTTCTGGATTTTTCGGTTTGCCAAGACCATTCAGCATTTCTCCCATTTTCTCCAGTTCGTCAAAGAAAGCTTTTTCATTTTCAGGAAATTCCTTGATGGGTGATGGTGGTTCCTGATTGGCTGTTAAGATCTGACTACCGTCTGCCATATTGTAGTAGTGCTGCCATATAGTGGCCAGGATGGTAACTAAAGTCCAAATACCTTTCATCCTTTGTCACTTGAATTTTCAATTTTGTCTCCTACTATTATTTTTAGTCATTTTTTTAAAATACCACATTCACACCCTTTTAGAAACTTTTGAAGAATTTTTCTTCCCCTCTTTTCTTACAATGGTTACTAAAATGTTTATTTGGGCAGAGTTGAGGTCGGGAAAAGGAGAATATGTATGTTATGGTGAAAATGGATTGGATCATCACTGGTGAGGATTAAGATGGATTGGATTATCAATGGTGAGGATTGAGATGAATTGGATCATCAATGGTGAGGATTAAGTCAGACTAGATCATCAATGGTGAGGATTAAGACAGATTGGATCATCAATGGTGAGGATTAAGACGGATTGGATCATCAATGGTGAGGATTAAGATGGATTGGATCAATGGTGAGGATTAAGACGGGTTGGATCATCATGGTGAGGATTAGGAAGGATTGAATCATCAATGGTGAGGATTAAGATGTATTGGATCATCAATGTTTAGGATTAGGACAAATTGAATCAATGGTGAGGATTAAATGGCAAACCCTCCAGTATGTGGACTAAATTGGTCAAACCAATTGTGGAAGGTTTATGACCAATAAGCCATTGTAACATTCGAGCATTGCAATGGAGACAGTAGAAAATTGTTATTATCTAAGCTACAAGGTTGTGTAAAAGCTAATCTATAGATCAAATCTACACTTATAGACAAAAATTAAGGAAGTTGCTGTCGCCTGTTGTACATATTTTCAGGGAGACAGAGGCTGTTTTGGCTTGTATTAGATATACTAAACAGAACCTTCAGGAGAGGCCACTGTTTATCATCAAACAGCTCGAGGAGCATGGACTCATGGAATTTGTGTTATCTTTATACAAGGGGATAAGAAACAACAACATATGTGTACTTAACATATCTACCAACAGCAACATATTTACATAGTGATTTGCATGTGCAGGCTTGACGTGAGTGAAGATGGGAAAACTGCCCTCGTTGACCTGGCGCAGGGCGACATGAGGAAGGTCCTCAATATCCTGCAGGTATGTTGTTGTCTTCTGCTGAGTCTTTCCTATTTCTGCTGGGGATCTTGTTACTTCTGCCATTTCCCCATCTAGTTGTGGCTTTAAACAGGATTGATTATAAGGTAAAATGTACAGTATCTATATTAGATACTTCAGGGAACAGGCTAAATCAATGTTTCTGATTTCTCTTCCACCAGATGGCGCTCTGCCTTCTGAAAAGCACATGTGCTCCTGGTCAGGATATGCCCTTTTTATTTTTAATAATCAAGTTGTGTATGATTGGAGAAGAGGCTTTTTTGATTGTATTCTTGTAAATTGTGTACATATAATCACAAACATCAACAAAGCCTGTGTCCACAGAGCACCTCCATGGCATTCCCCAAGGTGACGGAGGACACGGTGTACATGTGTGTAGGACATCCACTCAAGTCTGACATCACCAGTATTGTCACCTGGTTGCTCAACGAACCATTCTCCTATACCTATCGCCGTATCCTTATTGTACTGCGCAGCTCCTACGCAACACCTTATTGTTACAGAAGAACTAGCTTTGTGCAGAGACGATATTGTAGCCAATGAGGATCTTCCAAGGCACGATTTTTGCTGGTTGTTACAGTAGAACTACCTTTCTGTAATTGTTGGTTTGTTAGTACAGTGGAATGAATGAATGAGAAAGTGAACTTTCTATTGGCCATATGGAATCTCAAGCGGAAGAAGCCCATTGAAACGTTGACTAACAGGCTCGCGGTTCTGTTGGAAAATACTTCCTTTACTCACTGCAAGGAGTTGCCAAGGGCCAGAAATGCAGATGAACAAAGTTAAATGAGATTCTACATTGCGACGCTGAGTGTATGTAGCTTGTCGCTTGCTAAAAGAGCCTAGAGTTCTTAGTTCAGTGGAGTGGACCAAGGAGGAGCTCTGAACCTCAGACAACATCAAACAACACTAACAAGATAGAAAATAACAACAAAATCTACCTAACTTGCCCAAAATGTAGCTTGGCACCTGCAGCTCCAGAACACATTTTGGCTTGCATTAGATGCACTAAACAGGACCTTTGGGAGAGGCCGCTGCTTATCATAAAATAACTCGAGGAACACGGACTCATGGAATTAGTGTAATCTCTACACAAGGGGATAAGAAACAACAACAACAACCTCTCTGTAATGGACAATACTTAGTTACAGAAATCAGAGTACAAAAGTGAAATTGTACTGGGATCAGATAGATAAGAAAAAGGCATCTCCTGATCATGCATATAAGATTTTGCTGATGGCTTGTGCCATCTGGTGAAATAAATATCAGCCAATCATTGATTTTTTTATTATTCCAGAATGGGCCTGAGGTACAGCTTGCACCATGCTGATGAGAGGGCTAACAGCCAGAAACGCCTACATGGTTAACTTTTCTTTATTAATCAAGAAAAGGTATTTGGCCAATTCTGGGAGAAATAAATGATTATTTGATATTTATTCTGACAGACGGTGCAAGCCATCAGCAACTTTTAATTGCACAATCAGGAGATGCCTTTTTCTTAACATAGTTGCATAGCTAAAGTGTTCTTCAGAGAGAGGTGTCCTCTTACCAGAGAGCAGCAAATTAGTAAAGATGGTAATTTTGGTGATGAAAACTGACCTTTGTAAAGAGGTATCCTCTAACCAGTGTCCTCTCATGGAGGTTGTTGTACTGTATTGTTGTCCTCGTTCATTGTAAACCCACTTTCGCACGTTTAAGAGGATTTCAGGTTTTTGACAGAAACAAAAGGGATAAAAGTTATAGTCTCAACTTTTTTATTAAAGTGTTGATATTATTAAGCTATTAAGCATAAAAATATCTTTAAGATATAGTTTTTACTCTAACTTAAATATAAATCCATTAAAAATTTGAAATATCAATAGACTCTAGCGTCTATATCAATTCTTTCTAACCTCATTCTCCATACACTCATGGACAAAACTTAAGGAAGTTGTACCTCTTAGCATGTATATTGGGATTATAACTCTGAAAGATATTACAGTGGCCTTTATTGAAGACACACAAGATAACCAATATACACTCATGGACAAAACTTAAGGAAGTTGTACCTCTTAGCATGTATATCGGGATTATAACTCTGAAAGATATTACAGTGGCCTTTATTGAAGACACACGAGATAACCAATATACACTCATGGACAAAACTTAAGGAAGTTGTACCTCTTAGCATGTATATCGGGATTATAACTCTGAAAGATATTACAGTGACTTTTATTGAAGACACACGAGATAACCAATATACACTCATGGACAAAACTTAAGGAAGTTGTACCTCTTAGCATGTATATCGGGATTATAACTCTGAAAGATATTACAGTGACCTTTATTGAAGACACACGAGATAACCAATATACACTCATGGACAAAACTTAAGGAAGTTGTACCTCTTACCATGTATATCGGGATTATAACTCTGAAAGATATTACAGTGACTTTTATTGAAGACACACGAGATAACCAATATACACTCATGGACAAAACTTAAGGAAGTTGTACCTTTCAGCATGTATATCGGGATTATAACTCTGAAAGATATTACACTGACCATTATTGAAGACATACGAGATAACCAAGTGTGAACAGCCTCTGTTTCCTTCAATAAAAATAGACGACTGGCAACATCAAGATATGAGACTTCCTTAAATTATATCCATAAGTATTGGTAATTCAAAATACTAATAAGACTTTAATGTATACACCAATTCTTCTTAGCCTCATTACCATGCTATATATATATATACAGTTAAACCTGTCTATAGCGCCCGGTTTTAAATACGTAGTACGATGCAATTTACATTAAAAGTGACCTGTCTATAGCATCCCCTCTCTATAGCACCCTATTTTGGTGAATCCCAAGAGGGGACGCTATAGACAGGTTTAACTGTATATATATTCCATATTAACTCCTTCAGAATGGAGCGCTCACAGATTATTCTGTGAACACACTATATTTAATTCCTTTATATAATATTTACCCAACAATTACAAAAGCTTTCAGACAAACTCTTCATCAGTGTAATGTCCATTGTAGTAGAGTTATAATCACATTTATCCGCTGAGATGACCTTGACCCCAACCTCCAGAGATCATGGACCTGAAGACACTGAAGGGACTTGCCCTCCAGGACATTGTCACCCAGGTCCATCTCTTCATCCACAGAAGTAAGTCTTGCTCACCTGATCTCTTGTGGCCATTGTAAGGGACGTTTTTTTTTTTTGCTTATCCCTAGTACATGTGGTACTCCACTTGCCCAAAATGTAGCTTGGCACCTGCAGCTCCAGAACATATTTTTTCTTGCATTAGATACACTAAACAGGACCTTTGGGAGAGGCCGCTGCTTATCATAAAACAGCTCGAGGAGCATGAACTCATGGAATTCGTGTAATCTTTACACATGGGGATAATAAACAACAAGAACACACGTGGTACAGGCCATGATAATCATGGTGGGTAGAAGTAGGCGACTGCATTTACTGTAAGTGCACCACATGTCTACACATGTGAAAAGAGGTCGAATTTGCACTTACAAATATGCCAGAGCCCTCTTTAGTTACTTGCACTCGCAGGTGATGTTGGACTTTTGCAAGAATCAGGGGCCATTGGAGCATTTATTTATTTTTTTTATCAGAAAAGTGTCCAATGCGCGATTCAATCCCAGGTCATAGCAGTCAAAAACCAATGGTTTACACAACCCTTCCTCCGACTCTAAATGTAATACGGTAGAACCTCCCTGTAAAGGACAACACCTAATTGCAGAGACAAAGTGTCCTTTAGGGAGAGGTGTCCTTTTACCGGAGAGTTGCTAAATAGTAAAAATGGTAATTTTGCAAATGAAAACTGTTCTTTGTAGAGAGGTGTCTGCTAGTGGGGTGTCTGTTAAAGGGAGGTTCTACTGTAGTGACTTCAATATAAATTTGTTTCAATGTCTCTCTCTTTCTTAAAAGCTACTTTTATTCTTTCTGCAAGACTCATTTACAAAAAGTAAGTTAACAACACATGTGAGGGATGTGCCCGTTGTTTTTCTAAATAATATACTCGGAGTCGTCGGAGCTCCCTTGGTACAGTCTTCTTTCTTATCTAAAAGCCATGATAATCATGGTGGGTAGTTAGCGACTGCTTTTACTGTAAGCGCATCACATGTCTACACATGTGAAAAGCAGTTTGACTTTGCACTTACAAAAGTGCCAGAGCCCTGTTTAGTTACTTGCACTCGCTGGTGGGGTTGGACTTTTGCAAGAATCAGAGGCCATTGGAGCATTTTTTTTTTTAAACTTGGTACAGTTTTTTTTTTTAACCATGGTGCCGGAACCTAAGGAGAACACACACACACCCAGAAACAGAGATCCTCTCCCACCTCACAACCAAAACCAAAACTAAATACACCGTCTTCCAGTCTCAGCCAGTTACCATTGCCACACTGGCGTCGCCATGTGCTAAGTGGTTTAAGGATTCTCCTACCTGAACCTTCAACATTAAGGACACATGTGTATGATGTGTTAACAGTTGAGCTACCTACAGATGTGAAGATCCATCTCCTCACCAAGCTGGCAGATGTTGAGTAAGTCAAACATCCACTACATGCTCACACCACATGTGCTGATGTTACGTTGTACAGACACAGACTGGCCAGTGGAACCAATGAGAAGATCCAACTCAGCTCTATGATCTCTGCTTTCCAAATAGCAAGAGACCTCGCTATCAAAACTGCCAGCTAGAATCTCCTTTTTTTTGTTTTTTAAACTTTTGTATCTTTTAATAAATTTTTTTTTTCAATCTTCTTATCTATATATATTTTTAATCTATATTCCAAATTGTTCTTTGTCATTTAAAAAACCGGTTCAAAATCACATTAATAGGTACTGCTCAACAAGAGCAACCTAGTTCATGATAATTGAAATAGTGAATAATATGTGAAGGTTATTTACATATTAAACAGAATTTTAACGCAGGATTCAATCCCGGTTCATGACTGTCGGGAATCGAGGGTGTTACCCACTCGTCCACCGACTTGTTTTTCATCATTTAAAAATGATAATAATTTGTGTTGTCACAATTTTAATAAGCATTGAAAAATATTTTAGAATCTATGATTTTCCTTTTTGAGTGTGAGTGTTTTCAATAATTTTTAGGAATATTAAATACTTTTAAAAAATAAAAGTATAAAAAAAATTATTAAAAATTTCTCAAATAATCACTTTCAATATCTATACACATGTTTAATTATTTTATCCAGATATCAAAACAATCCTTTTCTTAAAGGCTTTTCAAAAGATTTTCACATTCTCCATTATTTCAGATATTCAGAAGGGTTGATGATGACCTGAGAAGGAGGTTACGATGGGGCCTGTTACTTTTAGGGGGTCAGTGGAAGGATGGTCTAAACCATTGGTTTTCGACCACTACGACCCGGGTTTGATTCCTGCATTGGGCACTTTTTTTCTAATTGAAAAAAAAATTTGCTTCAATAGCCCCCGATGCTTGCAAAAATCCAACCCCATCAGCGAGTGCAAGTAACCAAACGATGCTCTGGCACATTTTTAAGTGCAAAGTCGAACTGCTTTTCACATGTGTAGACATGTGGTGTACTAACAGTAAAAGCAGTCGCCTACTTCTACCCACCATGATTATCATGGCCTGTACCACATGTACTAGGGATAAGCAAAAAAAAAGATTCACTTTGTAGCCGCTGTGAGGGATTACTTTAAAAAACAAGAGATAGTGCTTAACTAAAGGTAACAAGACCGACATCTTGTATGTGACATTTCAGTAACAGAGTTGTTACCATCTTCAGGTAAAATCATGTGAATTTAAATTTCTATAATTATGATGTTATAACCAGGATTAAAACAAAAGGAAACTTGGAATTCTTTGTTATAACACTTAAAACTTGTTTGTTATAACACTTAAAACTTGTTTGTTATAACACTTAAAACTTGTTTGTTATAACACTTAAAACTTGTTTTTATAACACTTAAAACTTGTTTGTTATAACACTTAAAACTTGTTTTTTATAACACTTAAAACTTGTTTGTTATAACACCTAAAACTTGTTTGTTATAACACTTAAAACTTGTTTGTTATAACACTTAAAACTTGTTTGTTATAACACTTAAAACTTGTTTTTTTATAACACTTAAAACTTGTTTGTTATAACACTTAAAACTTGGGATTCTAAAATTAGATGTTATAACCATGGTTATAACAATGAGCACTTAAAACTTGAAATCTCAGAATTATTAAAATATACAGTTATCAGTGTCATAATCAATTCTTTCTTAATCAATTCTGTCACCGTTTGCTTTTGTGAATGGAATAAATACCCAAATATGGCCATTTCTCATAACCATCAGTGGTTCAGTGGTAGAATGCTCGCCTGCCAGGCGGGCGGCCCGGGTTCGATTCCCGGCCGATGCATTTTTTTTTTTTTTTTTACAATTTTTAAAACTCATTTATATATTATACAAGAATGACATCCACGGCGCCAATTTATAATTGTGACGAATAGTATTTGAATAAAAGCATTTAATCGGGTAAAACCTGGGCATTGCCCGGGTCATTCGGCTAGTAATGTTATAACAATAGTTATAACAATGGGCACTTAAAACTTGAAATCTCAGAATTATGATGTTATAACAATAGTTATAACAATGGGCACTTAAAACTTGAAATCTCAGAATTATGATGTTATAACAACGGTTATAAGAGTGGGAACTTAAAACCTGGGAAAATAGGAACTTAAAAAACTACAACTAAAATTAATCAGAATTGTGGGTTTGCCACTGACCTGAGTCCGCTAGTTTCCAGAGACAGTCAATAGATGCCGCTTGGTTTTAATGTCTACTTTGAAGGGAGAGGCGACCTTAATTTTTATAGGTGACCAACAATCACATGAACTAACAATGAACAAAGGGGGTAGATGAAAAAAAAAAAAAAGAGAAACCAACCAAAACTTAATCGATTTTTCAACACAATGGTATCTAATATAAATTTAAGCTTCGTTGATCTGTTATTCAAAACAGGTATAGTTTTAAATGAAAACTACAAGGTAATAAGACCAAATAAATTGATAGTGTGTGAGTTTCAGTAACAGTGTTGTTACCGTCAACAGATAAAAGTACTAAATGATAAAATCCAAATAAACAAATAGTGTGTGACATTTGGATAACAACACCTTGTGTTTCTAATCCACACAAATTGTATCTTATCATAGAACCAAATACTGTAAATCAGCACTAATCATGATGATAAATTAACTTTTTTTTTTCCAATAAACTAACACAAAGTTGATAAGGTACAATTTGGATTATAGATTTATAAACACAAGGTAATAAGGCCAAATCCAAATAAATAAATAGTGTGTGATGTTTCTGTAACAGCATTGTTACCATCTTCAAACAAAAAAGTACTGAAATACAGTACAACCTCCCTTTAGCGGACCCTCCGCTAGTGGACACCTCTCCACAAAGGACAGTTTTCATTTTCAAAATTACCATTTTTACAATTTAGCAACTCTCCAATAAGAGGACACCTCTCCCTAAAGGACACTTTGGCTCTGCAATTAGGTGTTGTCAGTGTGCATTCAGTACTTTTGTCTGAAGATGGTAACAACGCAGTTACCGAAACGTCACACACTATTTATTTATTTGGATTTGGTCTTATAACCTTGTGTTTAACACAAAGTTAAATAAAACCAAATCAAAATAAGTGTGTGACATTTCAGTAACAGTGTCGTTACCATCATCAGACTACCTAATCATTCAATAAACTAAAAATAAACGTTCCTCATGATTGTTCAACTGAAAATTTTTGATGGCCTACGCCATTTATAGGAACACAAATCAACTGCTATTTTATTCAAAAATATTGGCCAATAACTTTTTAAATAATAAGTTAATAATGTGACATCTCTATATAATGAATGGAAAAATTGAAGCATGGATGTTTCTTTTAAACATAAAACAAACTTCTGCTGTGTTTACTGCGATGAAAACATATTGGGTGGCTCATCAGTGGTGAACCAAGCCCTCTCAATATCGCAGTGTAAGGACAGTAGAAGTTGGTTTTATGTTTAAAAGAAACATTCTACCCTTGCAGCCCTCTATATGGCAGACATCAATCCAGAAGAGGACCTCCATATGGTACCTCAGTTGGCCGGTATTGTGATCAGGGTGCACGGACCAATCTGCTCCATGGACAAGATGCTACTACCAAAAGAAACATTCATGTTACAAGAAAATAAAACCTAATCCAAATAAATTGAAAGTGTGTGACGTTTCGGTTACAATGCTATTACAGAAATGTTACACACTATTAATTTATTTGGATTAGGTCTTATACAACAACAACAAAAAGCCTTTATTTAGGGTCACTGACCCTATACAGGATTCACCAGAGGTATGCATAAGAACAAAGCAGTGAGACAAAGGAAACAACGATATAGATAGAAGAAAAAAAAAAAAACAAGAAAGAGAAAGAGGGAAGCAAGAAAAACAACACAAAAAGAGTAGCAGTAAGAAAGTGAGGAGTGAGTGTCACTTGGCCTTCTTCTGAGATATGGACTTGTGGAAACCATGGATTAGGTCTTATATTCTTGTAACTATAATCTGTATTGTGCTTTATCAAACATTCATGCTTTAATTCTTCATTAAATAACTTTTTCATGATAATCATAAAAAGCCAACCAACCACATATACATTTCAAGATGTTGGCCCTCCAGCCTGGTACCAACTGAACTTCAACAAACAAAAAATCTGGTCTTAGAGGTTTCCTGATAGATCAAAGGAACTTGAACTATTTTTGATGCATTTCTTTTTTAAATAAAATGATTTTCTACTGCCCCCTTATTGCAATGATAAAATAATGAGAGATTAAACTGGTGAAACCGCTGGGAGGGTTCATCATTGATGAATGAAATTGTCAAACTGCTTTTCACATGTGTAGACATGTGGTACACTTACAGTAAAAGTAATCGCTACCACGCTACCTACCATGATAATCATGGCCTGTACCACGTGTACTAGGGATAAGCAAAAAAATATATATATTGATAAGCCAGGCCCTCTTATTATTTTATCATTAGAGTAAGGGCAGTAGAAAATTATTTCATTTAAAAAATAAACAAATGCATCAAAAATAGTTCCAATTTCTTATAGCAGATGGCGCACTAATCCAACATATATATCAAGGAACAGATAGTTTCTTATTACAGATGGCATACTAATCCAACATATATATCAAGGAACAGATATTTATAACCTTCTAAATATTATTCAATATGAGAATAGCAACATCACTGTTACCAAAATGTCTGATATTAATTACTTATTTGAACACTACAAGATAATTCCAAAACCAAATCTTCTTTTTTTGCTTCTCCCTAGTACACCTGATAATCATGGTGGGTAGAAGTAGGCGACTGCTTTTACTGTAAGTGCACCACATGTCTACACATGTGAAAAGCAGTTTGACTTTGCACTTACAAATGTGCCAGAGCCCCATAAAACCAAATCTAAATATAATAATAGTGTGACATTTCGGTAACAGTGTTGTTACCAAAATGTCACACACTATTTATTCATTTGGTATTATTACCTTGTGTTTCTAATCTATAATTCAGATTATATCTCATCATTAAAGATAGGATATAGAACTTCCTTTTTTTGTCCCAAGTTTAATAGTAAATTGTATTGAAAATATATATAGAGCAATCCATAAATAGATCTACAATTAAAAAGGCAATTATTGGATCAATATATAATTTATTTATAATGATAAGGCACAATTTGAATTATAGATTATAAACACAAGGTAATAAGACCAAATCCAAATAAATAGTGTGTGATGTTTCAGTAACAACATTGTTACCAAAACATCACACACTATTTATATGGATTTGGTCTATTACCTTGTGTTTTTTAAATATAAAATACAGTTAAACCTGTCTATAGCACCCCCTCTAAATAGTGCCTCCCTCTCTATAGCGCCTGATTTTAAACATTAAAATGTAAACATTTTACATTAAAAGTGACCTGTCTATAACACCCTATTTTGGTGAGTCCCAAGAGAGCATGCTATAGACAGGTTTAACTTTATATGTATTTTTACTGTCCTCAAAACTTATGTCCATAGTTTGTTTAAAATACATTTTTTCAAAGTGTTGATCTTCAGTATCAATATAAAACATAACAACACTTTATAATAATAAGGTGGTATGGTAGATTAAACTGGCGAAACTGCTGGGAGGGTTTATCACTGATGAGCTAGGCATTATATGAAAACAATTTATCATTGGTCAAAATTTAATAAAGTTTTTTTTTTTTTTTTTTTCAATTGAAAATGAATTTAAAACACAAAATGCTAATACAGTTAAACCTGTCTATAGCGCACCCTCTAAATAGCGCCTCCCTCTCTATAGCGTCTGATCTTGAATATGTAGTACGATGCGATTTACATAAAAAGTGAGCTGTCTATAGCACCCCCTTTCTATAGCACCCTATTTTGGTGAGTCCCAAGAGGGGACGCTATAGACAGGTTTAACTGTATATAATTTATTGGTAAATAAATATCCAATATATGTCTTTTTAATTGAAGAATAAATAGTATTTGTTAGAATTGTGCAAGCATCAAACATACAATTTTTATTTGCATAGACAAGGTAATTTATGATATCTCATACTCTGTTCTTAACCTTGGAAAGTCCCCCATTGTATATACAAGAAAATAAGACCTAATCCAAATAATTCAATAGTGTGTGACATTTCGGTAACAGCATTGTTGTAATGCACTGTAACCCTAGAATTACAGGGTACTATCAGCCGGGCCAGCTGAACCCAGGTTTTTTACCAAGCTTGTTACTGCTCCCTCTCCTTCTTTTTCATCCGGACTTGGGACCGGCAAAGGTGGAGTTTTAAAATATAGTAAAATGATACAAGAAAATAATACCTAATCCAAATAAATTAGTATTTTATTGGTGCCTTCTACTGTAGAAAACATGGTACAGTAGAACCTCCATGAGAGGACACTCGCGCTAGTGGACACCTCTCTATAAAGAACAGTTTTCATTATCAAAATTACCATTTTTACTATTTAATAACTCTCCAGTAAGAGGACACCTCTCCCTAAAGGACACTTTGGCTCTGTAATTAGGTGTTGTCCTTTACAAGAAGGTTCTCCACCCTAGACATATTTCAGTTTATAAATCAGAACTCTCTGCTATAGATACAGCTCTAAAAGACATCAACTCGCCAAGCAAAATAATAATCTACTCCGACTCAAGAGCAGCCATTTATACCCTTCAAAGCTGCTTCTCCAGTCAAGAACCTCTCCTCAAGAGCATTGCTAAGTCTGTAAACCGACTCCCAGCCAACAGCTCAGTCACAGTGCAATGGCTTCCAGCTCACGTTGGAATTCCTGGTAATGAGCTGGCAGACTCTCTGGCAAAGGCTGGAGCTCTTGACCTACCTGAAGCAAGCGAATCTACCACCCAACTAGACGAAAGAGACCTCCTCCGTACCATCAAAACCCAATGCCTGCAGGAATGGAAATCTAATGCTGCAAATGACTGGTACAGAGCAGGAGGGACAAGCACCGGTTCTGTCCTCCCAAGAGAACAACAGTCTTTAATTTCCAGACTTAAGTCTGGTCATCTACGGACAATGACTTTCCAGAATGGTTGCAAGGTTTTCCCACTATGTACTAAGTGCAATTCTTAGCCTGCAACCCCAAGACATATTATTGACTGTATTGACTCATCCATTGATGAGCTCTACTCTTCCCCGGCAGACACCATCAATAAGCTTTACAAGCTTGATACCTTAGTGTGATTGAGTGGAGATAAGAAAGAAGAAGAAGAAGACAAGGAGGTTCTAGTGTAAAATAATTTTAACTGGAAGCCTGTTTCATCTTGATATTGATCCATGGGATTATTTTACTACAGAGAATCTAATTTCCACCAATTTAAAGTAAAGGAAGTTATATTGATATTAAGTATGGGTTAATTTAATAAATCTACTTATATAATTGCCTTATTCTGTCTGTCTGTATGTCTGAAGCTCACGGATAGAATGCGCACCCATTGGCTGCCTGCGAACACGTGTCCTCCCTGCCCCCCTCTAGACAACCCTGTTATCAGCTGTGTGATACATACACCTGTCTATAGCGGCCATTCTAGACAACCCTGTTATCAGCAGTGTGTTACATCCACCTGTCTATACAGACCACCCTGTCTATAGCGGCCACTCTAGACTCCCCTGTTATCAGCTGTGTGATACATCCACCTGTCTATAGCGGCCACCCTAGACAACCCTGTTATCAGCTGTGCGATACATCCACCTGTCTATACAGACCACCCTGTCTATAGCGGCCACTCTAGACAACCCTGTTATCAGCAGTGTGTTACATCCACCTGTCTATACAGACCACTCTGTCTATAGCGGCCACTCTAGACAACCCTGTTATCAGCTGTGTGATACATCCACCTGTCTATACAGACCACCCTGTCTATAGCGACCACTCTAGACAACCCTGTTATCAGCTGTGTGATACATACACCTGTCTATAGCGGCCACTCTAGACAACCCTGTTATCAGCTGTGTGATACATCCACCTGTCTATACAGACCACCCTGTCTATAGCGACCACTCTAGACAACCCTGTTATCAGCTGTGTGATACATACACCTGTCTATACAGACCACCCTGTCTATAGCGACCACTCTAGACAACCCTGTTATCAGCTGTGTGATACATACACCTGTCTATAGCGGCCACTCTAGACAACCCTGTTATCAGCTGTGTGTTACATCCACCTGTCTATACAGACCACCCTGTTTATAGCGGACACCTTTGGCAACCCTGTTATCATCAGTGTGTTACAATCACCTGTCTATACAGACCACCCTGTCTATAGCGGTCACTTCAGGCAACCCTGTTATCAGCAGTGTGATACATACACCTGTCTAAACAGACCACCCTGTCTATAGCGGCCACCCTAGACAACCCTGTTATCAGCTGTGTGATACATACACCTGTCTATACAGACCACCCTGTCTATAGCGACCACTCTAGACAACCCTGTTATCAGCTGTGTGTCACATCCACCTGTCTATACAGACCACCCTGTTTATAGCGGACACCTTTGGCAACCCTGTTATCATCAGTGTGTTACAATCACCTGTCTATACAGACCACCCTGTCTATAGCGGTCACTTCAGGCAACCCTGTTATCAGCAGTGTGATACATACACCTGTCTAAACAGACCACCCTGTCTATAGCGGCCACCCTAGACAACCCTGTTATCGGCTGTGTGATACATACACATGTCTATAGCGGCCATTCTAGATAACCCTGTTATCAGCTGTGTGATACATACACCTGTCCATAGCGGCCACTCTAGACAACCCTGTTATCAGCTGTGTGATGCATCCACCTGTCTATACAGACCACCCTGTCTATAGCGGTCACTTTAGGCAACCCTGTTATCAGCAGTGTGATACATACACCTGTCTATACAGACCACCCTGTCTATAGCGACCACCCAAGACAACGTTTTTAAAATATATTCGCACTCGGGTAAACCCAGGGCGTTGCCCGGGCCATTCGTCTAGTATTAATTATAATTGCTAATACCTTTTGCTAACTTGAAAGGATAAACTCCGCCTTTGCTGGTCCCAAGCCCGGATGAAAAAGGAGGAGGGGGAGCCGTAACAAGCTCGCTAAAAAACCTGGGCTCAGCTGGCCCGGCTGATAGTACCCTGTAAGGGCTCCAGGGATACAGGATGAGCAGCGCTTCATGTTAGGAGTGGCTGTGCACATGGTGTCTATTCCTCATGTCAGAAGCAGCCATTTCTTTTGGAGCTAAGTCGGCCTGCCACTGAGTAGTGCTCTCAGTCTTAATGACAAAGGCAGATGCATTCTACTTCACCAAGTCATGATGGTTGTCAAATCTCAAGCTTTACAAGCTTGATACCTTAATATGATTGAGTGGAGATAAGAAAGAAGGAAGGATCAAATTCATAATCATTCCTAATTTTGTTGTTTTATATTATGTAATGAGTTTATAATGAGTTATATATATAATTTACTTCAGGACTTTCCCTATATAAAACCGATTGTTGTTGTTTCCCGGCTGGCCGGCTCAAACTTTTTTTTTTACTTATCCTTAAATAGTCTAAATTAACAAGATCTTGGAGGTCGTGCTCATAAAGAAGTTCAAGAACTCTTCTTGGTTCTCTGTACAGGGATCTCTTGTCCTTTCCAATACAATTTAGTATATGTTGGGGAGTGGCCTCTTCGGTTTTGCACCTAGTGCACATGGGGAAGCTTTTGGCTCCCTCTTTATAGACTAAACTTTTTGTATATTATGTAAATAAGTTTTCCATTTTTTTTTATTCTTATGCCTTAAGCCAGGCAGTACTTTTATCAAATTATGTTTTTATATATTTCTTTAGCTTAATTAAAGGAATCTCTGATCAAAACCATTTTTATTATTATTATACTTTCAAGATTTTAACCACGACTGCATTACCATAGCATAATCCTCAAGATATCAAAATACAACAGAAATCTACTTTTTATTTATAATATATATATATATATATAATTAGTAATTAACATTTTGTATGTTGAAGTAAAAAAATTGTTATAAAATTGAATATTATTAAAAATTTAATATATGTTTTTTAAATTTAATTATTCAATTAACAAACACACACACATCATTTGTTAATATTTCATATAATAATACATTTACCCCTTATTGTTATATACAAATCATAAAAATGTTTAATGCAAAAAGTAAGTAAACATACAAATATTAACTATTAATACATAATTTATTACTTTTTTAGTTGCTACCTATTTTCTTTATTTCGGGTTGTGACAATTCAATTTTCTTATTATCCATTTCAATATTTGTAACAACTTGAGATGAAGTTGCAAGATGTAGATCTTTTGAAAGCATACCTGTCGAAGTAACAACCTTTTGTAGAGGATATTTTTTGGAGTAATAGTTGTTAAGAATTCTATTTAAAGAAAGATAGTTTTCTTCACACTTGACTATATCAGGTAAAACTGTATTTTCCCGATCCTTGAAAGCTTTTAAAACTTCTTTTCGAAGATGAATTCCTAAATCACGATTTTTCTTCGCTGGATCTAGGCCCCATTTAAGACATAGATTCACATATCTTCTATATAAAATAGCAGACATGATTAATTAGCTAAGGCCAATACAAATAAAAGCACGATACAAATAAAATAAAAACATAAATATTAACGAATGAATTTTATTGATCTATAAAAATATAAATCTATATTTTTCAAATATTGTCAATTTTATTACCCTTAAATTTCCAGAAGTATATTTTTAAAAAAATACATAATTCGATACTATTTTTAACATTATAATCTTAAATAGACAAAAAAATTGCTATAAATTATTAAATAAAAACAAACGATAGCAATGCGTCTCTTTATACATAAAATTTTTAATATGCTAGCTTTCGGATCTTATCGATCCTTCAACAGGCCAAGCTGTAAATTGAGAGAAAGAATATATATATAAATGTAAATTATTATTTATATACACCAACGAAGATAGAGAATAAAATATAAAATAAAATAAATATAAACACATTTCACGAGTTCACGTTTTCTCGTGGCCAGGCTGCTGTTGGACTGTCAAACTGAGCTTTGGACAGAGATGAAACAACAGCAGCCTGGCCACGAGAAAACGTGAACTCGTGAAATGTGTTTATATTTATTTTATTTTATATTTTATTCTCTATCTTCGTTGGTGTATATAAATAATAATTTACATTTATATATATATTCTTTCTCTCAATTTACAGCTTGGCCTGTTGAAGGATCGATAAGATCCGAAAGCTAGCATATTAAAAATTTTATGTATAAAGAGACGCATTGCTATCGTTTGTTTTTATTTAATTATAATCTTAAAATATTTTGAATTCAATTGAGTTTGTTATTCATTTATATTGCTATTATTATCGATGTTCATCACGCAGAAAATACATTCATTACTTACCCAACTGGAACCATTGGAGAAGAACTGCATTCTACAATGGATTCTTGCCCATGTTGGGATCGGGGGTAATGAAATGGCAGATGAATTGGCAAAGGAAGCCAGAAAGCTAAGCCAAAGGAAAGAACAAATGTCAGTATTTGATGCTGATGCTTTAGAAAAATACAAGATGTGATTAAACAAAAATAAGAAAAGATCAAATATGTGAAATAAACTCTGAGAGAAAACTGACAGAAACTATAAATATACTTAGAACAAAACACTATAAAGGAATGCCAATACATCCAGATGGCACAACCCCTATAAGACATGCAACACATGTCCTGGTGTGGAACTAACACCTACTCCATATTCTCATGCCCAGCAATGGCCGCGCCTTGCAGAAAATTGACATAGACCCAGAGAAGCAGCTTTACACACCCAAGATAGTGGACATTGCTGCTGCTGTGATAGAGATGCATGGAGACATCTGAGGCTCTTCATTGGAAACGACAACAGCAACATCATCGATGTAATTTTGCTTTGAAATACTATATCGATTATCTAGTGTGCGCTTAGCGTATATAATATTATATATATATTAAAATAAATAAACTTGAGTAAGAACTAAATTGTTCCTACTTTTATTATTTATATACACCAACGAAGATAGAGAATAAAATATAAAATAAAATAAATATAAACACATTTCACGAGTTCACGTTTTCTCGTGGCCAGGCTGCTGTTGGACTGTCAAACTGAGCTTTGGACAGAGATGAAACAGCGGTGCGCTCGCATACACGAGATTTTTATTCCTCAAAATATTGTAACAGAGTATTTATTACGCACTTTTTAATTAACATAATATATTTTAAAATATTTTTAGTCCGTAAATTTCTATCGTTGCCTCTGCTCTTTTATGGAAATATGGAGTAATTGTTTTTCTCTTGAATAACCTCTTCTTAGTCAACTCTGTCTTACATTCCACGACAGGGAGTTATCTCATAATCAATGCCATAATTTAATTTCCCGTCTGAAAATCTAGAAAAAACGCTAGCTTAGAGTGGTTTTCAGTGGATCAAGGGTCGCAGTAGGATAGTGAAAAAATAAAATCGTTACAATCCCGTGAATTGATGAGGGTCTGCTAAGTAGATGTTAATGAAGAAGTTAATTGTATAAGCACCATCTTAAAAATCACACAGGCACGTTGTTTTATAACTATATATAAAAACATTTACTACTCTGATCAAAAAGTTTCGACACTTTGCTCATAAAACCCTGAAAACTCAATATATTTTCTCCCAGTTTGTGGCAAACGCAAGCGTCGCCCTTGGCTTGGAGACTTGCCAATTTTCAAAAATCACGCGCCACAACAGCGCGAGCAGCGGCTGTTCGAAGTGAAGCCATTTTGCCCGTGCTTCGATTTCGTTAGTCACCGAAATGGAGGATCAACGAATTTGCATCAAGTTCTGTGTGAAAAAACGGATTCAAGGGTGCCGAAATTTTTTGGATGTTGCAAACAGCCTACGGGGATGCCGTCATGAGCCGAAGACGAGTTTTCGAGTGGTACAAGCGCTTCAAGGAGGGTCGGGAAGAGACCGCGCCGACAACGAGCGTTCCGGGAGACCGTCCACATCAACCACGCCTAAAAAAGTGAACAAGGTGTTGGAACTGGTGCGTGAAGACCGACGAATAACTGTCAGGGAGGTCGCCGAAGAAGCAGGGATATCATTCAGGTCGACTCAATCGATAATGAAGGACATTTTGGGAGTGAGAAGTGAGAAGACTCAATGCCGTTCTCGTTCCCATAGATTTGACTTTTGATCAAAAGAACGCCCGGAAAGAAACGGCCAGTCTCAATCTCGAAGCGAAAACCGACGACCCCGAATTGCTGAAGAGGGTCATTACTGGAGACGAAACATGGATTTACGGCTTTGATTCGGAAACTACCCAACAGGCATCGGAGTGGCGCTTCAAAAATGAGCCGAGACCAAAGAAAGCGAGGAAGGCTCCCAGCAAAGTCAAGGTCATGTTGACGGTGTTCTTCGACTACCAGGGCATCGTTCATCATGAATTTCAACAACAAGGCTCTACAATAACTGCTGACTCCTACCTGGGAGTTTTGAGGCGATTGAGGGAAGCGATCAGGCAGAAACGGCCGGAGCTGGGGAGGAGCAAGTCGTGGATCCTCCACCACGATAACGCGCCGGCGCACACAGCCCTCAAAATCTCGAAGTTCCTGCAGGACCACTCAACCTCTGTGTTCCCCCAACCCCCCTACAGTCCCGATCTGCCCCCCTGCGACTTCTTACTTTTTGGAAATCTCAAAAAAAGTTAACGTGTCGGAAATTTCAGAGCATAGAAGAGATCAAAGTGGAATCGAAGAAGGCCATGAAGGCGATCCCGAAAACAGACTACCAGAGGTGTTTTGCCAACTGGAAAAAAAAGGTGGCTGAAGTGCATCGCGGCCAACGGGGACTACTTTGAAGGGGACAATTTGAATTTGGCAGAATAATAAAGTTTTTTTTTTTTTTAACTTATGAGCAAAGTGTCGACACTTTTTGATCAGAGTAGTATATTTTACTATTGTTTGGGGGGGGGGGGGGGGAGGGGGTCGGTGGAAGAATGGTCTAAACCATTGGTTTTCGACTGCTATGACCCGGGATTGCACTTTTTTCTAATTAGAAAAAAATGCTCCAAAATGGCCCCGATTCATGCAAAAGACCAAACCCGCTAATGCAAGTAACCAAACGGTGCTTTGGCACATTTGTAAGTGCAAAGTTGAACTGCTTTTCACATGTGTAGACATATGGTTCACTTACAGTAAAAGCAGTCGCTAACTACCCACCATGATTATCATGGCCTGTACCATGTATACTAGGGATAATAGCGAATGACTATTTTTTGACCAGAGGGTAGATGTTGTTAAAGAATTCACTTATTTCAAAGATAATCTCTGAAATAAGTAATAATCATTTATATATATAAAGAAAATATAGAAAATATTCTCAAGGAACATGGGATAATCTTTGGTGATTAGTTTTAGTGTCTATTTTGACGGGAGAAGTGACCTTTCTATTTATAGATTGATATATTATTCTCCATGCAAAACTTCTATCTACAAGAATAGGTAGTGATGACTTCAGAGCGCTGGTCAAATATAAAAAAGACTATCTAGAGAGAGAGAGAGAGAGAGAAAATAGAGGTGAACTCCTGGAGCATAAATCACCAACTACCCGGGCTGTACAGCTACAGTCTAGATGTCTAGTCATTTTGGAAGATTGCTGAGATAAACCAGGTAGTTCCAGGCCGGCAGGGAGTCAGGAAGTAGGGGCAGCTGGCCCGGCTGATAGTACCCTGTAAGGGCTCCAGGGATACAGGATGAGCAGCGCTTCATGTTAGGAGTGGCTGTGCACATGGTGTCTATTCCTCATGTCAGAAGCAGCCATTTCTTTTGGAGCTAAGTCGGCCTGCCACTGAGTAGTGCTCTCAGTCTTAATGACAAAGGCAGATGCATTCTACTTCACCAAGTCATGATGGTTGTCAAATCTCAAGCTTTACAAGCTTGATACCTTAATATGATTGAGTGGAGATAAGAAAGAAGGAAGGATCAAATTCATAATCATTCCTAATTTTGTTGTTTTATATTATGTAATGAGTTTATAATGAGTTATATATATAATTTACTTCAGGACTTTCCCTATATAAAACCGATTGTTGTTGTTTCCCGGCTGGCCGGCTCAAACTTTTTTTTTTACTTATCCTTAAATAGTCTAAATTAACAAGATCTTGGAGGTCGTGCTCATAAAGAAGTTCAAGAACTCTTCTTGGTTCTCTGTACAGGGATCTCTTGTCCTTTCCAATACAATTTAGTATATGTTGGGGAGTGGCCTCTTCGGTTTTGCACCTAGTGCACATGGGGAAGCTTTTGGCTCCCTCTTTATAGACTAAACTTTTTGTATATTATGTAAATAAGTTTTCCATTTTTTTTTATTCTTATGCCTTAAGCCAGGCAGTACTTTTATCAAATTATGTTTTTATATATTTCTTTAGCTTAATTAAAGGAATCTCTGATCAAAACCATTTTTATTATTATTATACTTTCAAGATTTTAACCACGACTGCATTACCATAGCATAATCCTCAAGATATCAAAATACAACAGAAATCTACTTTTTATTTATAATATATATATATATATAATTAGTAATTAACATTTTGTATGTTGAAGTAAAAAAATTGTTATAAAATTGAATATTATTAAAAATTTAATATATGTTTTTTAAATTTAATTATTCAATTAACAAACACACACACATCATTTGTTAATATTTCATATAATAATACATTTACCCCTTATTGTTATATACAAATCATAAAAATGTTTAATGCAAAAAGTAAGTAAACATACAAATATTAACTATTAATACATAATTTATTACTTTTTTAGTTGCTACCTATTTTCTTTATTTCGGGTTGTGACAATTCAATTTTCTTATTATCCATTTCAATATTTGTAACAACTTGAGATGAAGTTGCAAGATGTAGATCTTTTGAAAGCATACCTGTCGAAGTAACAACCTTTTGTAGAGGATATTTTTTGGAGTAATAGTTGTTAAGAATTCTATTTAAAGAAAGATAGTTTTCTTCACACTTGACTATATCAGGTAAAACTGTATTTTCCCGATCCTTGAAAGCTTTTAAAACTTCTTTTCGAAGATGAATTCCTAAATCACGATTTTTCTTCGCTGGATCTAGGCCCCATTTAAGACATAGATTCACATATCTTCTATATAAAATAGCAGACATGATTAATTAGCTAAGGCCAATACAAATAAAAGCACGATACAAATAAAATAAAAACATAAATATTAACGAATGAATTTTATTGATCTATAAAAATATAAATCTATATTTTTCAAATATTGTCAATTTTATTACCCTTAAATTTCCAGAAGTATATTTTTAAAAAAATACATAATTCGATACTATTTTTAACATTATAATCTTAAATAGACAAAAAAATTGCTATAAATTATTAAATAAAAACAAACGATAGCAATGCGTCTCTTTATACATAAAATTTTTAATATGCTAGCTTTCGGATCTTATCGATCCTTCAACAGGCCAAGCTGTAAATTGAGAGAAAGAATATATATATAAATGTAAATTATTATTTATATACACCAACGAAGATAGAGAATAAAATATAAAATAAAATAAATATAAACACATTTCACGAGTTCACGTTTTCTCGTGGCCAGGCTGCTGTTGGACTGTCAAACTGAGCTTTGGACAGAGATGAAACAACAGCAGCCTGGCCACGAGAAAACGTGAACTCGTGAAATGTGTTTATATTTATTTTATTTTATATTTTATTCTCTATCTTCGTTGGTGTATATAAATAATAATTTACATTTATATATATATTCTTTCTCTCAATTTACAGCTTGGCCTGTTGAAGGATCGATAAGATCCGAAAGCTAGCATATTAAAAATTTTATGTATAAAGAGACGCATTGCTATCGTTTGTTTTTATTTAATTATAATCTTAAAATATTTTGAATTCAATTGAGTTTGTTATTCATTTATATTGCTATTATTATCGATGTTCATCACGCAGAAAATACATTCATTACTTACCCAACTGGAACCATTGGAGAAGAACTGCATTCTACAATGGATTCTTGCCCATGTTGGGATCGGGGGTAATGAAATGGCAGATGAATTGGCAAAGGAAGCCAGAAAGCTAAGCCAAAGGAAAGAACAAATGTCAGTATTTGATGCTGATGCTTTAGAAAAATACAAGATGTGATTAAACAAAAATAAGAAAAGATCAAATATGTGAAATAAACTCTGAGAGAAAACTGACAGAAACTATAAATATACTTAGAACAAAACACTATAAAGGAATGCCAATACATCCAGATGGCACAACCCCTATAAGACATGCAACACATGTCCTGGTGTGGAACTAACACCTACTCCATATTCTCATGCCCAGCAATGGCCGCGCCTTGCAGAAAATTGACATAGACCCAGAGAAGCAGCTTTACACACCCAAGATAGTGGACATTGCTGCTGCTGTGATAGAGATGCATGGAGACATCTGAGGCTCTTCATTGGAAACGACAACAGCAACATCATCGATGTAATTTTGCTTTGAAATACTATATCGATTATCTAGTGTGCGCTTAGCGTATATAATATTATATATATATTAAAATAAATAAACTTGAGTAAGAACTAAATTGTTCCTACTTTTATTATTTATATACACCAACGAAGATAGAGAATAAAATATAAAATAAAATAAATATAAACACATTTCACGAGTTCACGTTTTCTCGTGGCCAGGCTGCTGTTGGACTGTCAAACTGAGCTTTGGACAGAGATGAAACAGCGGTGCGCTCGCATACACGAGATTTTTATTCCTCAAAATATTGTAACAGAGTATTTATTACGCACTTTTTAATTAACATAATATATTTTAAAATATTTTTAGTCCGTAAATTTCTATCGTTGCCTCTGCTCTTTTATGGAAATATGGAGTAATTGTTTTTCTCTTGAATAACCTCTTCTTAGTCAACTCTGTCTTACATTCCACGACAGGGAGTTATCTCATAATCAATGCCATAATTTAATTTCCCGTCTGAAAATCTAGAAAAAACGCTAGCTTAGAGTGGTTTTCAGTGGATCAAGGGTCGCAGTAGGATAGTGAAAAAATAAAATCGTTACAATCCCGTGAATTGATGAGGGTCTGCTAAGTAGATGTTAATGAAGAAGTTAATTGTATAAGCACCATCTTAAAAATCACACAGGCACGTTGTTTTATAACTATATATAAAAACATTTACTACTCTGATCAAAAAGTTTCGACACTTTGCTCATAAAACCCTGAAAACTCAATATATTTTCTCCCAGTTTGTGGCAAACGCAAGCGTCGCCCTTGGCTTGGAGACTTGCCAATTTTCAAAAATCACGCGCCACAACAGCGCGAGCAGCGGCTGTTCGAAGTGAAGCCATTTTGCCCGTGCTTCGATTTCGTTAGTCACCGAAATGGAGGATCAACGAATTTGCATCAAGTTCTGTGTGAAAAACGGATTCAAGGGTGCCGAAATTTTTTGGATGTTGCAAACAGCCTACGGGGATGCCGTCATGAGCCGAAGACGAGTTTTCGAGTGGTACAAGCGCTTCAAGGAGGGTCGGGAAGAGACCGCGCCGACAACGAGCGTTCCGGGAGACCGTCCACATCAACCACGCCTAAAAAAGTGAACAAGGTGTTGGAACTGGTGCGTGAAGACCGACGAATAACTGTCAGGGAGGTCGCCGAAGAAGCAGGGATATCATTCAGGTCGACTCAATCGATAATGAAGGACATTTTGGGAGTGAGAAGTGAGAAGACTCAATGCCGTTCTCGTTCCCATAGATTTGACTTTTGATCAAAAGAACGCCCGGAAAGAAACGGCCAGTCTCAATCTCGAAGCGAAAACCGACGACCCCGAATTGCTGAAGAGGGTCATTACTGGAGACGAAACATGGATTTACGGCTTTGATTCGGAAACTACCCAACAGGCATCGGAGTGGCGCTTCAAAAATGAGCCGAGACCAAAGAAAGCGAGGAAGGCTCCCAGCAAAGTCAAGGTCATGTTGACGGTGTTCTTCGACTACCAGGGCATCGTTCATCATGAATTTCAACAACAAGGCTCTACAATAACTGCTGACTCCTACCTGGGAGTTTTGAGGCGATTGAGGGAAGCGATCAGGCAGAAACGGCCGGAGCTGGGGAGGAGCAAGTCGTGGATCCTCCACCACGATAACGCGCCGGCGCACACAGCCCTCAAAATCTCGAAGTTCCTGCAGGACCACTCAACCTCTGTGTTCCCCCAACCCCCCTACAGTCCCGATCTGCCCCCCTGCGACTTCTTACTTTTTGGAAATCTCAAAAAAAGTTAACGTGTCGGAAATTTCAGAGCATAGAAGAGATCAAAGTGGAATCGAAGAAGGCCATGAAGGCGATCCCGAAAACAGACTACCAGAGGTGTTTTGCCAACTGGAAAAAAAAGGTGGCTGAAGTGCATCGCGGCCAACGGGGACTACTTTGAAGGGGACAATTTGAATTTGGCAGAATAATAAAGTTTTTTTTTTTTTTAACTTATGAGCAAAGTGTCGACACTTTTTGATCAGAGTAGTATATTTTACTATTGTTTGGGGGGGGGGGGGGGAGGGGGTCGGTGGAAGAATGGTCTAAACCATTGGTTTTCGACTGCTATGACCCGGGATTGCACTTTTTTCTAATTAGAAAAAAATGCTCCAAAATGGCCCCGATTCATGCAAAAGACCAAACCCGCTAATGCAAGTAACCAAACGGTGCTTTGGCACATTTGTAAGTGCAAAGTTGAACTGCTTTTCACATGTGTAGACATATGGTTCACTTACAGTAAAAGCAGTCGCTAACTACCCACCATGATTATCATGGCCTGTACCATGTATACTAGGGATAATAGCGAATGACTATTTTTTGACCAGAGGGTAGATGTTGTTAAAGAATTCACTTATTTCAAAGATAATCTCTGAAATAAGTAATAATCATTTATATATATAAAGAAAATATAGAAAATATTCTCAAGGAACATGGGATAATCTTTGGTGATTAGTTTTAGTGTCTATTTTGACGGGAGAAGTGACCTTTCTATTTATAGATTGATATATTATTCTCCATGCAAAACTTCTATCTACAAGAATAGGTAGTGATGACTTCAGAGCGCTGGTCAAATATAAAAAAGACTATCTAGAGAGAGAGAGAGAGAGAGAAAATAGAGGTGAACTCCTGGAGCATAAATCACCAACTACCCGGGCTGTACAGCTACAGTCTAGATGTCTAGTCATTTTGGAAGATTGCTGAGATAAACCAGGTAGTTCCAGGCCGGCAGGGAGTCAGGAAGTAGGGGCAGCTGGCCCGGCTGATAGTACCCTGTAAGGGCTCCAGGGATACAGGATGAGCAGCGCTTCATGTTAGGAGTGGCTGTGCACATGGTGTCTATTCCTCATGTCAGAAGCAGCCATTTCTTTTGGAGCTAAGTCGGCCTGCCACTGAGTAGTGCTCTCAGTCTTAATGACAAAGGCAGATGCATTCTACTTCACCAAGTCATGATGGTTGTCAAATCTCAAGCTTTACAAGCTTGATACCTTAATATGATTGAGTGGAGATAAGAAAGAAGGAAGGATCAAATTCATAATCATTCCTAATTTTGTTGTTTTATATTATGTAATGAGTTTATAATGAGTTATATATATAATTTACTTCAGGACTTTCCCTATATAAAACCGATTGTTGTTGTTTCCCGGCTGGCCGGCTCAAACTTTTTTTTTTACTTATCCTTAAATAGTCTAAATTAACAAGATCTTGGAGGTCGTGCTCATAAAGAAGTTCAAGAACTCTTCTTGGTTCTCTGTACAGGGATCTCTTGTCCTTTCCAATACAATTTAGTATATGTTGGGGAGTGGCCTCTTCGGTTTTGCACCTAGTGCACATGGGGAAGCTTTTGGCTCCCTCTTTATAGACTAAACTTTTTGTATATTATGTAAATAAGTTTTCCATTTTTTTTTATTCTTATGCCTTAAGCCAGGCAGTACTTTTATCAAATTATGTTTTTATATATTTCTTTAGCTTAATTAAAGGAATCTCTGATCAAAACCATTTTTATTATTATTATACTTTCAAGATTTTAACCACGACTGCATTACCATAGCATAATCCTCAAGATATCAAAATACAACAGAAATCTACTTTTTATTTATAATATATATATATATATATAATTAGTAATTAACATTTTGTATGTTGAAGTAAAAAAATTGTTATAAAATTGAATATTATTAAAAATTTAATATATGTTTTTTAAATTTAATTATTCAATTAACAAACACACACACATCATTTGTTAATATTTCATATAATAATACATTTACCCCTTATTGTTATATACAAATCATAAAAATGTTTAATGCAAAAAGTAAGTAAACATACAAATATTAACTATTAATACATAATTTATTACTTTTTTAGTTGCTACCTATTTTCTTTATTTCGGGTTGTGACAATTCAATTTTCTTATTATCCATTTCAATATTTGTAACAACTTGAGATGAAGTTGCAAGATGTAGATCTTTTGAAAGCATACCTGTCGAAGTAACAACCTTTTGTAGAGGATATTTTTTGGAGTAATAGTTGTTAAGAATTCTATTTAAAGAAAGATAGTTTTCTTCACACTTGACTATATCAGGTAAAACTGTATTTTCCCGATCCTTGAAAGCTTTTAAAACTTCTTTTCGAAGATGAATTCCTAAATCACGATTTTTCTTCGCTGGATCTAGGCCCCATTTAAGACATAGATTCACATATCTTCTATATAAAATAGCAGACATGATTAATTAGCTAAGGCCAATACAAATAAAAGCACGATACAAATAAAATAAAAACATAAATATTAACGAATGAATTTTATTGATCTATAAAAATATAAATCTATATTTTTCAAATATTGTCAATTTTATTACCCTTAAATTTCCAGAAGTATATTTTTAAAAAAATACATAATTCGATACTATTTTTAACATTATAATCTTAAATAGACAAAAAAATTGCTATAAATTATTAAATAAAAACAAACGATAGCAATGCGTCTCTTTATACATAAAATTTTTAATATGCTAGCTTTCGGATCTTATCGATCCTTCAACAGGCCAAGCTGTAAATTGAGAGAAAGAATATATATATAAATGTAAATTATTATTTATATACACCAACGAAGATAGAGAATAAAATATAAAATAAAATAAATATAAACACATTTCACGAGTTCACGTTTTCTCGTGGCCAGGCTGCTGTTGGACTGTCAAACTGAGCTTTGGACAGAGATGAAACAACAGCAGCCTGGCCACGAGAAAACGTGAACTCGTGAAATGTGTTTATATTTATTTTATTTTATATTTTATTCTCTATCTTCGTTGGTGTATATAAATAATAATTTACATTTATATATATATTCTTTCTCTCAATTTACAGCTTGGCCTGTTGAAGGATCGATAAGATCCGAAAGCTAGCATATTAAAAATTTTATGTATAAAGAGACGCATTGCTATCGTTTGTTTTTATTTAATTATAATCTTAAAATATTTTGAATTCAATTGAGTTTGTTATTCATTTATATTGCTATTATTATCGATGTTCATCACGCAGAAAATACATTCATTACTTACCCAACTGGAACCATTGGAGAAGAACTGCATTCTACAATGGATTCTTGCCCATGTTGGGATCGGGGGTAATGAAATGGCAGATGAATTGGCAAAGGAAGCCAGAAAGCTAAGCCAAAGGAAAGAACAAATGTCAGTATTTGATGCTGATGCTTTAGAAAAATACAAGATGTGATTAAACAAAAATAAGAAAAGATCAAATATGTGAAATAAACTCTGAGAGAAAACTGACAGAAACTATAAATATACTTAGAACAAAACACTATAAAGGAATGCCAATACATCCAGATGGCACAACCCCTATAAGACATGCAACACATGTCCTGGTGTGGAACTAACACCTACTCCATATTCTCATGCCCAGCAATGGCCGCGCCTTGCAGAAAATTGACATAGACCCAGAGAAGCAGCTTTACACACCCAAGATAGTGGACATTGCTGCTGCTGTGATAGAGATGCATGGAGACATCTGAGGCTCTTCATTGGAAACGACAACAGCAACATCATCGATGTAATTTTGCTTTGAAATACTATATCGATTATCTAGTGTGCGCTTAGCGTATATAATATTATATATATATTAAAATAAATAAACTTGAGTAAGAACTAAATTGTTCCTACTTTTATTATTTATATACACCAACGAAGATAGAGAATAAAATATAAAATAAAATAAATATAAACACATTTCACGAGTTCACGTTTTCTCGTGGCCAGGCTGCTGTTGGACTGTCAAACTGAGCTTTGGACAGAGATGAAACAGCGGTGCGCTCGCATACACGAGATTTTTATTCCTCAAAATATTGTAACAGAGTATTTATTACGCACTTTTTAATTAACATAATATATTTTAAAATATTTTTAGTCCGTAAATTTCTATCGTTGCCTCTGCTCTTTTATGGAAATATGGAGTAATTGTTTTTCTCTTGAATAACCTCTTCTTAGTCAACTCTGTCTTACATTCCACGACAGGGAGTTATCTCATAATCAATGCCATAATTTAATTTCCCGTCTGAAAATCTAGAAAAAACGCTAGCTTAGAGTGGTTTTCAGTGGATCAAGGGTCGCAGTAGGATAGTGAAAAAATAAAATCGTTACAATCCCGTGAATTGATGAGGGTCTGCTAAGTAGATGTTAATGAAGAAGTTAATTGTATAAGCACCATCTTAAAAATCACACAGGCACGTTGTTTTATAACTATATATAAAAACATTTACTACTCTGATCAAAAAGTTTCGACACTTTGCTCATAAAACCCTGAAAACTCAATATATTTTCTCCCAGTTTGTGGCAAACGCAAGCGTCGCCCTTGGCTTGGAGACTTGCCAATTTTCAAAAATCACGCGCCACAACAGCGCGAGCAGCGGCTGTTCGAAGTGAAGCCATTTTGCCCGTGCTTCGATTTCGTTAGTCACCGAAATGGAGGATCAACGAATTTGCATCAAGTTCTGTGTGAAAAACGGATTCAAGGGTGCCGAAATTTTTTGGATGTTGCAAACAGCCTACGGGGATGCCGTCATGAGCCGAAGACGAGTTTTCGAGTGGTACAAGCGCTTCAAGGAGGGTCGGGAAGAGACCGCGCCGACAACGAGCGTTCCGGGAGACCGTCCACATCAACCACGCCTAAAAAAGTGAACAAGGTGTTGGAACTGGTGCGTGAAGACCGACGAATAACTGTCAGGGAGGTCGCCGAAGAAGCAGGGATATCATTCAGGTCGACTCAATCGATAATGAAGGACATTTTGGGAGTGAGAAGTGAGAAGACTCAATGCCGTTCTCGTTCCCATAGATTTGACTTTTGATCAAAAGAACGCCCGGAAAGAAACGGCCAGTCTCAATCTCGAAGCGAAAACCGACGACCCCGAATTGCTGAAGAGGGTCATTACTGGAGACGAAACATGGATTTACGGCTTTGATTCGGAAACTACCCAACAGGCATCGGAGTGGCGCTTCAAAAATGAGCCGAGACCAAAGAAAGCGAGGAAGGCTCCCAGCAAAGTCAAGGTCATGTTGACGGTGTTCTTCGACTACCAGGGCATCGTTCATCATGAATTTCAACAACAAGGCTCTACAATAACTGCTGACTCCTACCTGGGAGTTTTGAGGCGATTGAGGGAAGCGATCAGGCAGAAACGGCCGGAGCTGGGGAGGAGCAAGTCGTGGATCCTCCACCACGATAACGCGCCGGCGCACACAGCCCTCAAAATCTCGAAGTTCCTGCAGGACCACTCAACCTCTGTGTTCCCCCAACCCCCCTACAGTCCCGATCTGCCCCCCTGCGACTTCTTACTTTTTGGAAATCTCAAAAAAAGTTAACGTGTCGGAAATTTCAGAGCATAGAAGAGATCAAAGTGGAATCGAAGAAGGCCATGAAGGCGATCCCGAAAACAGACTACCAGAGGTGTTTTGCCAACTGGAAAAAAAAGGTGGCTGAAGTGCATCGCGGCCAACGGGGACTACTTTGAAGGGGACAATTTGAATTTGGCAGAATAATAAAGTTTTTTTTTTTTTTTAACTTATGAGCAAAGTGTCGACACTTTTTGATCAGAGTAGTATATTTTACTATTGTTTGGGGGGGGGGGGGGGGGGGGAGGGGGTCGGTGGAAGAATGGTCTAAACCATTGGTTTTCGACTGCTATGACCCGGGATTGCACTTTTTTCTAATTAGAAAAAAATGCTCCAAAATGGCCCCGATTCATGCAAAAGACCAAACCCGCTAATGCAAGTAACCAAACGGTGCTTTGGCACATTTGTAAGTGCAAAGTTGAACTGCTTTTCACATGTGTAGACATATGGTTCACTTACAGTAAAAGCAGTCGCTAACTACCCACCATGATTATCATGGCCTGTACCATGTATACTAGGGATAATAGCGAATGACTATTTTTTGACCAGAGGGTAGATGTTGTTAAAGAATTCACTTATTTCAAAGATAATCTCTGAAATAAGTAATAATCATTTATATATATAAAGAAAATATAGAAAATATTCTCAAGGAACATGGGATAATCTTTGGTGATTAGTTTTAGTGTCTATTTTGACGGGAGAAGTGACCTTTCTATTTATAGATTGATATATTATTCTCCATGCAAAACTTCTATCTACAAGAATAGGTAGTGATGACTTCAGAGCGCTGGTCAAATATAAAAAAGACTATCTAGAGAGAGAGAGAGAGAGAGAAAATAGAGGTGAACTCCTGGAGCATAAATCACCAACTACCCGGGCTGTACAGCTACAGTCTAGATGTCTAGTCATTTTGGAAGATTGCTGAGATAAACCAGGTAGTTCCAGGCCGGCAGGGAGTCAGGAAGTAGGGGCAGCTGGCCCGGCTGATAGTACCCTGTAAGGGCTCCAGGGATACAGGATGAGCAGCGCTTCATGTTAGGAGTGGCTGTGCACATGGTGTCTATTCCTCATGTCAGAAGCAGCCATTTCTTTTGGAGCTAAGTCGGCCTGCCACTGAGTAGTGCTCTCAGTCTTAATGACAAAGGCAGATGCATTCTACTTCACCAAGTCATGATGGTTGTCAAATCTCAAGCTTTACAAGCTTGATACCTTAATATGATTGAGTGGAGATAAGAAAGAAGGAAGGATCAAATTCATAATCATTCCTAATTTTGTTGTTTTATATTATGTAATGAGTTTATAATGAGTTATATATATAATTTACTTCAGGACTTTCCCTATATAAAACCGATTGTTGTTGTTTCCCGGCTGGCCGGCTCAAACTTTTTTTTTTACTTATCCTTAAATAGTCTAAATTAACAAGATCTTGGAGGGTCGTGCTCATAAAGAAGTTCAAGAACTCTTCTTGGTTCTCTGTACAGGGATCTCTTGTCCTTTCCAATACAATTTAGTATATGTTGGGGAGTGGCCTCTTCGGTTTTGCACCTAGTGCACATGGGGAAGCTTTTGGCTCCCTCTTTATAGACTAAACTTTTTGTATATTATGTAAATAAGTTTTCCATTTTTTTTTATTCTTATGCCTTAAGCCAGGCAGTACTTTTATCAAATTATGTTTTTATATATTTCTTTAGCTTAATTAAAGGAATCTCTGATCAAAACCATTTTTATTATTATTATACTTTCAAGATTTTAACCACGACTGCATTACCATAGCATAATCCTCAAGATATCAAAATACAACAGAAATCTACTTTTTATTTATAATATATATATATATATATAATTAGTAATTAACATTTTGTATGTTGAAGTAAAAAAATTGTTATAAAATTGAATATTATTAAAAATTTAATATATGTTTTTTAATTTAATTATTCAATTAACAAACACACACACATCATTTGTTAATATTTCATATAATAATACATTTACCCCTTATTGTTATATACAAATCATAAAAATGTTTAATGCAAAAAGTAAGTAAACATACAAATATTAACTATTAATACATAATTTATTACTTTTTTAGTTGCTACCTATTTTCTTTATTTCGGGTTGTGACAATTCAATTTTCTTATTATCCATTTCAATATTTGTAACAACTTGAGATGAAGTTGCAAGATGTAGATCTTTTGAAAGCATACCTGTCGAAGTAACAACCTTTTGTAGAGGATATTTTTTGGAGTAATAGTTGTTAAGAATTCTATTTAAAGAAAGATAGTTTTCTTCACACTTGACTATATCAGGTAAAACTGTATTTTCCCGATCCTTGAAAGCTTTTAAAACTTCTTTTCGAAGATGAATTCCTAAATCACGATTTTTCTTCGCTGGATCTAGGCCCCATTTAAGACATAGATTCACATATCTTCTATATAAAATAGCAGACATGATTAATTAGCTAAGGCCAATACAAATAAAAGCACGATACAAATAAAATAAAAACATAAATATTAACGAATGAATTTTATTGATCTATAAAAATATAAATCTATATTTTTCAAATATTGTCAATTTTATTACCCTTAAATTTCCAGAAGTATATTTTTAAAAAAATACATAATTCGATACTATTTTTAACATTATAATCTTAAATAGACAAAAAAATTGCTATAAATTATTAAATAAAAACAAACGATAGCAATGCGTCTCTTTATACATAAAATTTTTAATATGCTAGCTTTCGGATCTTATCGATCCTTCAACAGGCCAAGCTGTAAATTGAGAGAAAGAATATATATATAAATGTAAATTATTATTTATATACACCAACGAAGATAGAGAATAAAATATAAAATAAAATAAATATAAACACATTTCACGAGTTCACGTTTTCTCGTGGCCAGGCTGCTGTTGGACTGTCAAACTGAGCTTTGGACAGAGATGAAACAACAGCAGCCTGGCCACGAGAAAACGTGAACTCGTGAAATGTGTTTATATTTATTTTATTTTATATTTTATTCTCTATCTTCGTTGGTGTATATAAATAATAATTTACATTTATATATATATTCTTTCTCTCAATTTACAGCTTGGCCTGTTGAAGGATCGATAAGATCCGAAAGCTAGCATATTAAAAATTTTATGTATAAAGAGACGCATTGCTATCGTTTGTTTTTATTTAATTATAATCTTAAAATATTTTGAATTCAATTGAGTTTGTTATTCATTTATATTGCTATTATTATCGATGTTCATCACGCAGAAAATACATTCATTACTTACCCAACTGGAACCATTGGAGAAGAACTGCATTCTACAATGGATTCTTGCCCATGTTGGGATCGGGGGTAATGAAATGGCAGATGAATTGGCAAAGGAAGCCAGAAAGCTAAGCCAAAGGAAAGAACAAATGTCAGTATTTGATGCTGATGCTTTAGAAAAATACAAGATGTGATTAAACAAAAATAAGAAAAGATCAAATATGTGAAATAAACTCTGAGAGAAAACTGACAGAAACTATAAATATACTTAGAACAAAACACTATAAAGGAATGCCAATACATCCAGATGGCACAACCCCTATAAGACATGCAACACATGTCCTGGTGTGGAACTAACACCTACTCCATATTCTCATGCCCAGCAATGGCCGCGCCTTGCAGAAAATTGACATAGACCCAGAGAAGCAGCTTTACACACCCAAGATAGTGGACATTGCTGCTGCTGTGATAGAGATGCATGGAGACATCTGAGGCTCTTCATTGGAAACGACAACAGCAACATCATCGATGTAATTTTGCTTTGAAATACTATATCGATTATCTAGTGTGCGCTTAGCGTATATAATATTATATATATATTAAAATAAATAAACTTGAGTAAGAACTAAATTGTTCCTACTTTTATTATTTATATACACCAACGAAGATAGAGAATAAAATATAAAATAAAATAAATATAAACACATTTCACGAGTTCACGTTTTCTCGTGGCCAGGCTGCTGTTGGACTGTCAAACTGAGCTTTGGACAGAGATGAAACAGCGGTGCGCTCGCATACACGAGATTTTTTATTCCTCAAAATATTGTAACAGAGTATTTATTACGCACTTTTTAATTAACATAATATATTTTAAAATATTTTTAGTCCGTAAATTTCTATCGTTGCCTCTGCTCTTTTATGGAAATATGGAGTAATTGTTTTTCTCTTGAATAACCTCTTCTTAGTCAACTCTGTCTTACATTCCACGACAGGGAGTTATCTCATAATCAATGCCATAATTTAATTTCCCGTCTGAAAATCTAGAAAAAACGCTAGCTTAGAGTGGTTTTCAGTGGATCAAGGGTCGCAGTAGGATAGTGAAAAAATAAAATCGTTACAATCCCGTGAATTGATGAGGGTCTGCTAAGTAGATGTTAATGAAGAAGTTAATTGTATAAGCACCATCTTAAAAATCACACAGGCACGTTGTTTTATAACTATATATAAAAACATTTACTACTCTGATCAAAAAGTTTCGACACTTTGCTCATAAAACCCTGAAAACTCAATATATTTTCTCCCAGTTTGTGGCAAACGCAAGCGTCGCCCTTGGCTTGGAGACTTGCCAATTTTCAAAAATCACGCGCCACAACAGCGCGAGCAGCGGCTGTTCGAAGTGAAGCCATTTTGCCCGTGCTTCGATTTCGTTAGTCACCGAAATGGAGGATCAACGAATTTGCATCAAGTTCTGTGTGAAAAACGGATTCAAGGGTGCCGAAATTTTTTGGATGTTGCAAACAGCCTACGGGGATGCCGTCATGAGCCGAAGACGAGTTTTCGAGTGGTACAAGCGCTTCAAGGAGGGTCGGGAAGAGACCGCGCCGACAACGAGCGTTCCGGGAGACCGTCCACATCAACCACGCCTAAAAAAGTGAACAAGGTGTTGGAACTGGTGCGTGAAGACCGACGAATAACTGTCAGGGAGGTCGCCGAAGAAGCAGGGATATCATTCAGGTCGACTCAATCGATAATGAAGGACATTTTGGGAGTGAGAAGTGAGAAGACTCAATGCCGTTCTCGTTCCCATAGATTTGACTTTTGATCAAAAGAACGCCCGGAAAGAAACGGCCAGTCTCAATCTCGAAGCGAAAACCGACGACCCCGAATTGCTGAAGAGGGTCATTACTGGAGACGAAACATGGATTTACGGCTTTGATTCGGAAACTACCCAACAGGCATCGGAGTGGCGCTTCAAAAATGAGCCGAGACCAAAGAAAGCGAGGAAGGCTCCCAGCAAAGTCAAGGTCATGTTGACGGTGTTCTTCGACTACCAGGGCATCGTTCATCATGAATTTCAACAACAAGGCTCTACAATAACTGCTGACTCCTACCTGGGAGTTTTGAGGCGATTGAGGGAAGCGATCAGGCAGAAACGGCCGGAGCTGGGGAGGAGCAAGTCGTGGATCCTCCACCACGATAACGCGCCGGCGCACACAGCCCTCAAAATCTCGAAGTTCCTGCAGGACCACTCAACCTCTGTGTTCCCCCAACCCCCCTACAGTCCCGATCTGCCCCCCTGCGACTTCTTACTTTTTGGAAATCTCAAAAAAAGTTAACGTGTCGGAAATTTCAGAGCATAGAAGAGATCAAAGTGGAATCGAAGAAGGCCATGAAGGCGATCCCGAAAACAGACTACCAGAGGTGTTTTGCCAACTGGAAAAAAAAAGGTGGCTGAAGTGCATCGCGGCCAACGGGGACTACTTTGAAGGGGACAATTTGAATTTGGCAGAATAATAAAGTTTTTTTTTTTTTTTAACTTATGAGCAAAGTGTCGACACTTTTTGATCAGAGTAGTATATTTTACTATTGTTTGGGGGGGGGGGGGGGGGGGGAGGGGGGTCGGTGGAAGAATGGTCTAAACCATTGGTTTTCGACTGCTATGACCCGGGATTGCACTTTTTTCTAATTAGAAAAAAATGCTCCAAAATGGCCCCGATTCATGCAAAAGACCAAACCCGCTAATGCAAGTAACCAAACGGTGCTTTGGCACATTTGTAAGTGCAAAGTTGAACTGCTTTTCACATGTGTAGACATATGGTTCACTTACAGTAAAGCAGTCGCTAACTACCCACCATGATTATCATGGCCTGTACCATGTATACTAGGGATAATAGCGAATGACTATTTTTTGACCAGAGGGTAGATGTTGTTAAAGAATTCACTTATTTCAAAGATAATCTCTGAAATAAGTAATAATCATTTATATATATAAAGAAAATATAGAAAATATTCTCAAGGAACATGGGATAATCTTTGGTGATTAGTTTTAGTGTCTATTTTGACGGGAGAAGTGACCTTTCTATTTATAGATTGATATATATTCTCCATGCAAAACTTCTATCTACAAGAATAGGTAGTGATGACTTCAGAGCGCTGGTCAAATATAAAAAAGACTATCTAGAGAGAGAGAGAGAGAGAGAAAATAGAGGTGAACTCCTGGAGCATAAATCACCAACTACCCGGGCTGTACAGCTACAGTCTAGATGTCTAGTCATTTTGGAAGATTGCTGAGATAAACCAGGTAGTTCCAGGCCGGCAGGGAGTCAGGAAGTAGGGGCAGCTGGCCCGGCTGATAGTACCCTGTAAGGGCTCCAGGGATACAGGATGAGCAGCGCTTCATGTTAGGAGTGGCTGTGCACATGGTGTCTATTCCTCATGTCAGAAGCAGCCATTTCTTTTGGAGCTAAGTCGGCCTGCCACTGAGTAGTGCTCTCAGTCTTAATGACAAAGGCAGATGCATTCTACTTCACCAAGTCATGATGGTTGTCAAATCTCAAGCTTTACAAGCTTGATACCTTAATATGATTGAGTGGAGATAAGAAAGAAGGAAGGATCAAATTCATAATCATTCCTAATTTTGTTGTTTTATATTATGTAATGAGTTTATAATGAGTTATATATATAATTTACTTCAGGACTTTCCCTATATAAAACCGATTGTTGTTGTTTCCCGGCTGGCCGGCTCAAACTTTTTTTTTTTACTTATCCTTAAATAGTCTAAATTAACAAGATCTTGGAGGTCGTGCTCATAAAGAAGTTCAAGAACTCTTCTTGGTTCTCTGTACAGGGATCTCTTGTCCTTTCCAATACAATTTAGTATATGTTGGGGAGTGGCCTCTTCGGTTTTGCACCTAGTGCACATGGGGAAGCTTTTGGCTCCCTCTTTATAGACTAAACTTTTTGTATATTATGTAAATAAGTTTTCCATTTTTTTTTTATTCTTATGCCTTAAGCCAGGCAGTACTTTTATCAAATTATGTTTTTATATATTTCTTTAGCTTAATTAAAGGAATCTCTGATCAAAACCATTTTTATTATTATTATACTTTCAAGATTTTAACCACGACTGCATTACCATAGCATAATCCTCAAGATATCAAAATACAACAGAAATCTACTTTTTATTTATAATATATATATATATATATAATTAGTAATTAACATTTTGTATGTTGAAGTAAAAAAATTGTTATAAAATTGAATATTATTAAAAATTTAATATATGTTTTTTTAAATTTAATTATTCAATTAACAAACACACACACATCATTTGTTAATATTTCATATAATAATACATTTACCCCTTATTGTTATATACAAATCATAAAAATGTTTAATGCAAAAAGTAAGTAAACATACAAATATTAACTATTAATACATAATTTATTACTTTTTTAGTTGCTACCTATTTTCTTTATTTCGGGTTGTGACAATTCAATTTTCTTATTATCCATTTCAATATTTGTAACAACTTGAGATGAAGTTGCAAGATGTAGATCTTTTGAAAGCATACCTGTCGAAGTAACAACCTTTTGTAGAGGATATTTTTTGGAGTAATAGTTGTTAAGAATTCTATTTAAAGAAAGATAGTTTTCTTCACACTTGACTATATCAGGTAAAACTGTATTTTCCCGATCCTTGAAAGCTTTTAAAACTTCTTTTCGAAGATGAATTCCTAAATCACGATTTTTCTTCGCTGGATCTAGGCCCCATTTAAGACATAGATTCACATATCTTCTATATAAAATAACAGACATGATTAATTAGCTAAGGCCAATACAAATAAAAGCACGATACAAATAAAATAAAAACATAAATATTAACGAATGAATTTTATTGATCTATAAAAATATAAATCTATATTTTTCAAATATTGTCAATTTTATTACCCTTAAATTTCCAGAAGTATATTTTAAAAAAATACATAATTCGATACTATTTTTAACATTATAATCTTAAATAGACAAAAAAATTGCTATAAATTATTAAATAAAAACAAACGATAGCAATGCGTCTCTTTATACATAAAATTTTTAATATGCTAGCTTTCGGATCTTATCGATCCTTCAACAGGCCAAGCTGTAAATTGAGAGAAAGAATATATATATAAATGTAAATTATTATTTATATACACCAACGAAGATAGAGAATAAAATATAAATAAAATAAATATAAACACATTTCACGAGTTCACGTTTTCTCGTGGCCAGGCTGCTGTTGGACTGTCAAACTGAGCTTTGGACAGAGATGAAACAACAGCAGCCTGGCCACGAGAAAACGTGAACTCGTGAAATGTGTTTATATTTATTTTATTTTATATTTTATTCTCTATCTTCGTTGGTGTATATAAATAATAATTTACATTTATATATATATTCTTTCTCTCAATTTACAGCTTGGCCTGTTGAAGGATCGATAAGATCCGAAAGCTAGCATATTAAAAATTTTATGTATAAAGAGACGCATTGCTATCGTTTGTTTTTATTTAATTATAATCTTAAAATATTTTGAATTCAATTGAGTTTGTTATTCATTTATATTGCTATTATTATCGATGTCTCATCACGCAGAAAATACATTCATTACTTACCCAACTGGAACCATTGGAGAAGAACTGCATTCTACAATGGATTCTTGCCCATGTTGGGATCGGGGGTAATGAAATGGCAGATGAATTGGCAAAGGAAGCCAGAAAGCTAAGCCAAAGGAAAGAACAAATGTCAGTATTTGATGCTGATGCTTTAGAAAAATACAAGATGTGATTAAACAAAAATAAGAAAAGATCAAATATGTGAAATAAACTCTGAGAGAAAACTGACAGAAACTATAAATATACTTAGAACAAAACACTATAAAGGAATGCCAATACATCCAGATGGCACAACCCCTATAAGACATGCAACACATGTCCTGGTGTGGAACTAACACCTACTCCATATTCTCATGCCCAGCAATGGCCGCGCCTTGCAGAAAATTGACATAGACCCAGAGAAGCAGCTTTACACACCCAAGATAGTGGACATTGCTGCTGCTGTGATAGAGATGCATGGAGACATCTGAGGCTCTTCATTGGAAACGACAACAGCAACATCATCGATGTAATTTTGCTTTGAAATACTATATCTATTATCTAGTGTGCGCTTAGCGTATATAATATTATATATATATTAAAATAAATAAACTTGAGTAAGAACTAAATTGTTCCTACTTTTCATCTTATTAATGCTCCCTTATCAATCCAGGTTCCTGAAGCGGTGCGCTCGCATACACGAGATTTTTATTCCTCAAAATATTGTAACAGAGTATTTATTACGCACTTTTTAATTAACATAATATATTTTAAAATATTTTTAGTCCGTAAATTTCTATCGTTGCCTCTGCTCTTTTATGGAAATATGGAGTAATTGTTTTTCTCTTGAATAACCTCTTCTTAGTCAACTCTGTCTTACATTCCACGACAGGGAGTTATCTCATAATCAATGCCTTAATTTAATTTCCCGTCTGAAAATCTAGAAAAAACGCTAGCTTAGAGTGGTTTTCAGTGGATCAAGGGTCGCAGTAGGATAGTGAA
The DNA here is from genome assembly GCA_030710605.1 of Cordylochernes scorpioides. Lineage (NCBI taxonomy): Eukaryota > Metazoa > Arthropoda > Arachnida > Pseudoscorpiones > Chernetidae > Cordylochernes > Cordylochernes scorpioides. Next base: position 116,247,858 of record CP092863.1, on the reverse strand, counting down.
AAAATAAAATCGTTACAATCCCGTGAATTGATGAGGGTCTGCTAAGTAGATGTTAATGAAGAAGTTAATTGTATAAGCACCATCTTAAAAATCACACAGGCACGTTGTTTTATAACTATATATAAAAAACATTTACTACTCTGATCAAAAAGTTTCGACACTTTGCTCATAAAACCCTGAAAACTCAATATATTTTCTCCCAGTTTGTGGCAAACGCAAGCGTCGCCCTTGGCTTGGAGACTTGCCAATTTTCAAAAATCACGCGCCACAACAGCGCGAGCAGCGGCTGTTCGAAGTGAAGCCATTTTGCCCGTGCTTCGATTTCGTTAGTCACCGAAATGGAGGATCAACGAATTTGCATCAAGTTCTGTGTGAAAAACGGATTCAAGGGTGCCGAAATTTTTTGGATGTTGCAAACAGCCTACGGGGATGCCGTCATGAGCCGAAGACGAGTTTTCGAGTGGTACAAGCGCTTCAAGGAGGGTCGGGAAGAGACCGCGCCGACAACGAGCGTTCCGGGAGACCGTCCACATCAACCACGCCTAAAAAAGTGAACAAGGTGTTGGAACTGGTGCGTGAAGACCGACGAATAACTGTCAGGGAGGTCGCCGAAGAAGCAGGGATATCATTCAGGTCGACTCAATCGATAATGAAGGACATTTTGGGAGTGAGAAGTGAGAAGACTCAATGCCGTTCTCGTTCCCATAGATTTGACTTTTGATCAAAAGAACGCCCGGAAAGAAACGGCCAGTCTCAATCTCGAAGCGAAAACCGACGACCCCCGAATTGCTGAGAGGGTCATTACTGGAGACGAAACATGGATTTACGGCTTTGATTAGGAAACTACCCAACAGGCATCGGAGTGGCGCTTCAAAAATGAGCCGAGACCAAAGAAAGCGAGGAAGGCTCCCAGCAAAGTCAAGGTCATGTTGACGGTGTTCTTCGACTACCAGGGCATCGTTCATCATGAATTTCAACAACAAGGCTCTACAATAACTGCTGACTCCTACCTGGGAGTTTTGAGGCGATTGAGGGAAGCGATCAGGCAGAAACGGCCGGAGCTGGGGAGGAGCAAGTCGTGGATCCTCCACCACGATAACGCGCCGGCGCACACAGCCCTCAAAATCTCGAAGTTCCTGCAGGACCACTCAACCTCTGTGTTCCCCCAACCCCCCCTACAGTCCCGATCTGCCCCCCTGCGACTTCTTACTTTTTGGAAATCTCAAAAAAAGTTAACGTGTCGGAAATTTCAGAGCATAGAAGAGATCAAAGTGGAATCGAAGAAGGCCATGAAGGCGATCCCGAAAACAGACTACCAGAGGTGTTTTGCCAACTGGAAAAAAAGGTGGCCTGAAGTGCATCGCGGCCAACGGGGACTACTTTGAAGGGGACAATTTGAATTTGGCAGAATAATAAAGTTTTTTTTTTTTTAACTTATGAGCAAAGTGTCGACACTTTTTGATCAGAGTAGTATATTTTACTATTGTTTGGGGGGGGGGGGGGGGAGGGGGTCGGTGGAAGAATGGTCTAAACCATTGGTTTTTCGACTGCTATGACCCGGATTGCACTTTTTTCTAATTAGAAAAAAATGCTCCAAAATGGCCCCGATTCATGCAAAAGACCCAAACCCGCTAATGCAAGTAACCAAACGGTGCTTTGGCACATTTGTAAGTGCAAAGTTGAACTGCTTTTCACATGTGTAGACATATGGTTCACTTACAGTAAAAGCAGTCGCTAACTACCCACCATGATTATCATGGCCTGTACCATGTATACTAGGGATAATAGCGAATGACTATTTTTTGACCAGAGGGTAGATGTTGTTAAAGAATTCACTTATTTCAAAGATAATCTCTGAAATAAGTAATAATCATTTATATATATAAAGAAAATATAGAAAATATTCTCAAGGAACATGGGATAATCTTTGGTGATTAGTTTTAGTGTCTATTTTGACGGAGAAGTGACCTTTCTATTTATAGATTGATATATTATTCTCCATGCAAAACTTCTATCTACAAGAATAGGTAGTGATGACTTCAGAGCGCTGGTCAAATATAAAAAAGACTATCTAGAGAGAGAGAGAGAGAAAATAGAGGTAACCTGGGCTCCTGGAGCATAAATCATCAACTACCCGGGCTGTACAGCTACAGTCTAGAAGTCTAGTCATTTTGGCAGATTGCTGAGATAAACCAGGTAGTTCCAGGCCGGCAGGGAGTCAGGAAGTAGGGGCAGAGCTGAAGTCTTGTACTCCAAGCAGTGTCTGTGTAGCATAAAAGCTGGACAGGAAAAGAGGAGGTGATCCACAGTCTGTGACTCTTCCCGGCAGTGAGGACATGTTGGATCTAGACTATTAATATAACTTGGATAATAGAACTTGAATCTACAAAGGTAATGGCATTAAGATGGCGCGTGATTTTCCACTCAGACGCTGATTGGTCCGCACAGCATCGTGCGCATGCGCGTGACTATATAGTGTCAACTGGGAATGTTAAACACTGATAAGCCATACCCTCCCTCTTTCAATTTTTAATCATCGCAAAATAAAGGCTTTAGAAATAATTTTAATTATATATAGTTTGAAAATAGAGCAAAATCCATAAATAGAACTTTGATAAAAAGAAAAATAGCGTTTAAAATATTGTATCTAAATACAGTCGAACTTGGATAATTCGAACCCCAAGGGACCATAAAAAAATTCGAATTATCCAAAAATTCGAATTAAAAACGGAAATTCTATTTATAGGAAATTCTAGGGACCAAGATAAATATTCGAATTAAAGAGGTTTTCGAATTAAAGAAGTTCGAATTATCCAAGTTCTACTGTATTTATTCCCATGAACAGATTATCACACAACACAACACAAAAATAAATAATTCAGTGATAAATAATTTAAATGTTACATTGCTTCTTCCTTATAGAGAGCTGTGGCCTCACAGCTAGAACAGCTAGATTGGACATTCCTACGCCAATGATTCCATGAGGTCTATGTCTTGGTCCTCTTGTCCAGATGGGCCGTGGTACGGTTTCATCCTCAATATGTACACGATATCCTTGGTTTTGCGGCGTCTGCCTTATAATATTTAATAATAGGGTCAGTTTTTGATTTGGTGTGTCAGTGTACGTTTTGGTATTTTTCTAACTTCTATAAAACTTTAATTTCTTCTTCCCTATGTAATATACTAAATAAAAGCATATTTAGTCTATATATTGCCGAGTCAGTCGTTTTCCTGAAGAAAAAAAAAGCAAGTGAAATCTTTCAACAAAAGGTGCAACCATTTCACAGTCACACATCTCCTTGGGAACATGAAGGCTTGAATTTGAAAAATTGTATAAAACAGAATATTTACACTCATGGAGGAAGTTGTACCTTTTTACCATGTATATCAGGATTCAGATAATAACTCTGAAAGATATTACAGTGACCTTTATTGAAGACACACGAGATAACCAAGTGTGAACAAAATTGTCTCCGTCTTCTTAAAAAACAACAACAACAACAAAGTAGACGACCGGCGATATCAGGGACTTTCCATTTATTTAAGTTTTGTCTGTATGAATGTATTATTATGCGTGTATATACAGAGTGATAATTTTGTTACACAGCAATGTTCTCGCTTCTCTTTTATTCTATGCAAATAAGGTTAAGCAAATGTAACCAGTCAACGCTGTCAAGAGGAAAACCAAATCGTGGAACATCTCCCAGCATTGCAGACGGCTACACTTCTTGGATTGTCTCTTTTCAACAGCACTACCCTGTTGAATCTACCAAGACCTCCCTGGAGACGATTGGTTCACTAAGGCTACCAAGACCTAAACCACAGGATAGCCCGGGTAGTTGGCGATCTATGGATACGTTCCAGGAGCTTGTATGGGTGTGTTGAATATATAATATAAGAAAATTAAACTATTTTTGTCGCGTATGATTCTTTTCAAAATAAGGCAATTTTTTACTGTTCTTAATGTAATGATAAATTAATGGGAGAGCCTGGCTCATCACTGGTGAACCCTTCCAGTGGTTTCTCCAAGTTTAATCTACCAGACCGCTTCTTAGAGTTCTAATACTGTATTGGATTCTAATACAACTTATATATGCTACACTGAAGGGTGGAATCTTGGTTATGGTATTTAAGTAAACTATGGAAATAAGCTTTTAGGACAGTATAATTACATATATTGCCACGTGGAAAATTAGGGAAGACAAACTTCAGGATGAGACAGCGATTTATTTAAGGCAAGAACAAAACTATGAATATGATGCACTAGCGCGCCATCTGTTATCAAAATTCGAAACTATTTTAAAGGCGTAAGATTCTTTTTGAAATTAAACAATTTCTACTGCCCTTACTGCAATGGAAAAATTAATGGGAGGGCCTGGCTCATCAGTGGTGAACCCTCCCAGCGGTTTCGCCAGTTTAATCTACCATACCACTGATGAGCCAGGCCCTCCCATTAATTTTTCCATGGCAGTAAGGGCAGTAGAATTTGTTTAATTTCAAAAAGAATCTTACGCCTTTAAAATAGTTTCGAAAACTATGAATGATAAACAAAAGATAAGCAATGTGGGAAGATTACAGAGTAGCAAAATATAAATATAAAAATGATATTCTGTTAATAAAATAAAAAATACTTCGCTACAATATAAATATTTGCATCGAGCAATGCTCTTCCGCAAACAATTAGGGATAAATTAATTATTAAATTGCCTTATAATCGGGATGATATGGTAACAGGTGTAATCCCAATATTGTCGCGCAGAAAAATGAGGGAAGACAAATACATAAGGATGATAAGACATTTTTATTTTTATAAAAAAAAAAAAAACAACAACATTGTACATTAGAACCTTCCTTTAGTGGACATCCCTTTAACGGACACCTATCTATAAAGGACAGTTTTCATTTGAAACATTACCATTTTTACTATTTAGTAACTCTCTAGTAACTAGGTGTTGTCCTCTACAGAGAGGTAGTTCTACTGTATTTAGCAACTCTCCAGTAAGAGGACACCTCTCCCTAAAATACACTTTGGCTCTGTAACTAGGTGTTGTCCTTTACAGAGAGGTAGTTATACTATATTTAGCAACTCTCCAGTAAGAGGACATCTCTCCCTAAAGAACACTTTGGCTCTGTAACTAGGTGTTGTCCATTACAGAGAGGTAGTTCTACTTATTTAACAACTCTCCAGTAAGAGGACACCTCTCCCTAAAATACACTTTGGCTCTGTAACTAGGTGTTGTCCTTTACAGAGAGGTAGTTCTACTATATTTAACAACTCTCCAGTAAGAGGACATCTCTCCCTAAAGAACACTTTGGCTCTGTAACTAGGTGTTGTCCTTTACAGAGAGGTAGTTCTACTATATTTAACAACTCTCCAGTAAGAGGACTTCTCTCCCTAAAGAACACTTTGGCTCTGTAACTAGGTGTTGTCCTTTACAGAGAGGTAGTTCTACTATATTTAACAACTCTCCAGTAAGAGGACTTCTCTCCCTAAAGAATACTTTGGCTCTGTAACTAGGTGTTGTCCTTTACAGAGAGTTAGTTCTACTATATTTAGCAACTCTCCAGTAAGAGGACACCTCACCCAAAAGGACACTTTGGCTCTGTAACTAGGTGGTGTCCTCTACAGCGAGGTAGTTCTACTGTATTTAGCAAATCTCCAGTAAGAGGACACCTCACCCAAAAGGATACTTTGGCTCTGCAATTAGGTGTCCTTTACAGGGAGGTTCTACTGTATTTTATTATTTATCTAGTTAACCCAGTAGGTTCCTGGAGCCACCACGTACAAAATTCATCCGGCCTGACACCTTGGTTTTATTTACAATGTCAGTGGAAGTTATGAGGTGGGCAGATTTATTTCTTGGGAGATTTTCTAGGGACTTAAGTTGGTGATCCATAGGAAGGTGACCATCAGGAATCTTTGGTATTGGAAGGTTAGGTCCACGGTTTGATCTTTATCTTGGCAATGGGGACAAGTTGGATCTTCTTTCAATACATTTGCATAATCTGCCTACCATATTTACATAAAATAAAAGACAAAGCGAAAAAAATTTTGTTAAGTAACAAAATATCAAAATTAATAATCTGTTGATTAAATAAAAAAATATTCAGTGTTATAATATTGTAGCGTAGAAATCTTTGTATATCTGGAGGTGTGAAAGTATTTATTGATGACGTCACGGGGACTAGTCGACAAATATAAACAAATCAACCCAAACTATCTACAGCTAGAGAATATCGAGCAAGCAAGCTAGGTAACTAAATGATGATTTTACAAATAATAAATCTGTTTCCAAATATTTTCATTGAATACACCTATCCCCCGATTTACACGGTAGATACGTTCCCGAGAAAAACGTGTAAATCGGGGGATAGGTGTACACAGAAATAAAAATAAAATGCATTGACAGGTTAAAATATGTAGTCAGCACATAAGCTCGGGATTCCTCGTGAGATGTATACACAGCGCATGTGTTCAATCACAGTAGCATTTAGTATATTGCGATAAAAACGCAAAAAAAAAAAAAACTTATTTGGAAAACCGTGTAAAAGCGAAAACGTGTAAAAAAGTACCGTGTAAATCGGGGGATAGGTGTAATTAAATTAAATAATAAATTATTTCTTTGTCACAATATTATTACTTACCTGAAAATGAAGGACAATTAATAAACGAAATGCCCAAATAAACAGTGTGTGGTTTTGAAGATTATTTGTTGGTTAGAAGTAGGTTTGGAACAAATACAGCCACATCAACCAATGATGTATTTAACTCTCGAAGTTTCAGTGTCTCTGGCTGTCACTCTCCTCAGGGACGGGTAGTTAAGGCCAAAAGAACGTGAAAACGCCAAAAAAACAAAGTGAAAAAAATCTTCTTCTTTCTTATCTCAAAACCATGATAATCACCATGATACATACAGGAAAAACAGTAATAGTACCTTAATGGTAATATGATATTTATATACAAGATAAATTATATAAAGACAATCAAGCTAATAGATTAGTCTGGGTAAATTGGAGGAAGAGAAATTTATTAAGATTCTATTAAGCAAAAGTCGTTTTGATGTTCGTCTAAACAACTTTTTGCTCATCTTCATCAGCTGAAATTTGACGGATGTTCCGAAGTGTAGGAATTTTTTTTTTTTTTTTTGCTTATCCCTAGTACACGTGGTACAGGCCATGATAATCATGGTGGGTAGTTAGCGACTGCTTTTACTGTAAGCGCACCACATGTCTACACATGTGAAAAGCAGTTCGACTTTGCACTTAAAAATGTGCCAGAGCCCCGTTTGGTTACTTGCACTCGCTGGTGGGGTTGGATTTTTACAAGAATCGGGGGCCATTGGAGCATTTTTTTTTTTATCAGAAAAAAAAGTGTCCAATGGGGGAATCGAACCCGGGTTGTAGTGGTCGAAAACCAAACAGTTTAATCAGCCTTCTACCGACCCCCCAATTGAAAAAAGTACAAAAGTGAAATGGGATCAGATGGATAAATTAAGAAAGACATCTCCTGATTGTGAACAAAAAGTTGCTGAAGAGGCTGACAATGTGGATAGGGCATTTCTTTTCCCGAATTATTGATTATATATTCTCCGTTATTATTTACGACCTTCTCCCAACGTTCAACTAATTTGTTGATGCCGTTCCGCCAACAATACTGAGACGTTGAAATGTAAATATTTATTTTCCAAACAGTAAATGATTATTATGATTAGACGAAAAAACATGGTGAAGGAAGACGAGTTTATTGATGCATAGGTGCAAACTTTCGGGTAAAAACCCTTCAACAGGCGAGCAATGAAGCGCGACTTATAAGAACTATGGTACAAATGGTAGGAAGGAATATATATATATATATAAAATAAAGTTTTTATACTATTTATATATGTGTTAATATAACAGAAGACCGATTTTTGAGAAAAGTAAATATTAAATCTGCAGTCTGAAACCACGAGACGGCGCATGATTAGGGCTATTGAAATAAACATGTGGGAGGTTTAAATAAAGGACAGGAGTGGATGATAAGCTTCTGGAAGATCTATTTTTCTGTTGATGCTGTTCAGTTTGTGGGATACTATGATATCTACAGATGCAATCAAACATCAATTCCATCCGACAATTTCTCCACGAATATTGTCAATTCGTACAGTAACACGTCCAGTTTCCACAGGTGACACGAAAAAAATGATATCCCGTTTGAAACGTCCTGAAGGAAATCAGCTTTTTGGGAAAGTCTGGTGACGTTTGGTCTGGTGATAAGCGGTCCTAAAGGAAATGATGTTTTTTAATACGAATTTTTCACCTTCAAAAAAAAAAAAAACACTTCCTATTTTCTTTATTGCGATGGAAAAATACTGTAACAACATATTTATTAAGAAAAAGGCTTCTCCTGATTGTGCAACTAAAATTTGCTGATGGCTTGCTGATGATTTGCTGATTTTTTAAAAATCATTATTCCAGAATGGGCCAAATACCTATTCTTAATTAATCAAGAAAAGATAACCATGTACGCGTTTCGGGCTGTTGGCCCTCGTCAGCGTGGTGCAAGCTGTACCTCAACAACAACAATAGAAAATTAGTCTTACAGACATCCTGAAAAATCATGAAACGGGTAGTTAAGGCCAGAAGGGCGTGAAAACGTCAAAAACAAAGTGAAAAAAGTACAAAAGTGAAATTGTACTGGGATCAGATGGATGAATTAAGAAAAAGTTATCTCACTGATCGTGAACTAAAAGTTGCTGATGGTTTGCGTCAATTATTTAATAAATACACTCATGGATAAAACTTAAGGAATGGAAAGTCTTTGATATCGCCGATCGTTTATTTTTTAAGGAGACAGAATCAATTTTTTTCACACCTGGTTATCTCAGGTGTCTGTCTAAAGGTCACTGTAATATCTTTCAGAGTTATTGTCTCAATCCCGATATACATGCTGAAAGGTACAACTTCCTTAAGTTTTGTCCATGAGTGTATATTGGTTATCTCGTGTGTCTTCAATAAAGGTCACTGTAATATCTTTCAGAGTTATTGTCTCAATCCCGATATATATGCTAAAAGGTACAACTTCCTTAAGTTTTGTCCATGAGTGTATATTGGTTATCTCGTGTGTATTCAATAAAGGTCACTGTAATATCTTTCAGAGTTATTGTCTCAATCCCGATAAACACGGTAAAAGGTACAACTTCCTTAAGTTTTGTCCATGAGTATATCTTTCAGAGTTATTGTCTCAATCCCGATATACATTCTAAAAGGTACAACTTCCTTAAGTATTGTCCATGAGTGTATCTTTCAGAGTTATTGGCTGAATCCCGATATACATGGTAAAAGGTACAATTTCCTTAAGTTTTGTCCATGAGTGTATCTTTCAGAGTTATTGTCTGAATCCCGATATACATGCTAAAAGGTACAACTTCCTTAAGTTTTGTCCATGAGTGTATCTTTCAGAGTTATTGTCTCAATCCCGATATACATGCTAGAAGGTACAACTTCCTTAAGTTTTGTCCATGAGTATATCTTTCAGAGTTATTGTCTCAATCCCGATATACATGTTAAAAGGTACAACTTCCTTAAGTCTTGTCCATAAGTGTATCTTTCAGAGTTATTGTCTGAATCCCGATATACATTCTAAAAGGTACAACTTCCTTAAGTATTGTCCATGAGTGTATCTTTCAGAGTTATTGGCTGAATCCCGATATACATGGTAAAAGGTACAATTTCCTTAAGTTTTGTCCATGAGTGTATCTTTCAGAGTTATTGTCTGAATCCCGATATACATGCTAAAAGGTACAACTTACTCTAGTGTTGTCCATGAGTGTATCTTTCAGAGTTATTGTCTGAATCCCGATATACATGCTAAAAGGTACAACTTACTCTAGTGTTGTCCATGAGTGTATCTTTCAGAGTTATTGTCTGAATCCCGATATACATGCTAAAAGGTACAACTTACTCTAGTGTTGTCCATGAGTGTATCTTTCAGAGTTATTGTCTGAATCCCGATATACATGCTAAAAGGTACAACTTACTCTAGTGTTGTCCATGAGTGTATCTTTCAGAGTTATTGTCTGAATCCCGATATACATGCTAAAAGGTACAACTTACTCTAGTGTTGTCCATGAGTGTATCTTTCAGAGTTATTGTCTCAATCCCGATATACATGCTAGAAGGTACAACTTACTCTAGTGTTGTCCATGAGTGTATCTTTCAGAGTTATTGTCTGAATCCCGATATACATGCTAAAAGGTACAACTTACTCTAGTGTTGTCCATGAGTGTATCTTTCAGAGTTATTGTCTGAATCCCGATATACATGCTAAAAGGTACAACTTACTCTAGTGTTGTCCATGAGTGTATCTTTCAGAGTTATTGTCTCAATCCCGATATACATGCTAAAAGGTACAACTTACTCTAGTGTTGTCCATGAGTGTATCTTTCAGAGTTATTGTCTGAATCCCGATATACATGCTAAAAGGTACAACTTACTCTAGTGTTGTCCATGAGTGTATCTTTCAGAGTTATTGTCTGAATCCCGATATACATGCTGAAAGGTACAACTTACTCTAGTGTTGTCCATGAGTATATCTTTCAGAGTTATTGTCTCAATCCCGATATACATGCTAAAAGGTACAACTTACTCTAGTGTTGTCCATGAGTGTATCTTTCAGAGTTATTGTCTCAATCCCGATATACATGCTAAAAGGTACAACTTACTCTAGTGTTGTCCATGAGTGTATCTTTCAGAGTTATTGTCTGAATCCCGATATACATGCTAAAAGGTACAACTTACTCTAGTGTTGTCCATGAGTGTATCTTTCAGAGTTATTGTCTGAATCCCGATATACATGCTAAAAGGTACAACTTACTCTAGTGTTGTCCATGAGTATATCTTTCAGAGTTATTGTCTCAATCCCGATATACATGCTAAAAGGTACAACTTACTCTAGTGTTGTCCATGAGTGTATCTTTCAGAGTTATTGTCTGAATCCCGATATACATGCTAAAAGGTACAACTTACTCTAGTGTTGTCCATGAGTGTATCTTTCAGAGTTATTGTCTGAATCCCGATATACATGCTAAAAGGTACAACTTACTCTAGTGTTGTCCATGAGTGTATCTTTCAGAGTTATTGTCTGAATCCCGATATACATGCTAAAAGGTACAACTTACTCTAGTGTTGTCCATGAGTGTATCTTTCAGAGTTATTGTCTGAATCCCGATATACATGCTAAAAGGTACAACTTACTCTAGTGTTGTCCATGAGTGTATCTTTCAGAGTTATTGTCTCAATCCCGATATACATGCTAAAAGGTACAACTTACTCTAGTGTTGTCCATGAGTGTATCTTTCAGAGTTATTGTCTGAATCCCGATATACATGCTAAAAGGTACAACTTACTCTAGTGTTGTCCATGAGTGTATCTTTCAGAGTTATTGTCTGAATCCCGATATACATGCTGAAAGGTACAACTTACTCTAGTGTTGTCCATGAGTATATCTTTCAGAGTTATTGTCTCAATCCCGATATACATGCTAAAAGGTACAACTTACTCTAGTGTTGTCCATGAGTGTATCTTTCAGAGTTATTGTCTCAATCCCGATATACATGCTAAAAGGTACAACTTACTCTGGTGTTGTCCATGAGTGTATCTTTCAGAGTTATTGTCTGAATCCCGATATACATGCTAAAAGGTACAACTTACTCTAGTGTTGTCCATGAGTGTATCTTTCAGAGTTATTGTCTGAATCCCGATATACATGCTAAAAGGTACAACTTACTCTAGTGTTGTCCATGAGTATATCTTTCAGAGTTATTGTCTCAATCCCGATATACATGCTAAAAGGTACAACTTACTCTAGTGTTGTCCATGAGTGTATCTTTCAGAGTTATTGTCTGAATCCCGATATACATGCTAAAAGGTACAACTTACTCTAGTGTTGTCCATGAGTGTATCTTTCAGAGTTATTGTCTGAATCCCGATATACATGCTAAAAGGTACAACTTACTCTAGTGTTGTCCATGAGTGTATCTTTCAGAGTTATTGTCTCAATCCCGATATACATGCTAAAAGGTACAACTTACTCTAGTGTTGTCCATGAGTGTATATTGTCATCCTGAAGTTTGTGTTTCCTCGTGTTATCCACGTGACATTTTGGTGTAGATGTTGGGTAGAGAAACCAAAGATCGTCCAACGGACCAAAATAAATATTTCGCTACATAGTTTCTTCCCTATGGGACCTGTGACCCACACATAGCAGCGAACCTTGTTGCTGTTGACATGGATCTGGAAGATATGGCATTTAATCAAATTATGAACATACGGTTAGAGGACAGTAAAATTACATATAAAGAGGCGAAACTGCTGGGAGGGTTCACCATTGATGAGCCAAGCCCTCTCAATATTTTCGCCTTGCAATAAGGACAATAGAAAGTTTGTTTTGTTTGAAAATGAAACATTCGTGCTTAATATATCTTTTTTCGTATATGTAAATAAACCGTTATTGCGCGCCATATAATTCATAGATAAATATCCTCCTGGAAAAATTTGCATCAATAATTCGGCCATGGAAATGCCCTAGTCTTCACTGCCAGCCTTTTTAGCAAACTCTGAAGATTTCGCGAATTCCATGCGGATCTCATGAAACCACCATGTACTGACAAAGGCCATTAGCCCGAAACCATGGTTACCAGGTGGGCGTTCGGAATTTACCAAATCTGGTGTTGTGGCTTTGTCACCGACCTGAGTCTACTAGTTTGCGGAGATAGTCAATAGATGGCGTCTAGTCTTAATGTCTATTTTGACGGGAGAGGTGACCTTTCTTTTTATAAATCAATATCCTCTCGTCAAAATATCCATCAAATGTATAGATGGTAAATGGGAGTATATTTTGAGGAATTTTAGATACAATTGTACAATTGTTGGAAGGTTCCATTGTTAGAGTTTCAGCCCGGGATATGCAAATGTTCCGATAACTTTAAATTTGCATATTCCGTTTTTATTCCGAATCCGTTTCAAAAAAATATATTCGACCTTTGCAAATCAAACTTTGACAGTATATAGAGTTAGGTATGGAAGGAAATATTATGATAGTTTCAACCTCGGATTTTGCAAATGAGTCCGATAACAATCAAATTTGCATATTCCGTATATTTAGAATCCGTTTCCACAATATTCGACCTATGCAAATCAAACTTGGACAGGATATAGAGTTTGATCTGGAAGGGATAACTGTCATAGTTTCAAGCTCCATGGAATATGCAAATGAGTCCGATAACAGTCTGATTTGCATATTCCTTTTATTCCGCATACTCGGGCGAAGTCCGGGGAATAAAAGAAGGGGGAGGGGACCACATATTCGGATGATGATGCATGCCGGAATTCACACTCATCATCATACAAGTTTAGCCACGCCTTCTGTTGAGAATTCACTGAAACATCTGGTTAGAAAACGGCTACATTTTGTCAGACCTTACATAAGCGACCGTCTGCTTTGTTAAACATAACTTTCCCTGACATAATGAAATCTTTAAGAAATAAGTATTTAGTATGTTTTTTGTTTCGAATAAAATACCATTCTACTGTCCTTACTGCGATGAGAAAATATTGGGAGTGCCTGGCTCATCAGTAGTGAACTCTCCCAGCGGTTTCGCCAGTTTAATCCACCATACCGCTCTAAGTATTGGGTTCTTCTGCTTCTATATCCGCCATTTTTTTTCTCAAAGCTTATGTCTTTTTTTACTGAAAAATATATCTTCACCAAGAATTTCTCTCAAGTGACTGATTTAGAAGCAGAATACAATATTAGAGCGGTCTGGTATATTAAACTGGCGAAACCGCTGGTAGGGTTCATTACTGATGAGCCAGACCCTTCCAATATGTATACCGATTAGGTTGATGGTTTTTATTGTTTCAAAGACAGGTTGATTGACGTCATCAGACAAAGGATTTATTCCTTTGTTCTAATAACTTTAGCTTTCCTGTTTCCGTATTGACACACACAATTTTTGATTTGATTGCTTAAAAAAATTATCCTTTTCTTATAGGTCTAATATCTTTTTTTTCCAGTTTTAATTTCTAGAATGAAAAAAAAAACACATTTTAAATTTAGTTTGAAACTACGGAAAATGAATCTTGATTAGTTTCATTAGTTGACTTGTGTTGTATCCGTAGTATAGATGTTACCCCATTTCCATTCCAATCAAAATTTTCTTTTTATTTGGACGAAGAGGGATGGTTTAGTAGTCATGAAGACGCGGCCGAAACTACTGCTCAGGTCTTCATCTGAAGAGGTCCGCCTGAGTACCATCCTCTTTCCATTTGGTCTAACCTTTAAGGTTTTCATTCCTCCTAATTGGTTCATTAAATTAATATATTATCTTATATAACTTATAAAAATAAATGAAACATTCCAAAGCTTTTTTCCGTTTGGAATTCCAAATTCGTGATATTTGGCCAACCCAATTTCTTGATAAATCAAGAAAAGCCATCCACGAAAAAAGCACATGTGCTCGTGGTCAGGAGATGCCTTCTTTATTTTTAATATCAACACCTGACCCACTTATCTTTTATTTTTTCTATTGTTTTTTTCATATATATACACCTATACCTCGCTTTTCGTCGGGGTTACGTTCAAAAAAAAAAAAAAAAAACACGACGCAAATTGAAACGACGCAAAGTGAAAATATGTGAAGGCGCAATCAAAAACAAAGGTGTTGCCATATTTTAGGGAAAAAAATTAAAGACTCGAATCCAAAACAACGAAAATCTAACGACGCACAGTGAAAATCGGTAAAAATTAAGCAGCGACGCAACTTCGAAAAAAACGCAAAACGAAACGACGCAAAGCGAGGTATTGGTGTAGTATATGTTATACTTTCAATTTGACATCAAATTTTCCTATAACTTTATTTAAATATTATAATACCTATATATTTGTTTTTCATTATCGTAAGGAGAGTGATTAGAAAGTTGTTTTATTGAAGAAAAAAATAAACGCGCTAAGTATTTCATTTATTATCTAAAGATGGCGCGTTATGTATAATTCAATCTTCAAAGAAAGTCCATCTCCAAGAACCTACTTTACTCTACACCACGCTGACTCGGGCCAACAGCCCGAAACGCGTACGTGGTTTACTTTTTTTTTCTATTTATCAAGAAATTGGGTTGACAAAATATCTTTAGAACAAGTTAAAAATCAACGTTTAGTTGATTTATATTACAATAGATAGCGTTCTGACATCTAAAAATGTTCATGTAAACTGTCAGAGGAAATGCCATTTGTGTTTTTTTAATAAAAATATATATACATGAGAGGTAAAGATGAGTCAGTGACCGGCTGACCCTCATGACAACACTAGTCAGGTGGGTGACTCGGCGACAGGCGGCGCTGCGGCGGTAGATTCATTCGGTCTCTCAGTCCGGGGCATGGAGCCAATCATCGTGCTAGGCCTAACTCTACTCTGGGGCTTGGCGGCAAGCGCTCCGGTGGCACACTCCGCCAACGATGTTGCCCGGGCCTTGGTGAGTTTTTTTTTTGACATTTTCTGTACCTCATCTTAAATCTAAAACTTCTCTCTCAGAGTATATACACATATGGATTAAACTAATCTATAACTTACCTTTTTCTTAGGTACTTGTTCAATGTTTATATTTGAATATGGTAAAGAAAAACAAATATTTACTTATATATTAATAAAATGATTAAAAAAGGTCAATTATTTGGGATTTATTAGTTGATGAACGAAGCTGGATGCCATATATTTTACGATATTTCTGACTGTCCTAAAAAACTTATATGCATAGTGTTTCATTAAATAACTTAAAGAATTTCATTTTAGTGTATGGGGCTATATATATATACATTCATGGACAAAACTTAAAGAAGTTGTACCTTTTTGCATATATCGGGATTGAAACAAAGATATTTGATACACAGTGATCTTTATTGTTGTGTGAAGACACACGAGATAACCCAGTTTAAATATAATTTCTCTGTCTCCCTAAAACAAACAAACAAAAAAAAACAGACAACTGACGATATCAAAGACTTTCCACTTCCTTAAGTTTTGTCCATGAGTTTATATATAAGCAAAACTCTCAAATACAATATTAAAGCGGTGTGGTAGATTAAACTAGCTAAACTGTTGGAAGGGTTCATCACTGATGAGCCAAGCCCTTCCAATATTTCTCTCAATACAGTACGGGAAGTAGTAAAGTGTTTATTAAAAAAAAAAAAACTTCTTTGTTACATTTTTTATGTAATTTCTGTCAGAGAGCGATTGGTAAAAATGAATTTGTGAACACCACTTATTTAACAACTGAGAAAAAATATAAATTAAATATATATTTTTCAATTATTAATTTTAAAGGACACACACAACTATTGATTAAAAACTTTAGGAAATTTTCAAAAGAAAAAAGAACCTTTTAAATTCTCAATTAATATTGAATATTAGGACAAAAAGTGATTTTAACGGTAGGTAAATATTTTAAAAATGTTTTAATTTTTTTTTATCGCACAACGCGATCATAAAAAATATTTGATTTCTTAATTGTAAAATCTATTAAATATTTTATTACGTATAATAACTTTTAAAATGTGACTTATTCTTTTGCTATCTTTATTTTAAATATAATGTGTGAAATTCATTTTTTTTAAATTAAAGAAAGACTCTCATATAAACACACATATTTGTATTTATTATTGAAATTACAAAAAAAAAAAAACAGTTGTAATTGTTTCAGGCATATGAAATATATACGTGTATATATATTTATATATATATAAAACGAAATATATTTTTAAAACTCTTAAATTATATTATATATTTATTTAAATTTAATATATATATATTGATTGAAACGAAAAAAAAAATAAATTAGAAAAGAGATGAAAATATCTTAATAAAATTAAGCGTGTTTTTCAAATCTCTTTAAATATAAATTTAATAATATTTTAGAAAAAAATTCTGGTTAAGTTATTAGAGCAGTAAAATGAGAGGAAACTTATAAAAACATTTTTGATAAAAATGGGCTGTCAACGCACACCTTTTCTCCATTAATAATCCTATTATAAAGGAAAGCATTCTTTGACAAGCGAAATACTCAACTGCCAATTATTCTTCCATTGGCTTCATTAAAAAAGCTGGATTTGAGCCAGGAATTGTGAATTTAAATTACAGACGAAACTATTAAGAAACAGCCCAATGCTTTGTCAAAAAACTTAAGTATTTGTTGTTTTTGAATTTTTCTTTTTTATATATAGGAATAACATTATTATTGTTTTTATTTCCTACTTATTTATTCGGGCGCGCGATTAGATCTATAAAAATTAAGTATTTTGTGTTGAATATTAATTTTATTTCTCTCAATATTAAATATCGATATAAACATTAACGTTAGCTTATCAAATATCAATACGAATAAAAATTCACATATTTTCTTTTTTTTATATATATATTTAAAATATAAACATATTCTATAAATCTTATTTGGCAAAAAACAAATTTTATAAAAGACAATGGGAAATCAAGTAAAAGTTTGATAGCTTATTTGTTGATTATAAATGATGTCGTCGTGTGAAGTAGCTGCGATGATACAAGAGGATGGATTTATAGAGGTGAAGGATGATTTCACAGAGTTTGTGAGCGCTTCATCATGAAAGACATCCCCTCTCGAGGAACCAAAACATTCATGCGATGGCGCCACGACAGAAATAGCCCCACTGAGGCTAAATGTAGCGCAGCGTGACCCGATGCGATGTATGATCTGAAGTTTGTTCTTGCTTTTTGTCACACATAATATTTATTTCAAATTAAAACGAATTATATCTTTGTCATAATTAGCATGTTTAAAAATATATCTTCAAACATTGTATTAATTATTCAATGTTGGACAGAAACAATTCTGGGAAAATGCTTGCAGACGACTAGTTAGAGTACATTATTAAATACTATTATTTATGATGGATAGTTCGAATTTTGGATGAACCTAGTTAATGGTCATTAAATGATGATGATAATGGTCAGTGATTGGCTAAAGATGATAATTGATGGTCTTCAACATTAGATTAATGATTGAGGTTGTCACATGTTGGTGATTCAAGCAGAAACAAGGATTGTCTCGATTCTGGGTCAGACTACACTGGCCTCATAATTTGTAGCATCTTTAAAGTTAGGATTGTTTCCATTAGTTTATCTAAAAATATTTTTGAAACCCTGAAGCGCACTGCAATAAAAATGAGTAAATATTAAATAAAAGGCAAAGTAATACATGTAAATTTGTTAATATTTATTTATAAGGTTTAATTTGTTTGTTGTTTTGTTTGTTTCCTTTGTAATAAGCGCAAATATTTCAATATCACGCCTGGTTGATTAATAAATAAATATAATAATAATAATAAAAGTAATAAAAAAGGTAAGTGTAGAAGAGATAAATATATATTATTGTCAAATACATTGATTTTTAAATGTAACTAGCTATTTTTATAGTGTAATATATATTTATTTTATTTCTCCCTTCTCTTCAAATATTATAAAAATAAGAAAAGAGAAAATCAAAATTTAAAATATATTAAATTATTTAATAAATTAATTAAACAACTTTTTACATTAGATAATATTAAATTAAAAAAAAAATTCACATATTGATTTTTCACTTTAAGTTATAGTCATTAATTAGGAACTTATTTTTATAACTGAACTCGATATTAGTAGAAAAATCACGTTATTTAAACCAATTTTAAATAGAATCAGAGATTATTTTTTTAACAAATTATAAAATATTATTTGATATATTGATCACTACTAAGCTCTTTTCTTCATTTTTAAAACATTTTTCATCTGTTTAATTATAATTAAAATTAATTTTAAAATCGACAATTTTTTTCGTTGATTTTTAATATTCACATTAAATAAAAAGTTTTTTTTTTTCTGATAAGATAGGTTGAAAGCTCTCTCTGATAACGTATTTTTTGGTTATAAATTTGAAAGATATACGGCAGGGTACCCGTAATCTTTTTACGATGTGCTAATTTGAAGTGTGTTTATTTACAAAATTTCGTCTGCCGAGTAATTGCTATAAACATTACCTCCCGCCATATTGTTTATTGTACATAATTGGGATTTCCACATAATATTTCGTTTTAAAAATGTTTTATAAATATTTAAAATATACATTTAGAGAATCAATTGTAAAATAATAATAATGTGCGCCAAATCCTCAATTTCAACGAACTGATGATCTAACAAAAATTACTTGATCTTATTTATTTACAATTTCTAATGAACCTTCACCTCATGGAAAGAAAAAGTAAATAAGCTAAAAGTTCCGGTATAAATAGCAGAAGAAGTAAAAAAAACAAAGGAAAGAAGAAATCTGCTAAGTGAATTTTTAAAATGAAATTGAATCATTATGGATTTAGAAGGTCAGTACTATATTTTTTGTTTACTAATGATTTGAAAATGCTTTCTTTTTATACTATGTATAAAACAATATATATTTTTATAGTTATCAAAACACGATTTGATTTGTTTTTGACCAAACGATAAAAACATTAACAAGGGGTATTAATATTTCTGGGCGATTTATATCGTGGGAAAAAAAGTGATTTATAAAGTATAGTGTCAAATTTAAACAAAAGCCAACAACCTGTATACCATTGTTTCGGGCTATGGCCCTCATCAGTACAGGGACGGCTTCGATTCCGTGACATCCTACGAGGTTAGTTATGAAATTGGTAGAATTTGACTAAAAGGTCTTTTAAACTCGTGAAGTGGCAGAGCCGATATTCAAGCTTCGAATACAATATCAATATAAAATATCTCAAAATCGTCATATTTTTATTTTTGAAAAAATCTCTAGTAAGACATTATGAAAAAGAAAAAGGCATCTTCTTATCGTTCAACTGAAAGTTATTGATGGTTTGCGCCATCTATCGGAATAAATATCAACTATTGTAGTTGATTTTTAATTATTCCAGAATTGACCAAATACTGTAAGACAGTTAAAATAAAGATTCTTCCCTGATTTTTACATTTTGAGACAATTAATAAGGAATTTAGGGTTTGGTTTTTTTTTGATTGATTGTGTAAAAGACAGCTAAAGTCAAGCGACACCTAGTTTATAGAACTTGGCACAGCGCCTTCCATTTAAGAAGTCCAAGGCGGTGTTAGTCCATTTAAGATCCTATTAAATCCCGGGGACTCAAGGAAGAGAGTCCTGGAAGACAGCTGCGAGAAAAGGTTGCCGACCCTAAGATAATCCGGTCTGTAGGACTTGGCAAAGTTCCACACAGGTCCGCCAGCCTTGATGTACCGGAAGTTCACAGACGGACCGCCTCAGGACTTTCGTCTGCTCAACTCAGAACGCTATTTCAAACCCCCTTTCACTGATATCACTTCCATACACAAATTTCACTTATAATGACTTCTCAACCTTGCGCAAGGATGACACGCAAAATCGTGAAGCGTTCAACCCTTTAAAAAAAGGATACCATGAAAAGATTCCCCGATACAAATCAACAAGACAAGAAAAACTAGCACATATCAATTTCATCTTGAAAAATTTCTCTTTAATAGATTTACAAGTCTGCGAAAGAGAATCTATAGAAGATGAAAAAAAAAAATACCTGATTAAAATTCATTAAGATGTAAAAAAAGGCTAACTAGGTTTGATCTTCAAAGGAATCAAATCAGTTCTCCAATTTTTTTTTTATTTAAATGGTTTTGCTAAAATGGCTTAAATGGCTGAGAGGGTTCACTACTGATGAGCCAAGCCCTCTCATTCAATAACTCATATCATTGCAGTAAGGTCTGTAGAGATAATATTTGATGATATTTAAAAAGAAACACATTGCCAATAAATTTATTTGTGTAAAATTTTAACGATAGATGGCAATTAAACTTAATTTATTTAAATGGTTTGTCAACCTTGTTTTATGAAAAAAGAAAGATGAAAGATGCCTGGTAAAATATACTCTCAGTTGTAATTTTGACCGTTGAAGAGCGAAAATCTCGGTGTTTTGTAATAAATAAACTTATGGCGAAAGGTTTTACGATATTTTAACCTTTGAAAAACCTTTCGCAATACGTTTATTTATTACAAAACACCGCGATTTTCGCTCTTCAACAGTGTGTTCTGCAAAGGGATGATAAAAAATAAAAAACATTGTTTAATACAAGGAGAGGTGACTCTTTTTGCATATTTTAATTCATATACAGGTATTGAGAAAGGGCGCAAAAGACCCGAAAGCCCCCAAAAATATATTTGAGAGTGTATTTTACCAGGCATCTTTCTTTTTTTTAACACAGGTCGACAAACCATTAGGGAAAAACTAGTAGGGCTTAAAAACTTCAGAGAGGAGCCTGGGTGGATGAGTGGGTGGTATAAACCGTCTATTTCCTACAGTCATGACCCGGGATCGAATCCCGCATTGGGCACTTTTTTTTTCTGAATAAAATTTCTCCAATGACCCCCGATTCTAACAAAATTTCATCCTCACCAGTGAGTGTGCAAGTAACCAAATGTGGTTCAGACACATTTGTAAGTGTAAAAGTCGAACTGCTTTCCACATGTGTAGACATGTGGTGCACTTACAATAAAAACAGTCTCCAACTACTACCCACCATGATAATCATGGCTGCCAATATAACACACGTACTAAGGACAATAATTAAAAAAAAAAAAAAAAAACTTTAAAAAGGAGAATGAATGATTCAACTTAAATATATTAATAAAAAATCATGTATTTATGAAAAATATAATAAAGATTTAAACATATATGGTGTTTACGTTCTCAGACTCTTTCGATCTTAACTGCCCGTTCTTTATCAGGAAACTTCTAGAACCACCTTGTTTGATCGTTGAGGTACAGCCTGCACTACACTGACGAGGACCAACAACCTGACACGCGTACCGGTTAGCTTCTCTTGATTATCAAGTAAGAATTTATGGTCAATATTCCAGAAAAAAAAATCAACAACGATTAGTTGATATTTATTCCGATAGATGGAGCAGACTATCCGCAACGTTTTCATTTGCATAATCAGGCGATGTCTTTTTTTCCTAATAAATCATTCTTTGTTTCAAAAAGATTTTTAAAAGTTGATTTTTACATTACAAATAGAATTTTCTGGAAAAAAACTCCCTCTTCCAATAAAAATAATAAAAAACTCAATTTAGTTATACTCACAGCAGATTTTATCTATACCATTCCATAGCAGAAGATAATGCCTGAATAGTAAAATCCGCATCAATTTGATTGTTGACAAAAGAAATTTATGAAATCCGCTATTTCCCCCCCATCATATTTTCCTTTAGTAATAAATTTCTTCGCCATTGTGTTATCTTCTGTCACTGACAGGAAATCGTCTGCCAGCATTTTTTGTTGGCAGACGAAAATTTTATTTTCCCGCCATTTTTAGTTTTTTTTTATGCATACGATCTTAAATTCTATAAATCAAAACCAATACTTTTTGTCAAAATCATCCCCACATTTTTTTTGTAAATATTTGTGTTATAAAAAGAGTTACTTTAATATGGCTTGCACCATCTATCAGAATAAATATTGACTAATCTTTGATTTTTTAATATATTATATATACTAAAATTTTAATTTATATATGGCACATTCCGTGTTTTTTTATGCTAAAAATAAAAAATATATAAAAATAAAAATCAGCATTAACGAAACAAAATCATCTTAAAAAGTATATTTAATGGGAGAGGTGCCTCTCTTGGTAGATATACATATATATACAATAAAGGACGCTTCTCCCTTGGAAATAGAGGCTAAAACTAAACACACACATACATATATACATACACACATATATAATATTATATACTCGCATTTTTATCTTTTTTGTTCTATTATGCAAATAAAATATGCAATATATGATTATATCATCCTACCATATCTCTATAACCTATTCAAGTGATCTACACAAAACTCACATTTTATTATTTAAAAAAAAAAAGAATCTCTATGTGGAATTCCCGGGACAGCTACTGGATGATCTTGTATTTACGGTGGCAGACTATCTTTTAGTAATCTAATCAAGATGGCGTCATCACGTGATTCCTTTAGGTTGCGGACTCCGGTATCTCTCCCTTCTGTCAAACCAACAGTAGCTCTCGTCTTGTCTGGTGTGTGCTGGAAACTTGTCTTAGCCGACATAGACTGTGTGGTTGGGTGACAGGTTTTGGAAGAAGGCAACCGTTTTACGTTTAAGACAAGGCCCGCTTAAGACAGAGTCCGCTTAAGACAGGGTCCACTTAAGATAGAATTCGCTTAAGACAGGATTTTCTTAAGACAGAGTCCACTTAAGCCAGAATTCGCTTAAGACAGGGGTTGCTAAAACAGAATTCGCTTAAGACAGGGTCCACTTAAGCCAGAATTCGCTTAAGACAGAGTCCACTTAAGCCAGAATTCGCTTAAGACAGGAATTTCTTAAGACAGAGTCCACTTAAGCCAGAATTCGCTTAAGACAGGATTTTCTTAAGACAGAGTCAACTTAAGCAAGAATTCGCTTAAGACAGGGGTTGCTAAAACAGAATTCGCTTAAGACATAGTCCACTTAAGCCAGAATTCGCTTAAGACAGGGGTTGCTAACACAGAATTCGCTTAAGACAGAATCCGCTTAAGACAGAGTCCGCTTAAGCCAGAATTCGCTTAAGACAGGGGTTGCTATAACAGAATTCGCTTAAGACAGGGTTCAATTAAGACAGAATCCGCTTAAGACAGAATCCGCTTAAGACAGAGTCCACTTAAGCCAGAATTCGCTTAAGACAGGGGTCGCTAAAACAGAATTCGCTTAAGACAGGGTTCAATTAAGACAGAATCCGCTTAAGACAGGATTTTATTAAGACAGGGTCTGCTTAAGACGGAATTCGCTTAAGACAGGGGTCGCTAAAACATAATTAGCTCAAGACAGGGTTCAATTAAGACAGAATCCGCTTAAGACAGGTTCTGCTTAAAGCGGAATTCGCTTAAGACATGGGTCGCTAAAACAGAGTTCACTTAAGACAGGGTCCAATTAAGACAGAATCCTCTTAAGACAGGGGTCGCTAAAACAGAATTTGCTTAAGAAAGAGAAAGACATTAAAGACTTTCCACTTAATTTTTTGTCCATGAGAGTGTATACTATTACTTTACCAATCCCTTTATATAAGAGGGCGTAAAAGATATTAAAGAAACATAAAATTTGGAAGAAAACCAGAGGAGTTGACAAATAGATCCCAAGTGGACACACAACAGAGAAGAACGACAGTGGGGACAAGGAAAGGGAGAAAGAATGCCCCGCGGGTACTCCCACCATTTCCTCGGGCTGAACAAGAAAACTTTTGAGGTCACGGTTGACCAATCGGTAGTTTCACTCTTGGTTTCTTACAGTACTTGTTCTTCTTGTTCCAAAATCACTTTATTAGGTATCGCTCGAAAAGAGCAACATAGTTTATGATATTTGTAACATTGAATACGACCGGTGGTCTTAATAAAGCTTTGTGTGTGTATATGTGTAACAATGAATAATATGTGAGGGTTATTCACATATTAAAACAAAGGGTCCAACGCGGGATTCATTGTTTCAAATATCATAAACTAGGTTGCTCTTGTTGAGCGGTACCGAATAAAGTGGTTTTGGAACATCTATCGGCGATACATTTAACAATATGTTTCTAATAATATATATTATTAGATGAGAAGGGGCTTGGCTCATCAATGATGAACCCTCTCAACGGTTTCGCAAGTCAGGTTCTGCTATTTCGGAATATAAATTAAAAATAATATAACAAAAAAAGAGAGTGATAATAAAAAGTATAAATAGGTATCGTGTTTTGTAAGTGAAATTGTTAAAGGTGTTTTTTTTTTTTAACTTTCAATCACACACCCCAGGTAAAGATGAACCAATCAACACACACACAGTTTAAAATAGACCAATCAAAAAACACCAGGTTGAAATAGACCAATCAAAAATCACCAGGTTGAAATAGACCAATCAACACACACACAGGTTGAATTTACCAATCAAAAAACACCAGGTTGAAATAGACCAATCAACACACACACAGGTTGAAATAGACCAATCAAAAAACACCAGGTTGAAATAGACCAATCAACACACACACAGGTTGAAATAGACCGATCAAAAACACCAGGTTGAAATAGACCAATCAACACACACACAGGTTGAAATAGACCGATCAAAAACACCAGGTTGAAATAGACCAATCAACACACACACAGGTTGAAATAGACCGATCAAAAACACCAGGTTGAAATAGACCAATCAACACACACACAGGTTGAAATAGACCGATCAAAAACACCAGGTTGAAATAGACCAATCAACACACACACAGGTTGAAATAGACCGATCAAAAACACCAGGTTGAAATAGACCAATCAAAACACACACACAGGTTGAAATACACCAATAAAAAAACACCAGGTTGAAATAGACCAATCAACAAACACCAGGATAAGTAGAACTAATGAACATGAAAAAGGTTGAAATATACCAATCAACAAACACCAGGTTTAGATGGACCAACTAACATGAACAAGGTTTAAACAGACCAATCAACAAACACCAGGTTAAGATGGATCAATAAACAAGAACAAGGTTTAAATAAACCAATCAACATGGCCTAAGTTAAGATAGACCAATCACACAACACACCCAGGGATGAAACAGACCAATCAACACTCCACCAATGTCCCAGATTCTCTGTCCATGACACCACGACCTCTAGCGTAGGTCCCACACACCACTTCCTAATGACTCCCCGATAATGACTTAATGATGAGCCCAGACACTAATCTCCTCCCATCCCACTCAACCTCCCCGCTGTACAATGGCATCAAAAGGGAACTAACAGCTTACGTATGTAGTCTACAAATAAACTTACAATCTCCTTTTTCAATAGAATAATCCCTTATTTACATATTAGGGTAAAAAAAATCAGGCTTGCAGGGATATAAGTTTCTTTTAGAACATTTTAATTCACAAATCTCTAGCTTTCGGTCATGAAAACCCTTCTACAGGAGAAAAACACAAGATACAATTGTTCGAAAACAGCTAGAGATATGTGAATGAAATCTTTAAAAATATATTATCACTGGAAACCTGATTTTTTTCATTTTAATAATAATCCTTCTTTATTTGAAGACATAGTTTCTACTCGAATAAAAAAATCTGTAGCTTATCACACTCCTTGGCCCTCCCCCGCCGCGAGGGCTTGGCGACACCCAATGATGAGTTTTGCCTTAGAATGCTTGACCTAAAGCATGTAGAAGGCCTAATAATTGATCTGTAGCTTATCACAGGGATATACATCAAATTTGTCAGTTGAATTTTCATATATCGTTTGTTTATATACCTTTTTGAAATACTTAATTTATTTCAAGTTTCACATACCTTTAAATATCAAACCACCAAAGAACTGAGCCAAAATAATTGTTCTGAAACATATTGATATTTTAACGTCATTTGATTTACATTAAAAATTTGAAATACAGTTAAACCTGTCTATAGCGCCCTTTCTAAATAGCGCCTCCCTCTCTATAGCGGCCGATTTTAAATACGGAGTACGATGCGATTTACATTAAAAGTGATCTGTCTATAGCACCCCCTCTCTATAGCGCCCGATTTTAAATACGTAGTACGATGCAATTTACATTAAAAGTGACCTGTATATAGCACCCCCTCTCTATAGCGCCCGATTTTAAATACGTAGTACGATGCAATTTACATTAAAAGTGACCTGTATATAGTACCCCCTTTCTATAGTACCCTATTTTGGTGAGTCCCAAGAGGGGGCGCTATAGATAGGTTTAACTGTATATTTAAAATAGGCTCTCATTAAAAAAAAAAACACCAGTTTTGACAAATTCAGACAATAAGATAACCTGTATACCATGGTTTCTGGCTATGACCCTCATCAGTACAGGGACGGCTTCATAACATCCTACGAAAGGAGTTATCAAATTGGTCAAATTTTCCAAAAATGTGTTTAAGCTGTTGAAGTGGTAAGGGCTGATTTTCAGGCTAGAATACAATATAGAGTTGCGGGAGGATGATATTAATGTACTAAATGAGGCACCTCTCCCTTTAAATATGCGTCAGAAAGTTGCACTATACAACCGAAAAACTATACAAAACTTGTACAACTGTTTATAAATGTAAGAAGCTCTTTTCCCCGTCTTGTGATTTTCTTCTATTGCATTGGGCTGTTTTGTTCATATGATAACTGAATGAAACGAATCATATATACATATAGACAGGCGTTTATATATGTAAAATAGGTGAGTGTGAACACACAAGTTGGTATCGAGGTAAATATGAATCAACAAGAGCAACAGCAAATTTTTAAAGATATGTAAATAATGTACAAGATATAAATAGTAGTTGAAGATTAGGATTGATTTCGTTGTATACTCCTGTAGAATATATAGAGTTGTGGGAGAATTATATTCATGTATTAAATAAGGCACCTCTCCCTTTAAATATGCATTAAAACCATTTTGTTTATCGCCCTAAGTACAAAATGTAAAGGTAATAGGTAAAGAATGAATCATTAATTACACCAGCTCAACTTGATCAAATTTCTCTCTCCACGATACATTACAGATAACTTCATCAACTTCCATCATTGCTTAACATATTGTAAATAACTACCTTGTGGTTTCTTCTATCTGCTTATGTTGTTGCTTATTTGTTTAATGTATATGCCACTCGGATTTTCCTGGAAAATCTCTTAAAGATTTCTTGAAAAAAGCCATGGTCCACCTGTGCTGTGTGAGCAGAAGAGCTTAAATTGACTTGTTCCATTAAATGTATGTTCCATATGTAAATACCTGTTTTTTTTTCTCTTTTCGCTCTCCACTTCTTCCATCCGTATTTCCAAAATTATTTTTTTCCAAATCCATATTCTTATTTTCCATAGGATCATTCAAATAATAATCTGTATATATTTACCATGTGTATATAATCTTTCTCCATTTTTACCCCTTTGTATATTTCCCACTTTCATGGGTTTCTCCGTCTTGTAACCCCAAGGAGAATCATCTGTAAGACCTGTGTGTCTTAATAAAGGTTTTTATGTGTGTGTATGTGTGTTTAATGGATATTTTTATTCAATGATCTTTTTCTTAATTGTTTATTCTCTTTTTGATAATTCTGATACCTACTCTACTACAATTATTGTAAATAGTTTCACGCGCAATTATCCAGATCGTATATAGCGTGTCTTATTTGAAACTGGTAATAAATAACTACACCAGGACAATATGTAATTAATTTTTCAATTAAGAGTTATAGCAGGAGACCTCTCGGCTTTAAGCCATGGCAGTTCCATTGGCACCAATTCCAGACGCCATGTTGAGCAATCACCATTGAGTGGATCAATCCACATAATTTATTTGGCTACCCTGTGTACCAAAGGTGACAAAAGATAGGACAACGCTGGTCAATTGTGTTGTCAGGAAGTTAACTGGTTCTCACGACAAAAAGGTCACATAACTGGGCTGGGTCCATGGTCAAATTGATTTAAAGAATTATCATAGATATCGAACAATGGTTAGAATAAACCATTGGTGACTTTGACTTGTCATTTTTATTGACCAAATATATCATTGTTTTTTTTTATTTATGTAAAAATGAGTCATGTCTACAAGTATTTAATAAATAATACACATATATTTTACATTTTTCAAATATTAAATTAAATAAATAATTACACGAATTGAGTATCATTTGGAGAAGATTTGGCAGGCACAAAAACGCATTTTTTTATTTTAATCAAACAAATAACTTGCCTGTTAAACCCCTAATTTTTTTTTTTACCATTATCATCATGTTGAAAGGCCGTATCTTTTGAAAACAAATGTCCGCCATATTGAATCGTCATTTTCTACCACATTTATAAACATCCTTAATTTGCATATTGTATTCTTGAATGCCACTCCTGTAGACAAATCAATATTGTTCTTTCACTTTGATCCAAATTCTTCTATGCTTAGTTTTCTATATATTGTTTCTAATGATAATATACACTCATGGACAAAACTTAAGGAAGTTGTACCTTTCAGCATGTATATCGGGATTGAGACAATAACTCTGAAAGATATTACAGTGATCTTTATTGAAGACACACGAGATAACCAAGTGTGAACAGCCTCTGTCTCTTTCAAAAAAAACGATTGTCGATATCAAAGACTTTCCACTTCTTTAAGTTTTCTCCATGGGTGTAGGTACACCTTTTTAAAATTTAGATATTTTTACCAATTGAAGAATACCTTATATTATGAAGCCCTCTTAACCATTGTATATTTATGGCAAAAAATGACTTTTTCCTAGTCTAATCTTCAACCATTTCTTTACAAATGAAGAAGACACAAAATTAAGGGTTCTGATAAGAGGACTTGTGCATTACAATACTGAAAATTCAAGAAGATCTTGAAAACCAAAGGTTTGAACCACTGAAACGAGCCAGGTTTCGTAGGGCTTATGTTTTTGATGTCTCTCATTTACATATTCCTATTGGTAGAAAGTATTGCATATAGAGTATGCAAATTTCGCCAAAATTTGCACATGCTAAAAACATTCAGATAAGAATGTAAAAAAAGTCTTGAGTTGGAGTAGATTTTTTATTGCAAACAACAATGACAAAAATGATCGGATAAATACTAGCTAATTTTGTTGTCAAAATGTCAACTGGTTCTTACAACAGAGCCTGGTCAATAGTCATGCTAAATTATAAAGATAATCATAGAAATTGAGGAAAATTATTTGAAGATGTAATTTTAGGTATTGTCCAATAAATCAAGCCGCTTTGTTTTTCAACTATAAAAACGTTAGTTTTATAAAATATACATTTAAGTTATATCTTTCTATGTCATATGTTTGTTTATAGTGTATCCATATTTGAATTTAAGAATAAATATTAAAAACTTAAAATAAGAAACTATGCAATTATAATTTTCAAATACAGTAGAACCTCTCTGTAAAGGACACCTAATTGCAGAGCCAAATGAGAGTTGCTAATTAGTAAAAAATGGTAATTTTGCAAATGAAAACTGTCCTTTACAAAGGTGTCCTCTAGTGTGAATGTCCTCTCATAGAGGTTCTACTCTATATGATACAAAAAAATAAAAAATAAAATAAAACGTAAACATGTACAATAAATTGATAAAGAGGGAGCAACCTCTCGCAATATTTTGAGAAAAAAATTGTTTTTTTTTTTCTTTACAGATCCAGGTACGCCCTTTTATATAAATTTGTTTTTATTGCTTTAAATAAACGTATAAAATTTTGTTATCACAGAATATTGAGTGGTATTGTGGCTAATTCCTTATCATCATCTTCAAGTTTTTTTACTGGAGTCATAAACATAAGACATTGTGTTCTAATGCGTATTTAACAATAGAGTTGCATCTTTTGGTGCATGAACCCATCTGTTGTATCTTTTATACGGGTTCATTTACCTTTAGCTTTATATATATTTAATATAGTTACAGCCTTTATGTATATAGACAATTAATATACCGCCGTGCTAGAACAATTATATATTTATTATGCGGCGTTGTTTACATACTGTGTTGCCAGATCTTTTGTAGCACAGATTATAACTATATACAACATGTTCCCCTTTTAATTAAAGTCCGGGGTCGAATCTTTTCGGAGGCTTTACCACACGTCCACTTCTAGTGGTGTAGGCAGTGCCTCCTTCATTGTAGTTTCCTATGGGAGTTGAAGTGGATGGGGCCAACTCTTCAGGACTGAGGTTCAGGCGGGGAAATTCTCCCGGTTCCCTTTGACCACTGGACTCCGATGATGTCGAGGGGGCTGGATCCAATTGGGGCGATGACTGGCTGCTCCTTCTCTGTCCAACAGGATAACTTCTGGGCCGTAGGTGAACTCTGTTCCGTTTTAACATTCGGCCCTCGTTGTTCTGAATGATGTATGATCGAGGCTGGTTGGCTTCTCCAATGATGGTAGCTGGTCTCCAGGCATTGCTAGTTTTGGCATTTACCTGTTCACCAGAACTCATTTTAGGAAGTATTTTGGCATTTCGGTCATAATATTCTTTCATCTTATATTGATTTTCCCTCTTCTGCTGTAGAATGTTTTCCGTGCTAATGAAAGCAGGTTTTAGCTTTGTGGTTTTCATTGGGATCAAGGTTCTCAAGTTTCTTCCCATTAGCATCTGAGCTGGGGACGGTAGATTATTTGACGGAGTTGTTCTCAGGGCTATTAAACACATATAAGGATCAGTGTTGTCTTGACGGCATTTCTTAAGTTGCTTCTTTACTGTTTGCACCATCCTCTCCACTAATCCGTTTGATTTTGGGTATCCTGGGCTAGAGGTTTTATGTTCTATGTCCCATTCATTTGTAAAATTAGTAAAGTCTTGTGATGTAAATGGTGGTCCATTATCAGTGATGATGATCTCTGGAATCCCATGTCTTGCGAAGGTAGATTTCAAAACTGGTAGAATCTCTTTTGCTGAAGTTGATGCTACCTTGATGACTTCAGGAAAGCTGCTGTAGTAGTCTACTATTATTATGAATACAGATTGGTCTAGATAGAAGAAATCAATAGCTACTTTTTGCCAAGGGTAGTCTGCTATTTCGTGAGGTATAAGTGGTTCTTTCCTTTGCGAAGGTTGTGATTCTTGACAAATTCTACACTTATAAACCATCTCTTCTATTTCTCTATCCAGTCCAGGCCAATAAATAGCTTCATGTGCTCTGTTTTTACAAGCAGAGATCCCTTGATGAGACATGTGTAGTGTTTGCAAGATGCTTTCCCTTTGGACTTTAGGGATGACAAGTCTTTGTCCTCTACAAATCAGGTCTTTCCATATATATAGTTCTTCTTTACAATGCCAGTAGGGCTTAACAGCATAGTCCACACTTTTCTTATGAATAGGCCACCCATTCAGTATATGATCCCTTAATTTTATCATTTCTTCATCTGACTCCATATCTCTGAGAATTTCCTGGTATCTTTTAGTGGTCACCTTCAGATTTAGAGTCATAATGGTGTTCTGGAGATCCAGATCTGAGGTGTCGATGGTTTCCTCTGAAATTGAATCTCTAGATAGAGTGTCTGCGGTGTGAATCACTTTTCCTGGTACATATTCTAAATTAAAATCATATCGCATCAATTTCAAGACCAGTCTTTCAAGTCTTGGCGATAATTCCTCTAGTGGCTTTTTTAGTATAGCCAACAAGGGTTTATGATCCGTCTGGGCTGTGAACTTTCTTCCATACAAATGATAGTTAAATCTTTGGCATCCATACCAGAGAGCTAAGAGCTCCTTTTCAATCTGGGCATATTTTTTCTGAGTGTTATTCAAGGATGCGGATGCAAAAGCGATGGGTCTTCCCTCTTGCATCAAGACAGCCCCAAGCCCATGTTGACTAGCGTCCACTGAAAGTGTTACCTTCCGATGGGGGTCAAAGAGGCCAAGAACTGGAGGATTTGATACCAAATTTTTCAGCTCAATGAATTCTTTTTCTATAGCCTCATTCCATGTCCACAGGGTATTCTTTTTTAGGAGTTGTCTTAACAAGACAGTTTTATCTGCCAGATTATGCATGAATTTAGCTAGATAGTTCACAGTTCCCAAAAATCTTTGAAGAGATGTCTTGTCCATTGGTCTTTTTATTTTTTGTATTGCTTCTAATTTAGATGGATCTGCAGAGATGCCATTCTTGGATATCTCATGTCCAATGAACTTAACTTTTTCTTGGGCCAGTTGCATTTTATTGAATTCAAACTTTAAATTATTTTTTCTAGCAATTTCCAAAACCGTAATCAGTCTACTATTGTGCTCCGTGAGGGAGTTTCCGTATATTATTATATCATCCATGTATACTTTTACTCCTTCAATTCCTGTAAACATACTTTGCATTTTTTTATAGAAAACTTCTGGAGCGCTGCAAATACCAAAAGGTAACCGATGGAATCTGTAATACCCATAAGGTGTAGCCATTGTTAAAAGGCTAGATGACTTTTCGTCTAACTTGATTTGCCAAAAGGCTGACTTAGCATCAAGTACTGTATAGATGGGTGATTTTGTGATATCAGCAATGATGCCTTCAGGGGCAGGAAGTTGACGATATTCCATTTTAATCCATGGATTTAGCTCTCTAGGGTCCATACAGATACGAACCTTTCCATTTGGTTTCTTAATGATTACCATCGGGTGTGCCCACTCTGCTGGTTGGTCTACCTTTGAGATGATCTTTTGTTCCTCCATCGATTTTAGCTCCATCTCAACTGGTTTTTTCAGTGCAAACGGAATTCGGCGAGCTAACTGAATTCTTGGATGTGCATTTTCTCTCAGGATCACAGAATGCTCTCCAGGGAGTGTTCCGATCTCATCAAAGACATCTCTGTAGGACTCTATTATCTTTGTAGGTGAAGCATCCATCTTTGTCCTAGTATGGTCCTGTTCCAACGACTCTACTTTTAATATCAGCTCTAATTTTTTACACGCTGCCAATCCCAAAATTGGTGGAGCTGGCAAATCCACGACTAGAAATTCAAGGATTTCAGATTTTTTCCCAGAGGTACATGAAGCCTTGCATTTGCCCCTTATTGGTACTTTTTCTCCTGTATATGAATAAACCGCAATCCCAGTTGGATATATGCAGGGTTTATTTTGCCAATTTTTAATGGTATCCAATGGCAGGATGTTCACCTGTGCTCCTGTGTCTAATTTAAAATTAACTGAATTATTCTCCACCAAGATTATTTTAGTCCACTCTAGACCAGTAATGCTATCTAGGGATAGGTATTGAAGACACATTTCTTCTTCCTCTTCCGCTCTTCCCTCCAACATATGCACTCTGTTCCTACACATTTTAGCAAAATGGTTTGGTTTTTTACATGAATTGCATATTTTACCATATGCAAAACATTTACCATATGGATGTCTGGAACCACAATTTTGGCAAACCTTTGCATTAGGATGTTCCTCAGATACATTAGGTTTTCTACCAACTGGATATTTGAAATTCTTTTTATATTGCTTTTTATATTTTATAGAATGTAAATCAACATCTTCTCTAGTTATATTTTTTACTTGTTGTCTAGAAGTTTCAGTAGCTCTTCCCAAGTCTATGGCTTTAGCTAAAGAAAGATCAGGATCTTGTAGCATCCTTTCTTTTAAAGCTTTGTCTTTAATTCCAATTATAATTCTATCTCTGACCAAGGAATCTGCAAGCTCTCCAAATTCGCAGTCCATGCTTTTATTTTTCAATTCAGTTACATAGTCATCAAAATTCTGATTCTCCCCTTGTTCCGTTGTAAAAAACTGGTACCTCTTATAGGTTGTGTTTTTATATGGTTTAAAGTGTCCATCAAACAGTTCAAGTATATCCGGAACAGTCGGAGAGGCATCAGTTTCTTGTATTTTAAATGTAGAGTATATATCTAGGGCTAACTCACCAATATTATAGAGTAGAATAGCCCTTTGTCTTGGAATAGATTTTTTATCTATTTCTGTGGCTATGTAAAACATTTGGAATCTCTTTTTCCATTTACCCCATGCTTCTGATGGGTTTGTTCCAGGCACAAATGGCTGCAAACTATTCCCGGTACTCGAGGCCATTTTTCAACGTGTTAGGCTTAATTGATATTTGAAATTTTACTTATCTTTCAAAATCCCGGCGCTGCCACCATGTTGTATCTTTTATACGGGTTCATTTACCTTTAGCTTTATATATATTTAATATAGTTACAGCCTTTATGTATATAGACAATTAATATACCGCCGTGCTAGAACAATTATATATTTATTATGCGGCGTTGTTTACATACTGTGTTGCCAGATCTTTTGTAGCACAGATTATAACTATATACAACACCATCCTTATGCAAATTTATATATAATATTGAGTTTATATCCAGTGAAAATGAAGGAAATATATTCTCTCTCTATAGCTAGGGTTGCCAACCTCATAAAAAATTGACTATAGATTAAATCGATCACTGATGACTTCCGCTCCACCTTCACTCCCCCTATTTGCATAATTGGCAGGTTTACATACTTCCTTCTACTTAATCATTCGTTCGTTTGGTGGATTGTTATCTTTACGTTTTTGGTTAACGTTGTATTTCTTGGCAGACGAATATTCTATTACAGAGAAACAACGCCATCTATCGACAGCAATTTGAATGATTTTGTTTTATCATATTATAAAATCTCTCTTAATTGTAAAGATGAACAATGAAAAAGCTTATTTGCTGAATGTTTCCGAAGATTATATTTACATAGTCTTTTTTGTTAACACATATCGTCTTGGATAGGTT
Organism: Cordylochernes scorpioides; assembly: GCA_030710605.1. Classification (NCBI taxonomy): domain Eukaryota; kingdom Metazoa; phylum Arthropoda; class Arachnida; order Pseudoscorpiones; family Chernetidae; genus Cordylochernes; species Cordylochernes scorpioides. The sequence continues at coordinate 116,212,543 of CP092863.1, read as the reverse complement.
AATTCTTGTGAATCCAAAGAGAGGGTAAACAAAAGAAGGGGCGTCAAAACAAATAAGTAATCAGCTATAAGTAGTCTTGGAATTAAGTCATAGCAACCATTAAGTGTTTTCTAGTCATCTTTCATTTTTCATTTTCATTTTATTAATCAACCAGGCGCGCGATATTAAAATATTTGCGCCTATTACAGAGGAAACAAACAAAACAACAAACAAATTAAAACTTGGTAATTAAATATTTACAAATTTACATGGATTAATCGACAGATTTCATAAAATTTATATAGACAAAGATGTAAGAGAGTTAAATGATTTAGATCAAGGAACAAACGATGTCTCACTTCTGTAAAGTTCGGACAGTCATAGATAAGGTGAAGAACAGTTTGTTCAGTTTCTCCGCCGGAACAATTTGGTGTTTCTGATAGACTTCTTTTATGTAAGTATTTCTTATATTTCGTTTTTTAAACGGGAGGTAGGGCAGTTAAGGTATCTTCTGCTGTGGAAAAAAAGGAATCTTTTGATTGAAAGTGTAATGGCGCTTGGTACTACATATATTATATTGAAATATGTGAAAAACAATAATTTAAATACAAATTTATAATGTGTCATTGTTATAAATAAGTACAGTAGAACCTCCATGAGAGGACACTCGCACTAAAGGACACCTCTCTATAAAGGACAGTTTTCATTTGTAAAATTACCATTTTTACTATTAAGAAACTCTCCGGTAAGAGGACACCTCTCCCTAAAGGACATTTTGGCTCTGCAATTAGGTGTTGTCCTTTACAGGGAGCTAGTTCTACTGTATACAATCATCTAGCTGTTAAAATAACATTTAGGAAATTTAGTCAAAATTTCACCTTTTTTTTTCAAGTTGGAATTATCGGGTGGATATAAAATTGAACAGTAATCTTTTGCCTTATAAATTTTGTTCTTCAAACCCAATGTAATCCTTTTTGAAAGAACTCTTTCTCAAAATAAATAAAAAAAACTAAAAGAGTATAAAATTTAAATTCATTAACTTACAGGTTTCTAAAATCATTTTGCCTCTATATAAACTTTATAGATATCATTTTATAAATCTTATATTTCAATTTTAAGTACTTTTTGAAAAAAGGGCGACAATGAGGTACACAGATGGTAAAAGCGTTCGATGTAGAAGTTTAATTTTCTATTTAAACGGAAATTGGATGTTAAACAACTGGCAACCTTGTTTGCTTTAATTATCCCCAAAAGAATGTTGTTATGTGCGACAGGTTCAATGCTATTTAAAGACAAACGTAATCTGCTGAGTAGAATAATTGGTATGCAGACGATGGGGATATATCGGCTGCACACAATAGGCCTAGGAACATGGCGCCATAAATATTCACGTCTGCGCACACTTTTTCCTTGATACAACGTCTAGATATCTGATTGCTGTAGGGATGAATACGAAAACTTTTTTGTTATATAATTTATTTATTTAATATTTATCACGAGTGTTTATTTTTTTCTATTTACTTTTAAAATAAGCTGGGAGTTGTCAAATATTTGTGTTTTGAGTTGAATCTAAAGGTAAAAATATCGTGTTTTTTTGGAAATAATATTTTTGATCTCCAGAAATAGTTGTTTTATTCAGAATGTATTATTAACGTGTAGAATGATTCTTTCTGGTTTCTATAATTAGGGAAATCAAGAACATAGAAACAGACACTCCAAGCCTTTATTAAGACGTCATATACATAAATTGACCACGGAGGTTTTTAAGGAAAATAGTTTTTTTTAAATTATTATCTATATATTTATATAGTACACACATTTTGTACATGTCGTCAAGGGTAGTAGTTAGTGACTGCTTATACTGTAAGCACACCACACACACAAAAAAACTTTTATTAAGACACACAGGTCTTACAGAGGATTCTCCTTGGGGTTACAAGACGAAGAAACCCATGAAAGTGGGAAATATACAAAGGGGTAAAAATGGAGAAAGATTATATACACATGGTAAATATATACAGATTATTATTTGAATAATCCTATAGAAAATAATAATATGGATTTGGAAAAAAAAAATTTTTTTTTGGAAATATGGGTAGGAGAAGTGTAGAGCGAAAAGAGGAAAGAAAACCTGTAAGCACATCACATGTCTACATATGTTCGTTTTAAAACTATTCAGACATTAACTACATAGCATTATTTACATAGTAGAATTTACATAAGATCAATGGCTTTATACACATAGTAAAGTCAGTTTTACACATGAAGAAATCAGTTCGACATTTGTACTTATAAGTGTGTCGGAGTCCCGTTAAGTTACTTACACTCATTGATGGACTTTGAATTTAGGAGAAATCTGAGACTAAATAAGCAATTTTTTCTTCAGAAAAAAAGTGTCCAATGCGAGATTCGATCCCGGGTCGGCTGTATAAAATCGATGGTTTAGACCACTCCTCTATCACACAATCCGCTCTAATATATTCTGGTGTGTGCCAAAGGAATAAATGATAAAAATGATAATTTTTAAGCAGTAGAACATTTTAAAAAACAATATCGCAGAATTTTATGAATTATATCCCTCTATTATTTATTTATTTATTAATCAACCGAATGCGCGATATTGAAATATTTGCACCTATTACAGAGGAAACAAACACATTACAACTTATAATTAAATATTTACAAATTTACATATATTATTTCGACAGAGTTTATAAAATTTATATAGAAAAAGTGGCTGATGTAAGAGAGTTAAATCATTTAGATCAGGGAACAATCTCACTTCTGTAAAGTTCGGACAGTCATAGATAAGGTGAAGTTTGTTCAGTTTCTCCGAAGGAACAATTTGGTGTTTTTGATTGACTCTTTTATGTAATTATATCCTTCTATTTCAAGCAGTTTGTATCTCATTATCAATGACGTTCACTTATGACGTACGCTCATGGACAAAATTTAAGGAAGTGGAAAGTCTTAGTTTTTGGAGAAGAAGAAGACAGAGGCTGTTCACACTTGGTTATCTCGTATGGCTTCAATAAAGGTCACTGTAATATCTTTCAGAGTTATTGTCTAAATCCCGATATACATGCTGAAAGTTACAACTTCCTCAAGTTTTGTCCATCAATGTATTTTTGTATAAATTATCGTTTCTCCTAATTATTTTTCTATATTTTCTAACATAAATAATCGTCCCTATTCCTGCTGAGAGTAACTCTAAAAACAGAAATTTCATTAATTTCTTAAACAATTTCTAATGCCCTTACTGCAATATGGAATTAATTCCATTAATTTTTCCATTACAGTAAGGACAGTAGAAATTGTTTAATTTTCAAAAGAATAAATACACGTCTATAATAGTTTCGAATACTCTGTTATTTGTTTATCAACTAAAATATATAGCTACGTCACACTACCCCTTTTTGTAGATTATCTCTTGTAAAATTTATTATCATGTTTTGTGTTTATATAGATTTTGTTAATAATTTTTAACACAAACTTTTGGAATTTTTATCTTCTCTACCGTGACAATATGTAAACTCTACTTTAAAAATGGTATTTATTTATTATATACATCTATATTTACTGACATTCAAAATTTTCTCTTTCTTTATTCCCCCCATAGCGAACACTTCTAATCTCAAGGTATAAGCCATTAGCGAGAGATATTCAAATTGCCTACAACAAAACTCGGTCACGTCTGCTACTCATTTATTAAAAAGCGCTCACAGAGTAAAAAGAAAGAAAAAATAAAGTTGGCAGTGTTGTCTAATTAGTTAATTACATAAACATTGCCTTCATACATCCCCATGTATAATGAAACGTTAGCCGAAAATGTAATGAATGTTAACACACAGAAAATGTTTTATTATAACTAACCTTGAATAATAGAATAACTAGTATGCTTATTTTATGAAAAAGGCATCGTGCAACTGAAAGTTGATGATGGTTTGCGCCATCTATCGGAATAAATATCAACTATTCTCGTTGATTTTTTCATTATTCCAGAATTGGCCAAATACCCATTCTTGATTAATCAAGGAAAGCTAACCACGGACACGTTTCGGGCTGTTGGCCCTCATCAGCGTGGTGCAAGCTGTACCTCAACGACCAAAAAATAGATCATTCAGGTATCTTGAAAAATCATGAAACGAGTAGTTAAGGCCAGAATTGCGTGCGACCGCGACACAATGTGGAAAAATGTATGCTTATATTATTGCATATGGGAATCAATCTTATTATTGGTATGCATTCTTAATATTGTAGTGAGATATTTATTATGTTTTATGTACAGATTATTCCTTTTTATATTTATATTATATTTACATATTTCTACTCTCTGGAAACTTCCCTTGTTGCTTATCTTGTATCTTATAAATGTTTATGTAAGGACCAGTCAACAAGTGAATGAAGAACTCCCCCGTTACCTGCTTAATTGTACAGCCCTTGATGGAAGGCCCTATATCAACAAATTAAATGTACCAACACCCTACGTATTGCTTTCAAAAATATCAGCAAACAAATCTAAGGCAATAGCTTACTATAAATTTTTTAGATCATCATTATGTAAGGACAACTGAATGACTTTGAGACGAAGAGTAAAGCCAGTTCAATTTCTATGTAAATAACACAATTATTACCTTACCCAATTGGGAGAATCTGTATGGGGCAAGTCCCTAATAAAGGGCTTTTGTGTAGTGTGAATCTTATAAATGTTGACTTTGTTTTTGCCTTTAAATAAATTGCTGTGTCATTCTGAAGTTTGTCTTTCCTAATTTTCAATGTAACAATATTGTCACTGAATAATTATTGTAAATACTCTGTTATTTATGATGCTTCAGCGCGCCATCTGTTATGAATATTTGAAACTATTATAGACGTTAATTATTTCTTTTGAAAATTAAACAATTTCTACTGTCCTTACTCTGTGCAATGGAATTAATCCCGTTAATTTTTCCATTACAGTAAGGACAGTAGAAATTGTTTAATTTTCAAAAGAATCATACGCGTCTATAATAATTTCGAATACTCTGTTATTTGTTAATCAACTAAAATATTTGACTACGTCATTACACCTTCTTGTAGATTATCTCTTGTAAAATTTATTATCATGTTTTGTGTTTATATAGATGTTGTTAATAATTTTTAACACAAACTTTTGGAATTTTTATCTTCTCTACCGTGACAATATGTAAACTCTACTTTAAAAATGGTATTCCTTTGTATCATAGCTATTTGGTAAAAAATCATTTGAGGATTAAGTTTCTTGTATGAATCTTTTAATAGCTCTCAAGCTTTCGGGCCTTGGAGCTCTTCCTCAAGAGTATTGTTGACAAACATATATGTGATATCTTGGGACCTCTGGGACCAGTGTTACCTGATGCTAGACGAACCTCGATGTCAACTCTACCGTGCAGTCGTGGTGGAAGGCGACACAGCTGGGCCAAAGGTGAAATAAACAAACAGAGATTCCACTAAGAAGCGTCTGAACGTCAAGAAGGAATGGGACGAGGAGATTTCTGGTAGGAAAGGGTTTAGTTACCTCTATCGGAGCGTCCGGCGGACTGGGGCTGAAACAAAGACTAACTAAGGACTGGCTAACTGAGGCTCGGGGCCTCCTTTTATAGCTGAGCTGGGTCCGAACAGGTCACTGCCCTTTTCTGACGTAAACAGGGGGAGAAAGTTATATTATCCAGGAGGGCACGACCTCGTAAAAATTGAACTGGGCTTGCTAGGCCTGCTTTTCTATTCTCACCTAAGCCTGATTAGTTTTAACCTTAATTTTCTCCTGTTATTCTCCATTCCTTCTATCTGTACAGTTGCTATACTTTATTAGATTCTTAAGCGGTACAGATTGATGTTATGTGATGCTTTATATTTGCAGTAAATAAGAAGTTATATACAGTCACGTGGTGGAACATGTGGTAGTAGATATCTGGACTATTTACAACAATTCCATGGTCTTAAATCATCACATATATGTATATAGATGGAAATTTTGCCGGGCGGATATTGATCTTAAGAGACAAGGGTCGCCTCTCCCGACGGAATGACGGGAGAGGCGACCCTTGTCTCTTAAGATATACGTATGCAAAAGCGATAGTTACCCATAAATAAGGAAAAACTAGATCTTTTGCCAAAGTATTTCTTTATTTTGACATGTTGCAAGCTTTCGACTCTTTGAAATAAACAATAATTATCTAAATTGAACAACAAAAAAAAAGCTAATCAAGTTTTATAAATGTTCACACAATTGCAGCTTTAACAATAAAAATATAATAGTCAAATTAAAAGAAAATTATAACATTTAATTAACTTCACAGACACTTCATCAACTATCGAAATATTAATTCCAACTGGGTCATACTGCTATTGACCTCAATGACACGCGCATGCGTACGTTGCACGTGGTTGCCATGGTTATGTCGTTTGGCAAAAAAAAGAAAAAAGTTTGGAAATAATATTCCCAACAGAACCACGTGCGATAGAAACTTCTGTTAATTGCATAGTGTCTGACAGGCAAAAACAAGAGTCATGGTGACAAAGCAGTATCTATGTTGACAAAACAACAATCACATTTCACAACCACATTTTTGCATATTAGACAAAACTTTTTTTGACACACAATTTAAACATATTTATTGATTCTTTTAATATACTGTGTTATAGAAAAAAAGATAAAGGGTAATATATAATAATGAAGTAAATAAAGGATAGATAAAATGTACGGAGATACAGTTAAACCTGTCTATAGCGCCACCTCTTGGGACTCACCAAAATACGGGGCTATAGAGAGGGGGATGCTATAGACAGGTCACTTTTAATGTAAAATGTTTACATTTTAATGTTTAAAATCGGGCGCTATAGAGAGGAAGGCGCTATTTAGAGGGGGCGCTATAGACAGGTTTAACTGTATATACAGTTGTATTAAAAACAAATATGGCATATTCTGATCACTAACATGAACGTTTTTTAGATGGCAGAGCGCCATTACAGTACAATATCACATTTGTACTATTTTTTCACATTGTGTCGCAGTCTCACGCAAATCTGGTCTTAACCACCCGTTTCATTATTTTTTAGGATGCCTGAATGACCAGATTTTTGGTCGTTGAGGTACAGCTTGCACCACGCTGATAAGGGCCAATAGCCTGAAACGCGTCCGTGGTTAGCTTTTCTTGATTAATCAAGAATGGGTATTTGGCCTATTTTGGAATAATTAAAAATCAACGAGAATAGTTGATATTTATTCCGATAGATGGCGCAAGCCATTAGCAACTTTCAGTTGCACGATAAGGAGATGCCTTTTTTCATAAGTATAATTGTTAGGCTTTATAAAGATATTGTTTGATTGACATATTGAATCATCAGGATTTTTCACTTGGGTTCATCTACGAATGAAAATGTTTTCGCCAAACAACTATGGTCAAATAATACATATTTATTGTTATATTTTTTAAACTAAAAAGGCATATATTGAATCAAAATATCATTTTATTTTACTAATATTTCAGTTGGCTGAACGCCAACCTTTATTAAGGTATTATATCATATTAATATGTTATAATACCTTGATAAAGGTTGGCGTTCAGTCAACTGAAATATTAGTAAAATAAATGATATTTGATCCAAATATATGCCTTTTTAATTAAAGATTTATTGATGTATTCCTCTATTTTTAATATATATATATGAAAAAACAATAGAAAAAAAAGGGTCAGGTGTTGATATTAAAAATAATGAAAGCATATCCTGACTAGGAGCACATGTGCTTTTTTAGATGGTAGAGCATCTTCTAGTGAAACAGAAATCAACTAAACATTGATTTAACCTGTTCCCTGATATTTGGCCAACCCAATCTCTTGATAAATCAAGAAAAGCCATCCACAAATTGACGTTCTGCGCTCCAGGAACCTGGGTTATAAATATCTCTCTATATTACTCTTGTTCTTCAAATTAAATATACTTCGGCCAGTAAATCTTTTTTATTGTCTCGACGTTTCGACAAAATTCTTTGTCGTTGTTTTGATTTTTGTCGAAAAGTCGAGACAATAAAAAAGATTTACTAGCCGAAGTATCTTTAATTTGAAGAACTATGAATGCCACCGGCCAGGCAGCCTCTATCTTTATGATTATTACTCTTGTTATTATTAAATTAAATTTAATTGCCATCTATCGTTAATATTTTACACAAATAAATTTACTGGCAATGTGTTTCTTTTAAATATCATCAAATATTATCTCTACAGACCTTACTGCAATGATACGAGTTATTGAACTACTGATGAGCTGATGAGACAAGCCCTCTCATTCAATAACTCATATCATTGGAGTAAGGTCTGTAGAGATAATATTTGATGATATTTAAAAGAAACGCATTGCCAGTAATTTTATTTGTGTAAAATATCTTGTTATTATTGTTATCATATTTTTTCGGAATCGAATCTATGACAGTGATTACTTCCAGACCTTTCTGTATTTTTGGAGATCAGTGTTTCATATAGAGATATAAATATATTATGTAAATAGAGAACAAACAAACGCACACATACTTCCTGTACTTTAATTGCATAACAGCACGGATGTCCTGTGAGAGGAAAGGGAGAAGTTTGTGTGTCTCAAGTTTTGACAAAATCTTGGGGAGAGAGAAACAAGTAATTGCTCCATCATTAGCGAAGGGGCTTTTAAATTGTCGTTAAAATGACGTCACCCCGCCCTGAAAGTCACGTGGGCTGTCTTTGTCACCGATTATCCCGACATATAGAGACTCTATGCAAATTTGGAGCACTTCGAAAGATTTGAAATTTTACTTTTAATTCCGTTTAAATAAGGTTTTTGATCTCACATATTTACATATACAAGTATAAAATATAAAGTAATATAGGTGTTGGTGGAGAAGTAGTATAAACCGCCGATTTTCGACAGTCCCAGGTTCGAATCCCGCATTGATAATTTTTTTTTATACAAAAAAAAAAGCTTCAATGGCCTCTCTGATTTTTGAAAAAGTCAACCCCACCAGTGAGTGCAAGTAAGCAAACGGGGCTTCTGATACACATGTAAGTGCATGTAGACATGTAGTGAACTGACAGTAAAAGAAGTAGCTTACTATCCACCATGAATATCATGGTATATTTGGGATAAGCATCACCACCACAATATAAAGTTATATATACAATTAAAACTATACGCCAGTTATTGAGCATCTATGTAAACTTTTATATATGTACATATTTCACCTCAGCTATCACAAACTCGGAAAGTCCACCTGAAATTTGTAATAAATTCCAATGTTCTAAAGATTCTCTCATCACTAATTCAGTTCTATCTCTCTAGACAAGACCCAAAGCCACAAGGGGACAACAAAACTCCAATCTTGAGATGGTATCAAGTCCAAAAACCACGAGAGAACGATAAATATCTAATCTTGAGATGGTATCCAGTCTCAAACCACAAAAGAACAACAGCTACCCAAACTTGAGATGGTATCAAGTTCCAAAACGAGAAGACAACAGACAAACAATCTTGAGAAGGCATCAAGTCCCAAAACCACGAGAGAACAACAACCATCCAATCTTTAGATGGTATCAAGTCCCAAAACCACGAGAGAACAACAACCATCCAATCTTGAGATGGTATCAAGTCTCAAAACCACGAGAGAACAACAACCATCCAATCTTGAGATGGTATCAAGTCCTAAAACTACGAGAGAACAACAACCATCCAATCTTGAGATGGTATCAAGTCCCAAAACCACGAGAGGACAACAGACATTCAATCTTGAGATGGTATCAAGTCCCAAAACCACGAGAGAACAACAACCATCCAATCTTGAGATGGTATCAAGTCCTAAAACTACGAGAGAACAACAACCATCCAATCTTGAGATGGTATCAAGTCCCAAAACCACGAGAGGACAACAGACATTCAATCTTGAGATGGTATCAAGTCCCAAAACCACGAAAAGACAACAACCATCCAATCTTGAGATGGTATCAAGTCCCAAAACTACGAGAGAACAACAACCATCCAATCTTGAGATGATATCAAGTCCCAAAGCCACGAGAAGACAACAACCATCCAATCTTGAGATGGTACAAGTCCTAAAACTACGAGAAGACAACAACCATCCAATCTTGAGATCGTATCAAGTCCCAAAACTACGAGAGAACAGCAACCATCCAAACTTGAGATGGTATCAAGTCCCAAAGCCACGAGAAGACAACAACCATCCAATCTTGAGATGGTACAAACCTTCCAAACCATCAGAAAGAGTACCACCTGGGAACAAAGATTTTCTGACAAGAAGAGTTGCAAGATCAAGGGAGGAAATAAAAAAAAAAGACAATTTCAGAGTAAAAAGTCGGCAGAAATGCGTCTTAAAAAGAGGCAGCAGATGAAAAAGAAGCTGTGGTATTTTGGGAGGAAAAGACAGAAGGAAGGCCAAGTGGGTTTAAATAGAGAGCCTCAAGACAAAAAAAAAATAACTTTTTTAAAAGAGATCTCTTGGTTTGGATAGATTATCTCGCGAGAATTTGACTGCCAAGGTTGTTAAAAACATCGCTGAGGATGCATTTCACTCTTAAGTTTTTTTTTTTTTTGTAAATCTTGAAAAATGATAATGCCTTGTAAGTAATACATGAATATATGAGACTATTTCTTTAGAGTGCTTCTCCATCTTGTTTAGTTATCTTAAGTTTCATATTTTTTCTTATAGAATATATATTTATTGATTTTATTAATCACAATACTTCAAATTTTCTCTCATTAATCTTTTCAGTGACTCAAATTCTTGAAAACAGCACAGACAATAGGCACAACACAGATGAAGGATCCAACTTGAAGAAAGGTCGATGTTAATCTCCACTTTCTGTAGATAATGTTTACTTCTGTATCTGGGAGAATCTTGTATGGGACGTGTGTCCTTAATAAAGGCTTTTTGTTGTTGTAAATTTTCAAACTCAATAGACACAACACAGATGAAGGATACAACTTGAAGAAAGGTCGATGTTAATTTCCACTTTCAGTAGATAATGTTTACTTCTGTATCTGGGAGAATCTTGTATGGGACGTGTGTCCTTAATAAAGGCTTTTTGTTGTTGTAAATTTTCAAACTCAATAGACACAACACAGATGAAGGATACAACTTGAAGAAAGGTCGATGTTAATCACCACTTTCAGTAGATAATGTTTACTTCTGTATCTGGGAGAATCTTGTATGGGACGTGTGTCCTTAATAAAGGCTTTTTGTTGTTGTAAATTTTCAAACTCAATAGACACAACACAGATGAAGGATACAACTTGAAGAAAGGTCGATGTTAATCTCCACTTTCAGTAGATAATGTTTACTTCTGTATCTGGGAGAATCTTGTATGGGACGTGTGTCCTTAATAAAAGCTTTTTGTTGTTGTTGTTTTAGAGAGTGAACCTCAAGGAACATTCTTTAACATTAAAGAAAAGAGTCTATGTCACAAATCGACAAAAGGACAGGATAAATAAATTTTTAAAATATATATTGATATTTAATTAAAAAGGCATATATTGGATCATAAAATAATTTATTTATCAATATTTCAGTTGGCTGAACGCTAACCTTTTGCAAGCTAAACATATTTTTATATTAACTACAAACTCAGCGCCACATTACGCCAATAGAATTAAATTTAAAACGATAATTTTGCTTATATTCAATGGTGAGGGAAAAAAAATATAATACATTTTTTAATAAGGGTGTGGGAATTTTAGATAATAAAAATAACGTCTATTTTATGCTTACAAATATTTTGTACTATGTGTAAAAAGAATATAATATATATATTTTTGTATTTTTTAAATATTATAATTAATTTTATTATTTCCTTAACCATATTTGATTAGAAGTTAATAAAATAGTTTAAATTGTCTATATATTGATTCGAAATTTTTACAATATACAAATAAGTTATTATCTCCTCAACAAAAATATAGGATATTCTTAATATAAAACATAACTCACACTAAACCAATATTTAAAATATACATTCGGAAAATACGATTTATTAAAAAGCACATTCTAAAAAAATAAATGATATAATTTAGTGGGTTAATATTATAAAAAGATGTAAAAATATAAGAAAAAAAACTTTTAAGAAATTTAACAAATCATTAGAAGTGTCGATATTTAAAAATTTAAATTTATACTGTATTTTACTTTATTTACATTTAATAATATAGAAAAAATCTATCTCTAAATTTTTATAATTATAAAACATTTTAATAATTAGAATATTGAACATTTTATATACGTATATTTTTAATATTTATTTTTAAAATTTTTATGCCTGAGAAAAAAATTAAATAGAAATTAATTTTCTGTGATTACAAAAAGAAATGGCTTCATATATTCTATGAAATAATATTTTAAAACAAAAAACAGCGATAAATCTCTAAGAAATTTGAAAAATATATGGGCTATATAATACGATAATCTAACGCGCCTCAGAAAGAAAATATCAGTGAATATAATTATAGAAAGAAATAGCTTCCCATCAGTGAGATGTTTACCATTTTTCACAGCAGAAGATAGAGATAAACGATCCCCATCTCGACACATTCCATCGATTGGACATAAATTCCCATTTTCGGTACCCGGTCCCATTGTAAAACAATAAATCTACTTCACAGAAGGAAAAAAAAAAGAAATTGCTCTCGTTACTGTTATAACAATGATACCAGATGTCATCAGAATTTTTCTTTATTACTAATAAAAATTAAAATTATACAATAACAAAAAAACGTTATAAAATTTTACGTTTTGCGCAATTTTTATGCTTTTTTCGAATCGTGTTAGAGGTAAATATTAAAAATGTTTAAAATAATCATACCATAAAAATAATAATATTTTTTTTTAAAGAATAAGCACACGTATCAATATGATGAGCATTTACTCATGAAAACAAAGTAGTATGAAATCGTGTTAAATAAACTTTACTAATATTATTTTATCGAAAAGATAGAGGTTGCCTGGCCGGCATTCATATAAAAAATATAATATATAAAAAATAGACACTTCGGCCAGTTAGAGTTTTTTTTATTTTTCTCAACGTTTTGACAAAAATCTTTTGTCTTCGTCAGGAGAAGTAAATAAAAATAAAGCATTTGGCATATTATTTTAATTATTATTAGTTATTTTGTTAACCCCCAGCGTACAAATGTGGTTAACTACCCAAGCACTTATAGTAAAAGTGATGGTTTTAATAATAATAATAATAATAAATCATATTTCCACACTATACATTAAAATATACAATCTATATCTCACTATGAAAATAGACTAAGACAAAATTATATGTAATTGAGTACACTTTTTAATGCACACATAAAGCCTTTATTAAGACCTTAGTCTTATACAGATTCTCATTCTCAGTTCAAGATCCAAAATCCAGGAAAAGAATAATACAGAAAAGAAGTAGTTAAGTCTACACTCATGGACAAAACTTAAGGAAGTGGAAAGTCTTTGATGTCGTCTATTTTTTTTTTAAGGAGACTGAGACTATTCATACTTGGTTATCTCGTGTGTCTTCAATAAAGGTCACTGTAATATCTTTCAGAGTTATAAACCATATATACATGGTAAAAGGTACAACTTCCTTAAGTTTTGTCCATGAGTGTACAAGTCTTGTATATTGGGTATCTCGTGTGTCTTCAATAGAGGTCACTGTAATATCTTTCAGAGTTATTGTCTGAGATATACATACTAAAAGGTACAATTTCCTTAAGTTTTGTCCATGAGTGTATGTATATTTTACCATGGTAATATTCAGTTAACAATGGTTTCAAAACAAACATTTATCATAAAACAAATCAATTAATAGGTAATCCCATAATATTATGTTCGAATAAATAAGCTTGAGGGATGAGTCTCTTTTAATTACATTTATTTCAAGCTTTCGGGCTCAACCGCCCTTCGACAGGACAAATTATATTCGCTACTAAAGTTTTCAAATCTAATCTATATAAACATTTGAGAGACGCCTGTGTCTCGAGTGTAATACGAGGCTTGCCGCGTGAGGGGATGAGATCTTTGAAAAAGATGGCCGTTTAGCCCATTGAATTATCGGAAATAAAAGATTATTTGTTGAATCGCAGAGTTCATGATACCGAGGGGGGTTTGGTGGCTGCAGGGAATATTACATTGTATATTTCAGGTAAATCAATTTTTCTATTGAGGCTATGGAATTTGCTTGATAGGATAGATTCTATGATTAGTCTTTGGTGTTTGTTGGCAATATTAGAATAGTGGATTTTCGGTGATGTAATGTTGAAGGAATGGCCAGTTTCATTTATGTGCTGTACTATTAAGGATCTATGGTCTAAGTTATCAATATTTCTTTTGTGTTCATGAATTCTGATATTGACATGTCTCCCGGTTTCGCCTACGTAGACTTTTGGGCAGTTCATACATTCTATGGAGTAAATAGCGTTTCGTGGTGTGCTGTTAGGTTCATTGAATTTCATGATATGGTTTCGGAGAAGGGATCCAGAGGTAGGTGCGCAGGTGAAGTAGGTTTTGATTCCAAATTTCAATAGGAATCTCGCTATTGTGGAGGATAATGGTGAATATGGCATATTGCAAATAGATCTGTATATTGGAGACTGTGTCTTTTTAGTTGGGTCATAAAAGTGTCGCAATATAAAGGATATCGGGTATGCGCAGTCCCTGAGGTTAGCTAATATGTTCTGTGTTTCAAGGTTCTTGTACATCTGGAGGGAGCAGTGGGTATGGACTCGTTTTGATAGAGCAATGACTGTGTTGATTTTGTGACTGATAGGACAGAAGGACGAGTATTGACCATAATTAGGACGGAAGGATGGTTTATAATAAACGGTGGTGTGCAATTCATGTTGGTGCCGGATGATTTTAACGTCGAGAAATGGAAGGGTATTATTGGTTTCTTTTTCAACGGTGAAGTGAAGATCAGGGTGATAATTGTTTAGATTGTAGAGGATGTCATCGGTTCTGGTGGTGGTGCAAATGCAAAAGATGTCATCAATGTACCTGCGCCAAAAGAATATATCATGGGGGAAATTGGCAGTAATCCTTCGGTCTATTGCGCGCATAGAGATCTCAGCAATTGTGGTCGATAGAGGGCTTCCCATTGGGGACCCTTTTGCTTGCCTGAATGATTCGGAGTTATATGTGAATATGCAGTTATCTAGACATATGGAAATTAGTTGTGTGATTTTTTGGATGATATCTGTATCAATATGCTGTTCCTGCAGAAGTTCTATTGTATCACTTATGATCAGAGGATGTGGAAGGCTGGGGTATAATCTATGCGCGCAATAGACCGAAGGATTACTGCCAATTTCCCCCATGATATATTCTTTTGGCGCAGGTACATTGATGACATCTTTTGCATTTGCACCACCACCAGAACCGATGACATCCTCTACAATCTAAACAATTATCACCCTGATCTTCACTTCACCGTTGAAAAAGAAACCAATAATACCCTTCCATTTCTCGACGTTAAAATCATCCGGCACCAACATGAATTGCACACCACCGTTTATTATAAACCATCCTTCCGTCCTAATTATGTTCAATACTCGTCCTTCTGTCCTATCAGTCACAAAATCAACACAGTCATTGCTCTATCAAAACGAGTCCATACCCACTGCTCCCTCCAGATGTACAAGAACCTTGAAACACAGAACATATTAGCTAACCTCAGGGACTGCGCATACCCGATATCCTTTATATTGCGACACTTTTATGACCCAACTAAAAAGACACAGTCTCCAATATACAGATCTATTTGCAATATGCCATATTCACCATTATCCTCCACAATAGCGAGATTCCTATTGAAATTTGGAATCAAAACCTACTTCACCTGCGCACCTACCTCTGGATCCCTTCCCCGAAACCATATCATGAAATTCAATGAACCTAACAGCACACCACGAAACGCTATTTACTCCATAGAATGTATGAACTGCCCAAAAGTCTACGTAGGCGAAACCGGGAGACATGTCAATATCAGAATTCATGAACACAAAAGAAATATTGATAACTTAGACCATAGATCCTTAATAGTACAGCACATAAATGAAACTGGCCATTCCTTCAACATTACATCACCGAAAATCCACTATTCTAATATTGCCAACAAACACCAAAGACTAATCATAGAATCTATCCTATCAAGCAAATTCCATAGCCTCAATAGAAAAATTGATTTACCTGAAATATACAATGTAATATTCCCTGCAGCCACCAAACCCCCCTCGGTATCATGAACTCTGCGATTCAACAAATAATCTTTTATTTCCGATAATTCAATGGGCTAAACGGCCATCTTTTTCAAAGATCTCATCCCCTCACGCGGCAAGCCTCGTATTACACTCGAGACACAGGCGTCTCTCAAATGTTTATATAGATTAGATTTGAAAACTTTAGTAGCGAATATAATTTGTCCTGTCGAAGGGCGGTTGAGCCCGAAAGCTTGAAATAAATGTAATTAAAAGAGACTCATCCCTCAAGCTTATTTATTCGAACAAAACAAATCAATGCCATCGCAAAGCTCTATCAATATATTCTAAAAATTGATTCTTCAAATTATGAAGAAAAATGGAACAACTTTGTGAAGAGCATTCTTGATTCAAATGATGATAATGCATCTGTGAAAAAAAAAAAGCCCAATCCTGTAAGATATCTGGATGATTTAATGAAAAACATCTATGGATTTATCTCTAAGAAATACAAGATCTCAAAATTATTTTAAAATCAAAATTGCCTCCCATCAAAATATCCATCAATTTTTGATCAAAGAATTGACCTAGTCACGTTCATGTTTTGAAGATCATTTGTTGTTTGGAAGTTTGTTTATAAAAAAATATATGGCGACATTAACTACAATTGTCTAAAATTTAATTCCAGATGTTTCAGTGATTCGCTGTCAATTTCCTCAAAGAAATGATTATTTTGAATTTATATATATATATATAATTGAGGATTCAAATAGGAGAGTCGGTGGAAGGATGATCTTACTATTGGTTTTCGACCGCTATGACCCGAGTTCGATTCCCGCATTGGACACTTTTTCTTTCCTGATTAAAAAAAAGCTCTAATCACCCCCGATTCTTGCAAAAGTCCAAACCCACCAATGAGTACAAGTAAACAAACGGGGCTCTGGTATATTTATAAGTGCAAAGTTGAACTACTACAGTAAAAGCAGTCGCCTTCTTCTACCCACCATGATTATCGTGACTTGTACCACGTGTACTAGGGATAAGCAAAAATAAAAGATTCAGAAATAATCATAATTCCCCTGAGAGTGACAGCGAGAGACTGAAACATCGGGAACTATATAAAAACAATGGTTGCCAGTAAAGTCGGTTTTACGGGCGAAGATTTTACGTGACAACGGTAGAATATTTATTGATATGAATATAATTAAATTGCACAATAGGAACAAGGAATTGAATGAAAATAAGAATTGCACAAATTTTAACTATAGAAATATATTTTGTTTACTAAAACATTGTACATGTAAACTTAAACTTAACTATTTCCTATTTGAGTGATTTTGTTGAGGATAGGACGATGATAGGAGAAATATGAAATGAAAGGAAGTGTTTCTGCTGTAATGTGTCTTGCGAAAGTCAAGTCGATAGTTGTTCCTTTTAACGTAGTTGACTTAGAAACGTTTGATACGCAATCAAGATTATACGTATTTTTCATGAATTTAAGAAACGAGTTGTCAGGCTTTACGTTTTTGTTAAAATCACCACACAGAAGAATCGGTATACTAGAATCAATTTGCACGAACGGTGGCACGTACTGGCTGTTGTGAATGTACGGACCGAGTCCTTGCCATAGTAACATTCCAATATCCTGCATACTAGCTCCTGGATGAATATATACAGCACCGAGTATAAACTTGAAGCTAGTATTAGCGGCGAAGCAAGTAACTTCAGTCATGCACATGTCACCCTTGGTTTTAATGACACGAGTTACGTCTGTAATCGCAACTTGGAACACTTCCGCCGTAGATGTCGATGATAATTTACGATAGATCGCCACTCCACCAGCCGCGTTGGTATCTGAGTTAGGTCGATTATTTTCCCTGGATACGCACTCATAACCCCTGATTGGAGTTGGTTCACAAGTGTCGCGCATCCACGTTTCAGTCAATACTAAATAGTCTGATCGTGGTATCACTGTATCTGTTTCAATGTCCGCGGCATGGGCACTTAAACTTTGACAGTTGATGTTCGTTACAATAAGTTGTCCAGCGTCGGTTGCGTCGTCACAGAATTTTACGGCTTGTTTGGTAATTGTGTCTAGAGTGTGTCCACTAAGTCGTAAGTATTCATTGCGAATATCTCGAGTAGTCTGTGAGTCGTTTCCATCTCGGCCATGTTTGAAAACCAATGGAGAGTCCTTTTCTGTTATGATGTACAATCCGTCGATACTTGTGACGCGGCTCATGGCTACATATACCAATTGCTGTGGTTGTTTTGAGGAGTACTTGTAAACAATTGTAGTAAACGTCCCACCCTGGGCCTTGCAAGCATGGCCAAAATCGTTGTCCAGGAAAGTAGATTGAAATCTCCGTATTGACGATGACCATTTGGTATACCAGGTGGATTGTTCCAGTTGTATTGCTGTTTGGCTTGAAGAAGTAGTCGGTTGTACATCAGTCCGAGAAGATGCTGCTCTACGTTGTCGGAATGCACGTTGCCGTTGAGCGTTAGTTAGGGGAACGCTCGTTCTCTCCGCCACGACAGGAACGCTTGTTCTCTCCACCACAGAACAAGACGTTGAAGCAGGTGACTCTGACGTACCGCTGGTGAGGGCTATGTTAGCAGATTTACGTAGCTTGAACCTGCGTTGCCTCTCCGCAGCCGCTTTTGCAAAGGCTCTTACTTGTTCAGGAGTTCTGGTCAATGCTTTTCGTAGTCTGTACTCACGTTGTCGCTGAGCATTCGTTCTGGCGGTAGAGGTGGTGTGTGGAACAACGAAAGGTACTGCAGACGTTGACGGCACGATATCCTCCGTCTCCATTGAAGTACTGGAAGTTGAAGGCACCGTTTCCATTGTTTTGAGAGTGGTGATTCCTGTTGAACATTTGAAATTGAATGGATGAATTTTTAATTTTAAAGAATCAATTTGAAAATCAAAACACTTATTCAGATCGAAGGTTCAAATTTTTGCTAAATAATTTTGAAATTAAATAAAATTTGTAATTGTAAATGATGAAGTTGAAAATTAAAACATTTACTTATATTAGATGTTAAAATTCTTGCTCAACACAGTTTAAATAAAGTTTTCCTATATCTGCCACTTTTTCTTAATATTTGTAATTTTAAATAATCAATTCGAAAATCAAAACATTTATTCAGATCGAAGGTTCAAATTTTTGCTAAATAAATTTGAAACTATTTAAAATTTGTAAAATAATAATTAATTAATTAATTAATTTTAAATTAATAATTTACTTAACACTATCAACATTTATCAATAGTATGACATAACCTATAAACTCAGTTTCTCAACTTTTGTGTCAATCTAACAATTAATCAATCAATCATAGTTTACGATAATGAAATATCAGTGTACAATTATTTACCTTTATTGTTGTAGTTGTTGTAAATGACGAATCTAAGCACTCCACATTTTCACTACAGACACAGCTGACGATACTTTAACCACACGTGTGAACTTGTATTATGACGCTTTCTTGTTTTTCCAACGCCAAGAACGTTCGAGAAAGACAAAGACAGAGACAAGCATGCGCCGATTCAATGCGCCTAATTCTCTAGCGCTGCGCGCGCAGCACTCTCGTTCGGTGACTCATCGTAACGTTACCGGGCGTTACACTTTTTCATAAGTGACTCCCAGCCGCAACCTAATTTAAGACGTTGTCACGTCAAAAAATAATAAAAATAAAACGTAAACATGTACAATAAATTGATAAAGAGGGAGCAACCTCTCGCAATATTTTGAGAAAAAAATTGGTTTTTTTTCTTTACAGATCCAGGTACGCTCTTTTATATAAATTTGTTTTTATTGGTTTAAAATAAACGTATAAAATTTTGTTATCACAGAATATTGAGTTGTATTGTGGTTAATTCCTTATCATCATCTTCAAGTTTTTTTACTGGAGTCATAAACATAAGACATTATGTTCTAATGCGTATTTAACAATAGAGTTGCATCTTTTGGTGCATGAATACCATTCTTATGCAAATTTATATATAATATTGAGTTTATATCCAGTGAAAATGAAGTAAATATATTCTCTCTCTATAGCAGGGTTACCAACCTCATAAAAAAATTGACTATAGATTAAATCGATCACTGATGACTTCCGCTCCACCTTCACTCCCCCTATTTGCATAATTGGCAGGTTTACATACTTCCTTCTACTTAATCATTCGTTCGTTTGGTGGATTGTTATCTTTACGTTTTTGGTTAACGTTGTATTTCTTGGCAGACGAATATTCTATTACAGAGAAACAACGCCATCTATCGACAGCAATTTGAATGATTTTGTTTTATCATATTATAAAATCTCTCTTAATTGTAAAGATGAACAATGAACTGATGAGCCAAGCCCTCTCATTCAATAACTAAGATCATTGCAGTAAGGTCTGTAGAGATAATATTTGATGATATTTAAAAGAAACGCATTGCCAGTAAATTTATTTGTGTGGAATTTTAACGATAGATGGAAATTAAATTTATAAATTTAATTTACTAATATTTCTACAATGTCATCTAAAAAGGGATAGTACCTAATATTTAGGGAGCTCAAAAGGGTTTGAACCGAGTATTCCAGGCCGAACAAAATGTCGAACGAAAGTGATGATAAGCTGGATATGATAAAAAAGAAAAGATCTTATCTCCCCCAGGACTTATCTCTCTCGGCCACTTGATTGAAACGTTCTCCCAAATATAGATGGTCCCCCGCTTCCTCGAATTACAGCCGCGTTCCAGTGTTGCTCGCATGTTTTTTCACATTCCGATTGATATCTGTGATTATTTGAAAAATGTGCTGGACGTTAAGTTGAAAATAAGGTTTAAAATAAACATTTTGCCTATACACTCATAGATAGAATTTAAGACCTACAAGGCCGCAGTCACCGTTCGGAGGAGATTAATAGAATCGCCGAATGTCGTGGTCCATTTGGATGAGGAAAGTGAAGACTAGAACACGGCTGATTCCACACTAGGCTGTTCAGTGATACCTTGACGTATGTACGGTGTGGTCACTGTGTCGGACCTGGAGGCTGTTGTTGGGTTCTGTGCTGCTTGGAGTATAAGAGCCCTATCTATGCTTAATGGAATCGCCGAATTCCGTGGTCCATTTGGATGAGGAAAGTGAAGACTAGAATGCGGCTGATTCCATATTCGTCTTTTCAGTGATACGCTAACCTATGTACGGTGTGGCCACTGTGTCGGACCTGGAGGCTGTTGTAGGGTTCTGTGCTGCCTGGAGTATAGGAGCTCTATCTATGCTTGCTTCCTGTGGTGAATCTGTATAAGACCGGTGGTCTTAATAAAGCTGTATGTGTGTGTGGGTAGAATTTAAATAAGTGAAAAGTCTTTGATGTCACCGGTAGATTTTTTTAAAGTAGACAGAGGCAATTTTGTTCATACTTAGTTATCTCGTGTGTCATCAATAAAGGTCACTGTAATATTTTCAGAGTTATTGTCTCAATCCCGATATTTATGGTGAAAGGTACAACTTCCTCTGTCCATGAATGTATATTGTGTTCGATTATATTTACATAATACATTCAATAAGGACTCAATTCAATATAGAAAGTCAAACGTTCCTAAGATCAAGATAGCTTATTCAATCATAAAGAATCACATTTCTCAAACACAAGTCGAAAGAGAGAGAGAGATAGATAGAGAAAATATCTGATTCAAAATTGAAACCATCACATATATAAATTAAAAAAAATAAAATTAACTGACCGCTCATATTGAGAACACACGCACACACAAACCGGCAAACTAACTGGTGTTGTGGATTTGTCACTAGATTCTTGGACGCTATAAATATTTTATAAAATATTTACCTAAAATATTCTCCTAAAAATATGTAATATGTAAGGGAGGGTCTATTTTTTGACATATTAAATGACCTATATTCTTTGAATATCCTAAATATATATGTGGCCGTTCCATCCTTTCGATCTTACGTTTAAAAACACCCAAATATAGTTGGTTACCTAAACCGAAGTTTGTACGCCTATATATGTTTAAACACAGAGTATATTTATATAAAACATTTTCCCCTGCATGGTATTGAAATCTTCGTCTGTTATATTTACCAAACGATAGTTTTAAATAAACCGCCAAAATATTAATAGGCTTAATATATGGGCAAGACCAATTCCTCACGTATCTCAACAATTTTTATCAAAATATATTCTTTTTTCAAACAGGAAAAATTAACCAAAAATCTATATCAGAAGACTACTGTGCTGCCACACAGTGGTATACTAAAGAAAATAAATATGATATTCATAGTAAAAAAATATAAAAGATGGGTACACTAACGACATTGCGACATATCTAATTTTCATGGAAGCCATTTATAAATGCAGCTTGGTCACGCAGTTCACCTTTGTCTTCTACGATATATTTATCTCCTATTTTTCTCTCCAATTTTCCCCCATGTCATATCGCTCTCTAATTATGAAATTATTCATAGAAATCTTATTATCATTTAAATAATATATGATAGAAGAAAAATATTTAAAAAAGTATATTTTGGAAATATTCAATGATTTTTTAAATAATTAAATATTTAACAAATGAAATAGATAAATTTAAATTAGTTATTTGTTTTAAAGTAACTGGAAAGATTTTAAAGGTATTTTACTCTTTAATGTTCCTAAATTAAATTTAGATTTTATTTATATTATGTTGATTCTATGAGCTCGATAAAATTCAAATAATATCATAAAAATATAACCGATACAAGAGTTTTAAAAAAGAGATAGCAGTTTTATTTCTGCTTTTATTTAAAAATAATTCTATGAAATTTATATTATATATAGTTTTAACTTTTTAAAAAATCTTTGTATCGTCTGTTTTAACAATGAAAAAAAATTAACCCAGATATACGCCTAGTATTTTCCACACATATATAAATATTATAATAAAATGTTAGTGATTTATAATATATTTCCGGATTTGTGAAAATACTTTTAAAAACTCCCAAAAGATTGTTGTGGTGTTATGTAAGAATGTATCAAGAGGGCTGGGAGTAAAGTAAGTGAAGTGAGCGAGTAAAAAACGAATGAATGGAGGGGAGGAGGTATCGGAAGTGGAATGGCGCCCACAAAGTATCGTCTGTTGACGATGGAAAGTGTCTTTTGGTGACAAAAATGGGTCGGCTGCGTTTTTATTAGTGACTTTTAAGACTCTTTTATAGTTTTTATTTTATTGAATTGAAGCTGAGTCATTCCCTTTTGGGACTGTTTTTTTTTTATTTGTGTATTCTTTTCTATTTCTCTCTCTTTCAGAAATAATTTCATTAGTAATTTAAAAATTATTAAATTATCTTATCTTTTTTCCCCTAATTTTTAGGGGAACGTTTTTTTTTTACCACGATTCATGTTGGAATATTACAGAGTAACAATGGCTATAGATGAGACTGAGCATGAAAAGGAACTTGAATATATATAATGTTTATTGTTTTTGTTGTTTTCATGTAGACATATATACCAAGATTTGTTTTGTATAATTACTATTAATAATAAATAATATGTAAAGTTAAATTGGTTACGGATTCATCCTTCTAATTTACTTTAATTAAATAACAATTTATTTCTCCCGCGTGCACCATTCGCTTTATACGAACAATACGCGTCTGTTACAAAAACATATGACACAAGGCACAATAAGCAATAATAATTTAATATTACATTATATATTAAAATTTTACACAAATAAATTTACTGGCAATGCGTTTCTTTTTTATAAATCTCTACAGACCTTACTGCAATGATATGATTTAATGAATGAGAGGGCTGAGAGGGTTCACTACTGATGAGCCAAGCCCTCTCATTCATTAAATCATATCATTGCAGTAAGGTCTGTAGAGATTTATAAAAAAGAAACGCATTGCCAGTAAATTTATTTGTGTAAAATTTTAACGATAGAGGGCAATAAAATTTAATTTACATTATATATTATTAATATATGCATCTTCTGTCTCATATTTAATTAACAAAATTAAAAAAAAAAATCCTGTTGGATAGGTTAAAAGGAAAAAATATAATTTTTCTATTTTTTATTTTCTGATTGCCTACAAAAATATTTAATATTCGTTAACTTTTTACATATGTTTTCGTAAATTAAATTTGTATTTACCTACATATATTAAAATCTAAAAATATGTAAAATATAAATTACACTATAAAAAATATCATTTTTATCACAATTTTAAATGAAAACAAATTTATAAATGCCTCTCTCTAAAAGATGTATTTCGTGTTTTAATTAAAATCTAAATATCTTTAATATAAGTAAAAAGCGCCAACAAAATTGCTCCGCTAGTTCCGGTAAATATTGTTTTAAATATTCATTTTACTTATTGTATAATTTATAAAAGTTTTATATATTGTTTAATTAAAAATATTATAACCTTTTTTTAATTGGCAATCGCTGTTTAAGAGTTTAGTCATTTTTGAAAGCCTTTTCAATTGTTGTTTTCGCACAAATATGCAAAAATAGAATATGGAAATAATTATTTAAACATTAAATGATAAGTTGGATGAAATTTATAACTATTTTGACAAAAAGGTTCAACAAAATCAAAAAAATCTAACTAAAAATGATATTACATTTTTGTCAACTATGGTTAGGCAAACCAAGGATGGTATTTCAACTTTAAAAGAAATAAATAACCAAGATATATTGGAACTAATGAAAACAACAATTACAGATGTTATGGACCAAAAACTTAAAGGGATCCAAGATGAATTAGTCAAAACAACTCCAACATATGCTCAAGTAGCTCGTACAGAAACATCACAAGATTACATAAAAAAAAAAAAAAATTTACATAAGGAGTTCACAATAGTGGCAACACCTATAAATGTGGAAGATAATACAAAAATGTATCAAACTATATCAGGCAAAGTTAAAAAGCTTAGGGACGAAGGAAAAAAAATAAAGATTAACAAAATTATAAATGCTAGGAAATCTGTAATAATAAAGACCCCTACAGAATCAGACATGGAATCTCTAAGTGATGAGTTAGGCAGGGCAGAGGAACTCGCAAATATCAGCAAAATTTTTATCCCCAAACCAAGAGATCCTACAGTAATAGTCAAAAATGTTAATAAACTTACAGAAACCGCTAATTTTACTAAAATAATCTGCAGTATGAACCCTGAATTGAACGAAATGGAAAATGATATCCATGTTTTGTTTAGCATGAAATCGAATAAGCCCCACCACAACATAGTTCTTAGGGTTTCTCCAAAGGTTTACCGAATCCTTAAAAATATGAATAATAAATTATATACTGACTTTGAACGCTGTTTTGTGGAAGATAAGATTCTGGTAAAACAATGTCAGAAATGCCTTCAATTTAATCCCAACCATAAATTGGCCGATTGTACTAACGTCGAGATATGCAAATTATGCGGCGCGCAAGGAATTCATGACTGTTCAAAAATTTGCAATTGTTATAACTGTCTAAAACATCCTAAATTTAGAAACTCGCCGAATCATAGAGCTAATTCCTCGGACTGTCCTCTATACAAAATACAGATAGACAGAATTATCCAACGAACGAGATATGATCCAACCGACAATTAGGCAAATTTCGCAGCTAAGATTTTTGTTTATTTAGTTTGAATATCATGCAGGGAAAAGGAATTAAATGTTTACAACAAAATGTAAGAAAAAGTATCTTGGCACTGAATGAGCTTCAAGCTTCTATAAAAGACAACCCACCAGATATCATCCTAATACAGGAACCTTATCTGATTGATAGAGATGTAATTTTCGATTTGGAATCTCAAATAGTGCATTCAACGACAGATGAACAAATTTATACTGCAACGATCTTTATGAATAAGAGTTTAAAATTTAATAAAATCAATAAATTCACAAACTCCTTTTGTACAACCACTTCTTTAAATTCAGCAAAATCAAATACTATTATCGCAAACTTTTATATACATCCACATAGATTTAATGACACTCATAGAAAATTTATCCAAGAGCTTCTGGAGACCTACAATCAACAACCTATTATACTATGTGGTGACTTTAATTCTAGACACCCAGTCTGGTTTGATCCGACAACAAACTCCAATGGTTTCAAATTCCACTCCATCATAGATGAACATAACCTATTTATTCATAATCTTAAGATACCCACCTGCCGAAATTCTAGCTTTATAGATCTTACGATTTCAAACAAAAAATCAATAGGTTTGGTACAAAACTGGAAGACGACTATATTGACGCACATTTCAGATCACGTAGCAATAACCTTTGACATTTATCACAATTTTAACAGGCAAAGGACAGTTCAAAACTCAACATGGAAATTTATAGAAAAAGATGCTGATTGGAAAACATTTACCGAAAAAATAGCAATACAAGACGTAGATAATATTATAACCATGATAAACCACGCGTCAAACATCAAAGATATTGACAACATTGTAAAGACTCTCACACAAATAATTAAAGAGGCAGCTTATCTGTCACTTAATGTCAAGACAAGAAGCGGAAATCATAAAACAAATACATACTGGTGGGATGGGAAGCTGGAGAAAATGAAAAACGATTTCCACTATATTAGAAATTTGTATTACCGACATGGAAAGGTCCTTGAAAAGATCTATAAATCAATGAGAAATAAATATTTAAATAAAAGTAAAAAGGCAAAAAGAGCGAGTTGGAGAATTTTTATAGAAGAAAGTCATTCAAATAACTCATTTGGTAATGCTTATAGGATATTCAAGTCATTGAGATCGAAAAATAGAAATTTAGGATTACCACTAATAGATAATTTACCAGATCATTTAAAGACCGACAAAATAAAAAGTTTAATGAACGATCTATTTCAGGATGATATTGGAGGTTTGGATAAAGATGATCATATTTTGATTAGAAATTATACGCTTAAATATAAAAATAAAAGTAGTGTTTATATCGAATCTAAGGAAATAGAGGAAACAATTTTAAAAACAAATATTAAAAAAGCACCGGGCCCTGATTACATTAGTAACAATATGATTAGACAGGCTAAAATAAAAATAATCCCAATTCTGCATAAATTATTCAATAAATGTATAGAAATGGGATATTATCCGGATGAATGGAAAAAATCATTCTTAAAAATAATTCCAAAACCAGGCAAAACGAATTATGAAATAAATAAAAGTTATAGACCTATATCATTGACATCTAATCTATCTAAAACATTTGAGAATATAATAAAAAATAAATTAAGTAACTATTATTTAGAGAATAATTTAATGAGCTCAAGGCAGCATGGTTTTATGAAATCTAGATCAACAATTATTGGAATGGATAAAATTATAGAAACTATATTGAAACATAAACAAAAAGAATTGACTTCCTTGATAGCTATAGATATTGCGGGTGCATTCGACAATGCATGGTGGCCTGCTATTATAAAAAGAATGGATAATGATGATGTTCCTTCAGATTTAATACGGATCATAAAATCTTATTTGAATAATGAAAGGGAGGTGAAATTTACATACGAATCAGAAACTTTTTATAAGAAACTAACTAAAGGATGTCCACAGGGTGGACCTTTATCTCCACTTCTATGGAATATTTTGCTAAATGATTTGTTGATAAATTTTGATTCAATGAATGCAGATATTATATGTTATGCAGACGACGTTACAATAATTTGCTGGAATAAGACTATTGAAGGACTAAAAACCGCAAGTGAATACACCTTAAATTATGTGATCCAATGGTGTAATAGAAATAAATTAACGATCAGTACAGAGAAGACTAATATGCTATACCTACATAACAGACAAAAAATACCTATTAAGGTTAATAACAATATAATAATGCCGGTCAAGCAAGTAAAAATTCTGGGAATGAAATTTTCTAATCACAAATGGAAAAACAAAGTTAACTTTACACCGCATGTTAATGATATTCTGTGTAAGGCAGGACGTATGAAAAATTTATTATGTTCACTAAGTGGCAATATGTGGGGTTTAGACACTGAAAAGAGGTTAACTTTATTCAAAACAATCATTAGGCCTGTACTTACATACGGTTCTGAAATTTGGTTCAAATATTTAAACAATCGTTGTAAACAAAAACTGAACTCCATGCAGTACCAGATAATTTTATGGGCAGTTAGAGCATACAAAACCACTTCATCAAACTGTGTGCATAGCTTGGCAAAAATTCCACTCCTAACAGATTATATAGAATCCAGAATAATCAAATTTGATCTAGCTCAAATGTCCATTGAAGATCTAATTACTTACGAACCCCATGCTCCAAGTATAGTCAAATCATTCTTACACGCAAAAATGAATGAAATTTTTGAGAACACTAATGAAATTTTCAGAAGCTTTTTCGTATTAGGAATTCCAAGATTTTTCCGTCCAAATTTTTATAATATCCAATTCATTACAGATCATGGCAATTTTGGGAAATTTTTGGCAACTATCGGCGCCGTGAAGGAACCAGGATGCTTCTGCGGAGGTGAAATTCAAGACGCGAGACATCTACTTCTGGAGTGCCCAATTTTCCGGGATTTTAGGGAAAATAGATTTGGTCGTATTGGACAGCTTGATGAATTTGTAGACAAAAAAGAAAAGTATAAAAATTTTGATCAATTTTGTAAATACATATACAACTTTCTCTTGAATTGGAAAAAAGAGAAGGAATCTTAGAAAAAAAAAAAGAACTGCGATGCTTGCTCTGTGTGTTTTGCTTTGTTGTTTGTTTTTCTCTTTGGACAATTTTCTTTAGTTAATTTATGTAAAATAATGAATTGAACAGGATTGTATATAGCCGTATTGCTGTAATGCAGTGAAATGTATTGGCGCAAATATCCCTGAGTTTGGGATATCGCGTTTCATGATGTTAATAAAGTTAATTAATTAATACATCAATATTTTTTATAAAAAGGCATATATAGTTTTTGCACTTTTAAAACAATATTTTACACTTTAATGACAATTTTCATTTTATATACTAACATTTTATACTTTAATAACATTTTCATTTCTAATCGTTATTTTTTGATTTTTAAAAATATTTTAACAATTATAATTATTTTGAAAATAGAGCAATCCATAAATAAATCTTTAAAAAGGCATATATTGGATCAAAATATCATTTATTTTACCAATATTTCAGTTGGCTGAACACCAATTTTTATCAATGTGTTATAACATAGTTGTTGACACACATTAAAAATGTTATAATACCTTGATAAAGGTTGGCGTTCAGCCAACTGAAATATCGGTAAAATAAATGATATTTTGATCCAATATATGCCTTTTTAATTAACAATTATAATTATTTATATTTTAAGTTTTATAATAGAAAGTCTTTTATTTTAATTTAGAAATTGGTCTATTTAGACATTTTTTATACCCGTTTTATATATTCAAGCAATAGAAATAATGGATTTGATATTTCTCTAAAATATATTATCCTTTATTTGATGATAATTTTATTTTCTGTAACAATTGATTAGAAGAATAAATAATTTTTTTGAATTGTCAATTGTTTAAATTAAAGGTATAATAATCATGGTTTATTTTTCCCTATATTCTTGTTACAATTTGCTACTCCCAGTTTAAATTTCTTTCATAATAATTGTTTTAAATAGCTTTTTTTATATCGATTGAAAACATAATTTTTTTGGTATGGATACTGGCGAGCTACTGTTCTAGTTAATATAATTCCACGTACACAGAATTGAATATATTTATTAGTTTTCACAATTGATAATATTAGTTCCTATTCTTGTGTTTTTGAAAATAGAGCAATCCATAAATAAATCTTTAATTAAAAAGGCATATATTGGCAAAATAAATCTTTTATTAAATCCAATATATGCCTTTTTATTATCTAATATTTTATTATGTCAATTAAATTAAATATGGTATATAATAAATGTAATAAATAAATATGTTATAGTTTTACACAAATAAATTTACTGGCAATGCGTTTCTTTTTAAATATCATCAAATATTATCTCTACAGACCTTACTGCAATGATATGAGTTATTGAATGAGAGGGCTTGGCTCATCAGTAGTGAACCCTCTCAGCGGTTTCGCCAAATTAATCTCTAGACCGCTCTACTATTGTATTGGACTGAGTTTGTTATATACCCTGGTTATATGGACATAAGCTTATGTCCATAGTTCACTAAACACCCCTAAGCTGCCTTCCATAGAAAATGCAGGGTATATAACAAACTCAGTCCAATACAATAGTAGAGCGGTCTAGAGATTAATTTGGCGAAACCGCTGAGAGGGTTCACTACTGATGAGCCAAGCCCTCTCATTCAATAACTCATATCATTGCAGTAAGGTCTGTAGAGATAATATTTGATGATATTTAAAAAGAAACGCATTGCCAGTAAATTTATTTGTGTAAAACTTTAACGATAGATGGCAATAAAATTTAATTTACTAATATATATTGGTTATGAAAATATGTTATAACACCTTGATAAAGGTTGGCGTTCAGCAACTGAAATATTGGTAAAATAAATGATATTTTGATTCAATATATGCCCTTTTAATTAAACATTCTTGTGATTGTAAACGAATTCTTGATGTTTACTTTGCACCTATAAACATCTATTTAAAAGCACAGTCATGAAATGTTTGTGTGTGTGCGGCTAAAGGTTAAGCTGGTAAGTATCTTGTAATAGAAAAATATGAAAAAAATAACGCCATATTTTTTAAACAGTGATTAATTTTACTTGAGATAATTCTAAAGAATATAAAATGTCTAAAATAGATCAATATTTAAATAAAAATAAATTTATTTCAGGGAAAACTTTTAAAAATATCTATATTATAATTGTTAAAATATTTTTTAAATAAGAAAACAGCGATTAAAATGAAAATTGTATTATTAAAATGTAAAAAAAGTTGTTATATTAAAGTGTAAAATGCTGTCTTAAACGTGAACAACCTATATACCATAAACATTTTCATAAATGCTTAAAAAATTCACTCACATGAATGAATCTAATATATTTAGGCCTAGATGATGAATTACACAGAACAAAAGTTAAGAAATTTGGGTCAATTGAGTTAGAAAAAAATAATCATCTAATGACCCAAATAATGTTTTTTTTAGTAAGAATATTTCCTATTAACTGTCAGTGAATTAATTATATTTCTAATTATTCAATTAAAATATATTAATAAATATCTATTTAAAATAACATTCAAAGATAAATTAAATATAAATATATATTGCAGTGAATTTGTTCCTAAAATCAATAATAATCAAATAAACACTTATTGTGATGTTTGTGTTTTGTCGTTTGGTTTGCAAATTATGTATTGACATTGCGGAAATCACAGGTATGTCTTTAAGCGTTTTTTTTTAGTTATATATACATTAATATAAATAAACAATAGTATTATAAAATTAAATGAGATACATACATTCAATTTTAAAAATGTTATTAACATTTAAAAAAATAATTTGGGCAAAGTGCTATTTTTCGTTTCATTATGTTTTAAGGTAAAATTGTGAAAGTTAATTGATATTATAAAAAATAAATTCACAACGATTATTACAGTTAAATAAATATCAATGCATATTATAAAATCACAGATATAAATACACATATTTAACGGCCTTTTATTTTCAGATATTTGTTTAATATCATAACGACATGTGTTATTTAAATATGTATTTATGATAAATTGTGGAGGCAAAAACATCAAATACATTAATTACATATTTTTACGTAATCAAAAGAATATATATGTTTAATTTTTTAAAAATGTTATATTTTTTTTTGTTTGTTAATGTGAGATTTTATTTTTAAATCTCATATTTGAAAAATAAAAATTGTCTATTAGTAATTAAGATTATATATAAAATCAAATAACATTAAATATATAATTCCAATCATATCAAACGCAGAAAAGATATTTTACATATTGAAAATGTAAGATAGTTAATTTACATATAAATTAAATATCTATCTTACATTTCAAATATGTAAAATTTAGTAAAAGATTTATTAATATTGCCACTTGGAAAATTAGGAAAGACAAACTTCAGGATGACACAGCAATTTATTTAAGGCAAGAACAAACTATGAATGATAAACAAAAGATAAGCAATGAGAGAAGTTTACAGAGAATAGCAAAATATAAACAAAAAATTATACTCTGTTAATAAAATAATAAATACTTTGCTACAAATATACACATACCTTTTAGAGAAAATATTTTGGTCTGTATTTCCTGATATACATATATAAAATGTGATTTTCTCATATATACACTAATGGCTTAAAAATTACACCCCATACTTAACATCTCGTTTTGAAAATTACGTGGCGTTTATTAATGAGCTGGTTTATAAATTGCAGTAAGCTAATGAAAGTTCCCGGCGTGTCCTTCTAGGTAAATGATGACAAGATGGCTGCCTTTTCACCGCTTTAATTAGATTAAGGAAATATATCGTCTGCTCTTTTATATATATCGTCTGCTCTTTTATATATATATATCGTCTGCTCTTTTATATATATATCGTCTGCTCTTATATATATATCGTCTGCTTACATTGAAAAGATGATCGTTTGCACTAAAATTTAATTCCGGTTCAAAATCGCTTTATTAGGTTCCGCTCAAAAAGAGCAACCTAGTTTATGATAATTGAAACAGTGAATAATATATGAAGGTTATTCATATATTAAACAAAATGTTAACGCGGGATTCAATCCCGGTTCATGACTGTCGGGAATCGAGGGTCTTACCTACTCGTCCACCGACTTGTTTGTTACTAAAATTTAATAGATAAAATAAGAACGGCAACATTTAAAATAAATTGGTATATATTGTATGCCTATTTTATTACAATAATTTTTGTATTTTGTGTTTCGAATTCTGTACTTTTAGGTTATTTCTGATATAGGTTTATTATCAAAGTTTATTTTATACAAAATATATTTATTTTAACAAATAGGGAACTATTGTGTGTGTGTGGGAACACAATTTTACAGTAGATTTTATCAAAATAATTTAACAATTTTAGTCCATAAAGCGGTATATGATCAAAATACAAGTCATTCGACACTATAGTGCGATAAGTTATAGAATATTCGATTATATATTGAATTTTATATAGAACAGTTCTCTCACTCTTCATTGCATAATCTTATATGGACGTTATAATAAATCAGTTTCAATCTCAATCTATCTCTCTCTTCGGCCTCCATCCCGAGGCAGTGAAACTAACAAGTGTGGCGAAGGCTACCATCTACAAGTATTTTAGCTTCTATTTTAACGGTAGAAGTGACAATCTCCAGACCTCAGTTATCCTCGTCAAGGCGCGAAGAATAAGGATACACGCTTCCATTCAGTAGAATATTTCCAACCAAACAAGCTTTCGACGAGTTACCTCTATCAATATAATTCTTCAATGACAGCCTCCGTTCGGGAAGTTTACGCCAATTACAGCTATCGGAGAGGAGAAGTGACAACCTCCAGACTTCAGTTATCCTCAACAAGACGCGAAGTCTACACGCTTCCATTCAGTAGAATATTTCGAACCAAACAAGCTTTCGATGCGTTACCTCTATCAATATATTTCTTCAATGACAGCCTCCGTTCGGGAAGTTTACGCCAATTACAGCTATCGGAGAGGAGAAGTGACAACCTCCAGACTTCAGTTATCCACAACAAGACGCGAAGAATAAGTATACACGCTTCCATTCAGTAGAATATTTCGAACCAAACAAGCTTTCGATGCGTTACCTCTATCAATATATTTCTTCAATGACAGCCTCCGTTCGGGAAGTTTACGCCAATTACAGCTATCGGAGAGGAGGAGTGTCGTCGACCTCGGGCTCTTCCGTTTCCTTGCGGCGAGAAGGATCTGGGTTAGACCATGCCGCTAGCCTGACTCATGTCTATCTACCTACATACTCTCTCTCTCTCTCTCTCTTCAAATACCCTAGACACGTCACCTAATGGAGATCTACACTATAATATCAATTGATTTAACATCTCCTGGATATTATTCAAATAAATGATACAGCTTTCTGAGTTTCTTTTATATCTTTATTAAACTGGGTTCTGTGCTGCCTGGAGTATAGGAACTCCACCTATTATTTCTTCCTGTGGTGAATCTGTATAAGACCGGTGGTCTTAATAAAGACTTATGTGTGTATATCTTTATTAAACGTAATCTTGAGCTTTCGGGTATCTCTGTGTCCTCTTCTACAGAAGAGTACATAGAAACATATAACACATAGAAATATTTCTTGAAAATAAAGATACTTCGGCCAGTAAATCTTTTTATTACCTCGACGTTTCGACAAAAATATTTTTTTCCTCGTCAGAAGCAAACAAAAATTAAAACATTTGCCAAGGCGTTAAAAATCATTATACATAGAAATATATATGTACGCCTATGTACTCCTGTAGAAGGGTGGAGATACTAAAAGAAAAGTACATAAAAGTATAGCTAATCAGGCTGTACTTCGTACTCAGGTCTCTTTTTTCCATTTTCAATATATAATAGTGTAGGGAAATAAATGCTACAGGTTTCTGGAGAGATGAATTCCTTTTATCTTTATTAAATATAATCTCAAGCTTTCGGGTATACCTCTCTGCCGTTCTAGAGGAATACATAGAAACATATAACACATATAAATATGAATGCCAGCCAGGCAGCCTCTATCTTTACAATACATAGAAACATATATATGTTTTTATGTACTCCCGTAAAAGGGCAGAGATGCCCGAAAGCTCTAGATTAGGTTTAATGAAGATACTCATCTCCAGAAACCTGTAGCATTTATTTGCCTACACTATTATATATTTAAAATAAAACAAAAATAGACTTGATAACGAAGTACAGTCTGATTAGCTCAACATATATGTACTTTTCTTTCAGTATCTACTAGATTATGCAAATCAATAACTATCTCATTGATAAGACCTTTCAGTACACTATTAACACACACACACTCTCTCTCTCTCTCTCTATATGTTTATCTTATCCATATATTTATCAGTATTTAGCCATGTTTATTCAATCTTACATTTAACAATATATAATCTTATATAGACGTTGTTATAAAGTAGTTTCAATCTCAATCTCTCTTTCTCAATAGAACGGAAGGGCTAAAAAAGAAACATTATTTTTAATACTCAAACACTAAATTTAAAGAACAAACATGGTCGAAAGCTTGTAAAATTAGGTATCCAATGAAATCTACTTTCCCTTTTTTTACCTTTATAATTTTAACTTCTTAATATCACTTTAACATGTAACATGACGTCAACTTGGATGGATCTCTCTCCACTGATTATGTGAATAAAGTCAAATACTAAGTATAAAGGAATGCCTTGGTTAGTCTAGATGGTATTTGAAATCTTCTCTTTCTCAGGTACCTGCTAGATTATTCAAATCAATAACACAAATATCTTTAGGAGGACTTTCAGTACAATATACTCATGGAGACACAACTTAAGGAAGTTGTACCTTTTAACATGTATATCAGGATTCAGACAATAACTCTGAAAGATACACTCATGGACAAAACTTAAGGAAGTCGTCCCTTTTAGCATGTATATCGGGATTATAACTCTGAAAGATATTACAGTGACCTTTATTGAAGACATACGAGATAAGCAAGTTTGAAGAATATTGTCTCTGTCTCCTTAAAAAGAAAATGACGACCGGCGACATCATAATCATCCCACTTCCTTAAGTTTTATCCCATGAGTGTGAATGTTAGATTTTACCTAGAAGCTAGTCTCTAGTTAAAATCTAGTCTTTAGTTTTAAAACCACATCGATGATTTTTTTTTATCGAAAGCTTTCCAGTTTATAAAAGTAAAGGCATCGTCTTTATTAACATATTCTTCTTTGATTTACATTTCTATATGGATTTGTGAGAATATTACTAAGGTCTCTGCATTGGCTCATCCATTGATGAGCTCTACTCATTCCCACAGAAGACACAATCAAAAATAAATCCCAAGAGATCCACAGACTTATCATTAAGTGGAGATAATAAAGAAGAAGTAGAAAGCGACCAATGCATTACGTCAGGAGTAGAAGGAAAAAGAAGTGCTGTCAAGGTCTCAGAACTTCCATGTTGAGGCGCCAGGAGTTCCGAACATCTGTAGTCCACAGCTGGTCTTCCACTTGTCGACGACCTCTGCCCTCCAAGCTGATTGGTTCACAGGAATTGTCCAATCTGTACTTGGAACCTCTCTCTCTCTCGCTTCCCTTTCTTCTTCTTTCTTATCTCCACTCAATCATATTAGGGTATAGCAAATGAAAACATTAAGACGCGAATGTTTTTTTTCATACATAAATCAAATTTCTACTGTACTTATTGCGATGAAAAAAATATTGGGAGAGCTTTGTTCATCATTAGTGAACCCTCCCAGCGGTTTCGCGAATTTAATCTACCAGACCGCGCTCCTTTAGAACTCTAATACTGTATTGGATCATTCTTCTTATATATGCTATACTGAAGGGTGGAATCTCAGAAATGGTATTCAAGCAAACTATGGACATATGCTTTTAGGACATCAAGCCTGTAGAGCTTGAGACTTTTGATGGTGTCTGCTGGGAATGAGTATAGCTCGACAATGGATGAACCAATACATTCAATAATGTGGAGGTTTGAGGTTGCAGGTTGACACTTAGTACATAGTGGGAAAACCTTGCAACCATTCTGGAAAGTCATTGGAAAGAAGTGGTTCTGATAAAGAATGAGTCATTGTTTTAATTCCTCTTTCTTCTTCTTTCTACTAATCTGATATCATCCCAACATTTTCTTCCCGCGTCGGCACTTCGTTATCAAATCGAATCAAAATTTTAATCACTCCGCTAAAATTTGACAGACCATCGTATTTGGTAGGCAATCATGTACATGTCTTCTCCCCTATTCAATCATCGTTTACTTAGCATTTCAACGAGGCATCTGCTTCTAGTGTTAACACCTCCACATTCTATCACATTCAAACATACACATTTTAAAGGTTAATTCTACCAAACATCCAATTAACATTGTAGAAATTGTACGTATTGAAATATTTGTCTTTTCCCTAAAAGAATGCTTCAAACTGAGTGACACAAAATTCCATTCTCTTTCTTGTTTAAAAGAAAGTAAAGGAGAAACCTAACAAGCATTCTGTAGCGTTCCTCCAGGAATACACAGCTTCCTTCCTCCCCCACCAGTGGTCCTCTGTCAGCTATATATAAGTCCTGGGACGTCGTTTCTTACCACCACATCTGTCAATCTTCCTTCCTTCCTTCATTCAAGTATCTACTTCGGTTAGTTGGATGTGTAGATCGTTACCATTTATATGTCTACACTGCTCTACATTTTTACTCTTCTCCCACATCATTTTATTATTATTATTCTTAGTATAAGTGATACAGACCATGATAATCATGGTTGTTGTTGTCGTGTCCAATGAAGAGCCTCAGATGTCTCCATGCATCTCTATCACAGCAGCAGCAATGTCCACTATCTTGGGTGTGTAAAGCTGCTGCTCTGGGTCCATGTCAATTTTCTGCAAGGCTGCGGCCATTGCTGGACATAAGAATATGTGGGTAGGTGTTAGTTCCACACCAGGACAGTTGTTGCATGTCCTATAGGTTCTTGTACCATCTGGATGTATTGTCATTCCTTTGTTGTTCCTCAAGTATATACTAGGTTACTTGGATGAATAGATCGTTACCATTTATATGTCTACACAACTCTACGTTCTTTATTCCCCTCTCGTCTTCTTCCTTCACCCATTTACTATTATTATTATCCTTAGTACAAGTGGTACAAGCCATGATAATCATGGTGAGTTCAAGTATCTACTTCGGTTATTTGGATGTGTAGATCCTTACCATTTATATGTCTACACAACTCTACGTTCTTTACTCCCCTCTCGTTTTCTTCCAACATCCCTTTTTAATAATATTTAATTATTATGCTTAGTGCAAGTGGTACAGGCCATGATAATCATGGTGAGTTCAAATATCTACTTCAGTTATTTGAATGTGTAGATCCTTACCATTTATGTCTACACTGCTCTACATTCTTTACGCTTCTCTACTCTTCTCCTTCCACCCATTTATTATTATTATCCTTAGTACAAGTAGTACAGGCCATGATAATCATGGTGAGTTCAAGTATCTACTTCGGTTATTTGGATGTGTAGATCCTTACCATTTATATGTCTACACAACTCTACGTTCTTTACTCTTCTCTTCTCCTTCCACCCATTTATTATTATCCTTTGTGCAAGTGGTATAGACCATGATAATCATGGTGAGTTCTAGTATATACTTCGGTTATTTGAATGTGTAGATCGTTACCATTTATATGTCTACACTGCTCTACATTCTTTACTCTTCTCTATTCTTCTCCTTCCACCCATTTATTATTATTATCCTTATTTCAAGTGGTATAGGCCATGATAATCATGGTGGGCTCAATGAAAATGTTTTACCTGAACGTGTATATATATATAAACCATTGTCACTCGTGTCATTTTGTACCCGTAAAAGGACATCTTACCCGTAAACTTGTACAATCATCCTCTTATAAAAGAATCTCTTCTCCCTGACTTGTTTCTTCTTTTATAGTGGATAGGGAGATTACCGTTGTCTTAAGAGTAGACTGTGTTTATACAGATATAACCAGTTCTAAAATGACTTTATTAGCTACCGCTCAAAAGGAACAACCCAGATTATGATATTTACAATGGATAATATGTTACATTACATTTACAGTGTATTTACATATTTACAAGGTTAGAGCCATATACGGATATATCCAGTTCCGAAATAACTTTATTAGCTACCGTTCAAAAGGAACAACCCAGATTATGATATTTACAATGGATAATATGTTACATTACATTTACAGTGTATTTACATATTTACAAGGTTAGAGCCATATACGGATATATCCAGTTCCGAAATAACTTTATTAGCTACCGCTCAAAAGGAACAACCCAGATTATGATATTTACAATGGATACTATGTATATCACATTTACAGTGTATTTACATATTTACAAGGTTAGAGCCATATGCGGATATATAAGGAACTTAACGAATATGTGCGAATTTTTTTTTATAAAAATGGTTTTTCTTGATATTTATTTATAGAATTTTTTTTCAAAGGGGTGGAGTAACTTTAACACCATAGCTCTGACAAAGAAGCAAAATAACAGTTTCGTAATCCGCTGCGTCCATTGGTCTGAAATTCCTGAGCAATATGTAATCCAGACGATGAAGAAATACTGCTTATAAATATGTGCAGACGACACTTCACAAAGGAACAGACGACTCTTTTATAATTTATAATCTCACTGATAATTCGAATACAATACGTGAATACAATAAAATAAAGAAGAGAGATATGACATATATATGATATTATATCATATCTCTAGTTTCTTGTATTCGCGTTATAGCCTGTTGAAGGATGTCATTGTCCGAAAGCTTGCAATCTTCTAAATAAAGAAACACGTGGCGTTTACCTTTGTCCTTTTTCAACAAGCAACTTATTACGAAGTTAAAAAATATTTCTTTTAAAGTAGTATATCTATCTCCAGAGAAAACTTCCCCAACAGTAATAAAAATATATTCTTTAATAATAAAATTTGATATTTAAAATTTTATTTTCATTAAAGATATCGACGTATTTTTCCTATAATATTCAAATTAAAATAGAATTTTAAAACTTATTTTAATATTTTGTTCACAGAAGGGCGGTGTTGCCAGCGGTTGAATTAATTCCATTCACAGAAGCTAACACAAACAGGTTGCCCTGAGGGGGAATGTAATCTAGGGCAAAGACACCGGTCCAAATGTGGCAGGCAGGCAGGCACCTTGCCATATGTTCTTGGCGGGGGGGGGGGGGGGGGGGGGGGGGGGGGGGGGGGGAATAATCTTTTTTTTTTTTTTTTGACCAAAATCTCTCCCCCTTTTTGTTCACGCTGATTAGGTTCAACCCACGTCGCTAAGTTCCTTAGATTTATCATGTGACAGATGGGTAGAAAGATTGTAAATATGGATTAATTTAAGGCCTGATTTGTTAGCTTTTCACGTCCCCCCAAACATCGTCCTTTTTTATTGATGTGATGTTGTCTCTATTACATATATAAAACATGATATTTAATTTAAAAGGAATATATTGAATCAAAATATCATTTATTTTTACCAATATTTCAGTTGGCTAAATGCCAACCTTTTTCAAAGTATTATAACATATTGTGTGTCAACAACTGTTGTTGACATACAATATGTTATACCTGTTCTGTTGCTAGGCGTCGTCTGCTGTGATAAACTTCCAATGGAAAACCTCAACATGTCTTCCTCTATTAAACAAATATTTCAGTTGGCTGAACGCCAACCTTTTTCAAAGTATTATAACATATTTATGTGTGTCCACAACTGTTGTTGTATAATACCTTGAAAAAGGTTGGCGTTCAGCTAACTGAAATATTGGTAAAATTATTATATTTTGATCCAATATATGTCTTTTTAATTAAAGATTTGTTTATGGATTGCTCTATTTTCAAAACGATATAAAACATAGCTAGAATTGAACGGGTTTTTTTTTGTCTTTTTTATCAGCCAAATGAAGCAAATTCGTCCTGGGTTCTGCTCGATTGAATGAGTTATCTACGAATATTATCATTCATTTAAAATATTAATTATGATGATTATATTATTATTAGCCGAATGACCCGGGCAACGCCCGGGTTTTACCCGATTAAATGCTTTTATTCAAATACTATTCGTTACAATTATAAATTGGCGCCGTGGATGTCATTCTTGTATAATATATAAATGAGTTTTAAAAATTGTAAAAAGAAAAAATGCATCGGCCGGGAATCGAACTCGGGCCGCCCGCGTGGCAGGCGAGCATTCTACCACTGAACCACCGATGGTTATGAGAAATGGCCATATTTGGGTATTTATTCCATTCACAAAAGCAAACGGTGACAGAATTGATTATTAAGAATTGTTGCTTGATGACTCTGATAACTGTATATATGAATTATGACACTAATTAGTATAGAAATAAAGAAGATATGAATGTTCATTATGCGCTATATGACCATCACTTTCATCCTTTCATATACACTCATGGACAAAACTTAAGGAACTTGTTTCTCAAGATAGAAAAATAATGACATCACTGGAGAACAGGGCCTAGTCAAAAACAGCGATTCTGAAAAAAAAAAAGGTCTTCAAATGTGAAAGCCAATATTGTCTTTTAAAATGG
Organism: Cordylochernes scorpioides; assembly: GCA_030710605.1. Classification (NCBI taxonomy): domain Eukaryota; kingdom Metazoa; phylum Arthropoda; class Arachnida; order Pseudoscorpiones; family Chernetidae; genus Cordylochernes; species Cordylochernes scorpioides. The sequence continues at coordinate 116,171,051 of CP092863.1, read as the reverse complement.
TTCAAATCGAAGTATATTCATGGACAAAACTTAAGGAAGTTTTACCTTTCAACATGTATATCGGGATTATAACTCTGAAAGATATTACAGTGACCTTTATTGAAGATAACCAAGAATGTAAACAGCTTCTGTCTCCTTCAAAAAAAAAAAAATATATATATATATATATATATATATTGTATAATAATAATAATAATAATAGACGATCGGCGATATCAGACTTGCAAATTCCATAAGTTTTGCCCATGTGTGTATACAAATTAGTTCAGTATTGGGCAAATTTTTATAGACTTCGAATTACCTCTACGTTAAACTATACATTCAGATATAAATATAATTACAGGCCATGATAATCATGGAGGACAGTTAGCGACTTGTTTTACTGTAAGTGTACCACATGTCTACACAGGTAGATAGCAGTTTGACCTATGAATTTACAAGTGTGCCAGAGTTCCGTTTGATTACTTGTACTCAGTGGTAGAGTTGGACTTTTGAAAAAATTGAAAACATTTTTTAAAAAAGGCTTTTTTTTTCTTAAAAAAAAGTTACCAAAGCGGGATTCGATCTCGGTTCGTAGCTGTCGGATATCGATGGTTCAATCGTCCACTGACCCCAATCAATAAATAATGAATGCCGTCCGGGACATCTTGTGTATAAAGTTATTGTTTACCAAATGTGGTCTAAGATCAATATATTAGCTTTTCAATGTTATTTAAAGTTATAATCTTTCCTTATTTACATATTTTGGATATATATTTATTATTGATATGATATTTATGAAAAATACGTGGTTAGCTTTTCTTGATTAATCAAGAATGGGTAATTGGCCAATTCTGGAATAATTAGAAGTCAACGAGAATAGTTGATATTTATTTCTATAGATGGCGCAAGCCATCAGCAATTTTTTCGGATAGTTGGCGACTTCAGTAGGCTCCTATATTCCAGGCTACACACACAGTTAGTTTTTTTATTTATTACTTTTTTTAATTATCAGGAATATTTGATACTCAACAAACTTTGACAAACAAGGATTGAGATTTATTTGGATAAAAAAGTTAAATGTTATTATATAATAGAACCTCCACACATGAGAGGACACTCGTGCTAGAGGACATCTCTCTACAAAGAACAGTTTTTCATTTGCAAAATTATCGTTTTTCCAATTAAGTAACTCTCCAATTCAAAGACATCTCTCCCTAAAAGGATACTTTAGCTATGCAATTAGGTGTTGTCTTTTATACAGAGGAAGGTAGTTCTAGTATAAATGATAAAGGATAAATGAATTTATCTAAAATACCCATTACAAGAATCTAGCAACAGTATCACTATAAAAGAAAGATAAAAAAAAAATGCAATTTAACAGCGGTATGGTAGATTAAACTGGCAAAACCGCTGGGAGGGGTAACCACTGATGAGCAAGGCCCTCTCATTAATTTTTTTCCATCGCAGTAAGGGCAGTAGAAATGGTTTAATTTCAAAAAGAATTTTACGCGTCTATAATAGTTTCGAATTTTAATAACAGATGGCGCGCTAGTACATCATAATATAAATATAAAACCGTTATCTCTAGTTGAGACGGCATGATGCGATGCCAAAATATTTCTCTCGTCACCTGGAATGATGATGATGATGATGGAATTAAGGTTGAATGGAAGATTGCACGTCGTTTCGGCAGTTTTGTTGGAAGCAAACAAGCAAGCGATCTGACTTTCACGAGGGGGTAGCAACACGCGGCTAAATGTGGAGAAAATGGTTGTCTGGAGACAAACGTTGACAATCCTAGCTGCCCATTGTTCTCTCTTCTGTTGCTAGGCGTCGTCTGCTGTGATAAACTTCCAATGGGGAACCTCAACATGTTTTCCTTTATTAAACAAATCTTTACACGAATAAAATCTGAGAATTCTTTGAAATACTTTTTGTTTGAAGGGATTAATGGAAGAGTGGTAAAAAGCTTCGATTTTCTGACAATCCTAACTCGGGATCGAATCCCGTATGGGCCATATTTTTTTTAATAATTAAAAATTGATTTAAAGCCCCCTTTTTTACACAAATCTAACCCCCACCAGTAAATGTAAAAGTAAAAGTAAAACGACAAATTGGAATATATATCAGGCTTGAGAAAGAGTTAACACACGAAAGCTTGCTGTATTTTAATGAAGAAATACATTACTATTCATCGTTTTACTTTTATAACTAATAATTTACATAAGTAGATTTATATTAAGGATTTTGTTATAGTTATTTTTTTCTGAAAGTTTTCTATTTCATGTCAATTTTGTCAAAGGTTATCCATTTAAAAAAATATTTATTTTGTTTGTTGTGTATGAGATAGATTATAATATGTGTGTGTTACAAGAAAATAAGACATAATCCAAATAAATTAATAGCGTGTAATAGATTTGAGAATAAAGAACTCACCCTTTAAATGCTGTGTTTTCTCAACTTCTTGAAATAGAGGAGAGCTTCAGCTATACTGAATTCTTTAAAATAGAATCTTCAAGTCATGGCATCAACATTGATATTCATTTTCTTCAGCTCATTGGAAGAATAACTTCTTAGGTCCATTGAAGTCTATTAAAAATGATGAAGCACAATTTGAAATTTATCAAATATTTGGATTAGGTCTTATTTTCTTGTAGTTATAATCTATAATCCAAATTATGCGTTATTAGCATGTATGTATGAGGTAGATTGGAGCATGAGGTGTTGTGGATGAGGTAAATCAGAACTTAAGGAAGCTGAAAGTTTATTTTTTTACTTCATTCCATTTTCGGTATCGCCTTCGAATGTTTGAGGTGGAATATGATATGTTTTTTTTACTGAATTCCTAAAAAGAAGTTTAAAATTTCCTTTATCGTGTATATAGAATCCACGTGTGGGGATACTTGGAAATTTATTCTTCTTTTTTTTTTAAATCTTCAGTTGGATATCTACTTAAAATTATCTTCTGATTGCGTAACATATATATTTGTAACTTTCTTAGTTAATTATGAAAAGCCAACTACTTACACGTTTCGGGTTGTTGGTTCTCGTCAGATTGGTGCAGGATGTATCATAATTAAAAAATCGATTATTAATATTGTTGCACCAGGTTGCGGCTTGGCAGACTCTTCAGCCATGATTCTCTCCTGTGCTGGGTCTTGCATCTTACCAGAGCGTGTTTCAACCATCCTACAAATTTATATAAGGGAATAATGAGATAAGTCTACTTTAAGTAACCTCCAGAATCCTTTATTTATTTTCTCACATCAAAGAGAGCAGTGAAGTCACACGTGTACCTAAATACAAATGATGATAATCTAATCTGTTTTAAATAAATATCATAGAATATTTTATATAAAAATAAATAAATATATAATTTAAATTTCAAATATATTAAAAATAATATAAGAAATACGCCATTAATCATGATGTAACACTTCCCCCTCTCCAGAGGTCGTCACGTCCTCGTGATTGACCTCATCAATTCTTTCAAAATAGGGTTTGATTCTTGAGACATGGACAATCAATGGGTCTTGGCCAGGATTATCTTTTGGTTCAATTAAGTAATTTACGTTGGACAGCTTCTTTAATATTCTATATGGGCCAAAATATTTTCTCAGTAGTTTCTCACACTTTCCTATTTTCCTAATTGGTGTCCAAACTGCTACTAATTCTCCTGGTTCGTAGCTTCTTTCCATGTGTTTCTTGTCATAGTTCTTTTTCATTCTTTCTTGAGTCTTTATTGTGTTGTTAATAACTAATTTTCTTGTTCTGTTTATTTTGTCTAAGTGATGTTTTATGTATTCATCATAATCATCCTTGTCAATGTCCACCGAGATATTCCTGTCGTCCAAAAGAGACGTGGGTTCTCTTCCAAACATCAGGAAAAAGGGAGAATATCCTGTGGTTTCCTGAATTGTAGTATTGTAAGCGTGAGTGATGAATGGGAGTATTTCGTCCCAATTCTTTTGATCAGTGTTCACATACATACTGAGCATATTGATCAATGTTCTATTTAACCGCTCTGTCAATCCATTAGTCTGGGGATGATAGCTCGTTGTGAAGCAATGTTTAATCTTGCACGTTTTCATCACCTCTTTCATTAAATTACTGGTAAATTGAGAGCCTCTGTCACTAATAAGATATTGTGGGGCTCCGTGCCGGAGAAAAATATCCTCTACTAGAAATTTTGAAACTTCTTTCACTGTTGCTTCCGAGACTGCTTTTGTTTCTGCATATCTAGTGTAGTAGTCCGTCAGCACGATTATCCATTTTTTCCTGTTTTTCGTAGATGGCAATGGACCAACAAAGTCAATTCCAATTCTTTCGAAAGGAAAGTTGGCTGGGGGAATGGGCTGTAGTAGTCCAGAAGGTAATTGGTTTGAGCCTTTTCTACTTTGGCAAAGGTGACACGTCTTAACGAACTCTGAGACATCCTTTAGCATGGATGGCCAAAAGTATTTACTCTTTATTCGGTACATGGTTCTGGCGACACCCAGATGGCCATTCGACATATGATTGTGATATTCTTTCATAATTTCTCTCTTTTTCTTCTCTGGAACCACAAGCAACCACGCCCTGCCTTCAGGGTTCGGGTTTTTCTTAAAGAGGCATCCATCTTCTACTTTAAAGTTTTGCGCAATTGATCGCCTGCTTCCATTAAGGTTTTTCTTAACACTTTCGATAAACTTATCCTCTTCGTCTGTTATTTGATTTAAAAATAGCCTTTCAAAATCCTCATCCCAATCAGTTTCTGGTAAGGGTCCCCTAGATAAGCCATCGGCGTCCAGATGCTTCTTTCCTGATTTATGTATTATATCGAAGTCATATTCTTGAATTTTCAATGCCCATCTTGCCAATCGACCTGTTGGATCCTTCAAGTTTTTGAGCCAGCATAAGGCGTGGTGGTCTGTTACTATTTTAAAGTGTCTTCCATAAAGGTAGGGTCGTAATTTTGACATTGACCAGACAACGGCCAGACATTCTTTTTCAGTGGTTGAATAATTTTGCTCCGCTTTACTTAGGGTACGACTCAAATATGAGATCACCTTCTCTTCACCACCGATGTCTTGGACAAGTGTTGCACCTATGCCGATGTTGGACGCATCAGTATGAACATAAGTAGGTGCATTTGGATTGAAGTGACCTAAAATTGGTGGACTTAATAGTGCTGTTTTTAGGGTTTGAAACGCTTCCTCTTGTCTTTCTGTCCAGGTAAATGATACACTTTTTTTTATAAGGTTGGTCAAAGGGTCAGCAATTTTTGAGAAGTCTTTGATAAATTTTCTATAATATGAACACATTCCCAAAAAGGATTGTACTTCTTTGACCTTTTTGGGCCGAGGGAAATTTCTGACAGCTTTGATGTTATGTTCCGCGGGTTTTATACCATGTTTGCTCGTTATATAGCCGAGAATCTCCAATTCTTCAAAAGCAAATCGGCATTTTTTGTCGTTTAACCTTAAATTAGATTCACGAAAACATCTAAAAACAGCTTCAAGTCTTTTGAGGTGCGTTGGAAAATCCGGGCTATATATGATAACATCATCCAGATAACACAAACAAATTTGCCATCTCAGATTTCCAAGCATATTCTCCATATTTCTCTCAAAGGTAGCAGGCGCGTTACAAAGTCCAAAAGGCATCACGTTGAATTCATATAATCCATGTGCTGTAGTGAAAGCTGTTTTCTCTTTGTCTCTTTCTTCGACTTCAACTTGCCAATATCCAGATCTGAGGTCTATTGCTGAGAAGTGTGTAGATCCTTGGAGAGTATCCATAACTTCGTCTATTCTAGGGATCGGATAGACATCTTTTACTGTCACATTATTCAGTTTTCTGTAGTCCACACAAAATCTGTATTTACCATCTCGCTTCTTGACCAATATTACTGGAAAAGACCAGGGGCTAGAAGATGGCCTAATTATGCCTTCTGTAAGCATCTCGTCAATTTGCTCTTTTATAATATCTCGTTCTTTAGCACTTACCCGGTAAGGCTTGTGTTTAATTGGCTTCGCGTCTTCTGTGTCTATCCGATGTTTTGCCAAATTGGTTCTCCCTAATCTCGACGAAAAAAGATCTCCATACCTTTCTAAAACTTGTTTTAACTCCTTCTGTTCCTTTGGTGAAAGATTTTCGTTTATTTGGAATCTAGGTTCTTTGTTCTCTTCTACCTCTCTTTCTCGACTCACATTTATTTTCGCTGGACTACTTCCAAAAGCCAATGTTTGGTTTTTCATTATTTTTAACGGTCGAGGATACGGATTAGTTATCCAGATGTGTGTTTCCCTATTTATAACATTGATCAAGCTTCTTGCTAGACGAAGTCCATTTGTTTGAAACATTTTTCTGCTCTCCTCGATAATATATTCTCCATCCTCTGTTTCTACCAATGCCTTGATCAATTTCATGGAACATTCCGGTACAATGGAATCCTTGGCACTCTTTATTTTCAACATTTCAAAATTGATTTCGTCATGATTATTCGTCAAATCGTATTTGATAGTTTCTTGCTTACAATCTATTTTTGCGTTCATTTTCTTAAGGAAATCTCTCCCAAGAATTAATGTCCGTAAATGCGTTTTCAATATCACAAAGTTGTGTGATAATGTTTCGTCATCAATTTTTATATTTAAAAATATACTTCCTACCATGTCCAATTTTTTTCCATCGAGTCCTGCACAAATTTTTGCGAGTTTACTTATACCATGGCCTGTATCGAGGGCCGTTCTGAGGTCGACCACTGAGAGGTCAGCACCTGTATCAACCAAAGCTTCAAAAGTCCCTATCTTGTCCACGTTAATTTTTAATTTGTATTTAGGGTCCAACTTCTTGATTCCGTTTATGGTCGACTTGCTTTGATTGACAGATTCAGGCGCGACGCTTAGTTTAAATCTTCCAACACGGAATATCTATTCCGGGTAGGAATATTTGTCTGTGTGTTATGACATACATCGGCATAAAGCCGAGGTCCTGATTTCTCTGATATTTCATTCATTTGGCATTTCTCTTCGACCTTCTCTTGGGTATCTGCTGGATCCTCTTCTAAGATTCTTATAAACTTGACCCTACAATAACGGGCCACGTGCCCTGGCTTGTTACATTTAAAGCAGATTGGTCTTCCATCTTCCGTCCTATTTTTGCTCACTTCTTGGCTTTTATTGTAGGTGTTTCTCTGAAGGTTTGGTTTTGGCACAAAGTTAGGATTATAAGGACGTCTAGGGGTAGAGGGCTGGGGAAAGTTGTTTCGATACTGTCTGGGAGTAGGAGGGGAGTCGTTCTTGTAATTATTGGAAACAGGGGCTTGGGGCCTGGAAGTGGTCTGGTAGTTTCGTGCGGCAGTCGGCGGCACGTACCTCGATTGTTGTTGGGGTCTAGAATAGCGTGGACCGTTATATAGGTTTCTGGATTTCTCCACACGTTCCCGATACTTCTTTTCAAAAGAATCCATTTTCTTGCACACGACAAGAAGGTCATCGGTCGTTTTAGGAGGGTTCAGGTAGAGCGCGAATGAGTACTCTTTTTTCAGTCCTCCAATAACATGTTCAATTTTTGTTTCTTCTTCCATTGCGGGGTCAACCTTGTTGCACAACACTAGAATGTCTTCCGCGAACCTGATTGCTGGTTCATTCCAGTGTTGCATTCTGTTGAGCTTCATTCTAAGTTCTTCTTTATTCGCGTCCAAAGAAAAATCCTGAATGAGGCGGATTTTAATATTTTCCCAGCTCGTGAAACTAGTTTTGTGTAAATTCAACCAGGTTTTAGCGCTTCCCGTCATGTTCATGGCGGCATAACGAGAGATAATGTAGTCTGCCCAATGGTACAGGAAGCCAATTTCTTCAAGAGATTCAATCCATGGGCGAGGGTCTTCCGTTCCATCATACTTGGGGATGTCGATGTAGGGATTCAGGACAACTGGGTCGGAACTAGCATCTCTACCAATTGTTGCACCAGGTTGCGGCTTGGCAGACTCTTCAGCCATGATTCTCTCCTGTGCTGGGTCTTGCATCTTACCAGAGCGTGTTTCAACCATCCTACAAATTTATATAAGGGAATAATGAGATAAGTCTACTTTAAGTAACCTCCAGAATCCTTTATTTATTTTCTCACATCAAAGAGAGCAGTGAAGTCACACGTGTACCTAAATACAAATGATGATAATCTAATCTGTTTTAAATAAATATCATAGAATATTTTATATAAAAATAAATAAATATATAATTTAAATTTCAAATATATTAAAAATAATATAAGAAATACGCCATTAATCATGATGTAACAATATTAAAGTGAAAATAATCACGCTTCCAGGAAAAAGTTTCTTTTTGAAATTCTTTAATTCACAGATCTCAAGATTTCGGGTACGAAATCCCTTCTACAGGATAAAAACAAGATACAATATCTTCACGATACAATACAAAAACGATTAGTTGATATTTATTCCGACAGATGGCGCTCGAATTACAATAAACTCCTAATGGTTTCCCCTCTCCTCCATTTCCATCTATCGCGGTGGGATTGTGTAGATTATATATATCCCATTTAACTCTTTTGATTTGCACTACGAGCGTCTTGGATCACAAAAGCATGTCAATATTAAGGTAAAAATATCATCAACCTTCCAAGGAAAAGCCTGCACCACGCTGATGAGGGCCAACAACCCGAAACGCGTCCGTGGTTAGCTTTTCTTGATTAATCAAGAATGAGTATTTGACCAATTCTGGAATAATTAAAAAAATCAACGAGAATAGTTGATATTTATTCCGATAGATGGCGCAAGCAACTTTCAGTTGCACGATAAAGATATGCCTTTTTCTTAATTCCGAGGAAAAGTTTCTCTTCAAATCTTTAATCTCTAGCTTTCAGGTACAAACGCCCTTCTAAAGGAGAAACACGATTCAATGTCAATGAAATGGGTTATGCTGACAAACCGAGGTACTACTGTATATAACTGTACTGAATGAAGACGTAGGTTTGTCTCTCCATTCAAGTTTACGGATACACTTACGTTACGTTACACGCCCGGATATTACCCAGACAACAACGGGAAAGTTCCGGCATGGCGGCTTGACACAGAGGGAGATGAGCAATGTCCTGTGTACGAAAGCTTCCAGGATCCAAGCACTTAGAGTGACGTTGATATGTCTTCAATCACTATGATAACGATCTGAAGAAAAACCTGGCGTATCTTCTTCTTCTTTTTTATCTCCATTCAATCATATTAGGGTAACAAGTTGTGACCTTTGATGGTGTCTGTTTGACAACCATCATGACTGGGTGAAGTAGAATGCTTTGTCATTAAGACTGGGAGCACTACTCAGTGGAAGGCCGACTTAGCTCCAAAAAAAAATGGCCGCCTCTGACATGAGGAACAGACGCCATGTACACCTGGTGTATAAACTACAAGAGTTTATAGTATAACCTCCAATTAGCGACCCACATTGGCTGGACGATTAATTCCCCGAGCGACCTAAAATCTATTTCGATCTCAAATAAACGACCATTTTCAGAAGCAACCAGAAGTAGCCATATTCACTTTAGACCATCTCTCATAGGAGCTTTTACAGTACCACTGATGAGCCAGACCTCTCTTAATGTTTTATCACATTATATTGTATAATATAAAGTTGCGGAGGGGAGGGGGGATGATAGTCATGTATACCAGAAGAGGCACATCTCCCTTTAATTGTGCATTAGAACGGTGGCACACTGTACATCACTCTAGTAAAAATGTTTACTAGTGATGATAAAGAATGATTCACCAGTTTTGAAAAATAAAAACCAACCTGTATACTGAAATAGAACGATAGGAAGAATTGGACTAATGGATTGGATGGGAGAAGCTATCAAGGAATAAAGTTCAAGATAGAGATACATGGCAGGACCTGATCAAGTGCAAAGAAACTAAATAAGAAAATAGTTGCTACAGAAAAAGATGAGTGTCTTATCATCGAAATATTTGTAGTATTTAAAATAAAAATAGAATAAAATTCACAGATAGTGGACATTGCTGCTGCTGTGATAGAGATATATGGAGGCATTTGAGGCTCTTCATTGGACACGACAACAACAACAACAACAATACAGTATACACACTCATAATCCAAGATATACCTGTAGAAATATAAAATGTATTCACATAGTGGAGATATATTCAACTTGGCATGGTATCTTTGTCCATATATGAATAGTCAAATAGTCATTCAGTTGAAGACGTGATAAGAAAGAAAAAGTTCCTGGAGCATACACTGATGTATGAGTCAACTACTCCTGATATGGGAAATAAAGAATCTTGATAGAGAGACATCAATTTTATTTACATACTGTCTCATCCATTTCACACTTTAACACGATGTTGAAGATTTATAAAGGTCCAAACATTAAAGCACGAATGTTTCTTTTACACATAAAAACCAAACTTCTACTGTCCTTACTCCGGTTTAAAATATTGGGAATGTGTGTGTGTGTCTACCCAAAGAGACACCTCTCCCTTTAAAATGAACTAAAACAATGTTTCATCGCCCCAGTACAGAACATTATCGTGGTGATGAAGAATTTGCTACAACACCAGTTTTGACAAATTCAGACTAAAGCTAATATTTATATCGTGCTTTCGGATTTTGGCCTTCATCAGTACAGGGACTTTTATAACATGATCCCGAAGTTTTGTAAATAAAGAAATGGAAGTTTTCCGCAGAATGGGATAAACCTGAACTCCCATTATTTTTACCAGTCATCCTAACTAATGGGCCAGGTGAATGACTCATCAGAATGATGAGCTCCGCCCATACCCTTACCTTTGAAGAAAAATAACCTCGGTGATTTGTCGAGAGATACTGTAGTGGTAAGGATTAATAGTCCGAAACACGTTTTCTCGAGGGATTTTCTTGATCAAAAACAAGTATTGTATTTAAGAAAAACTTTTCCAAATTCTTTTTACTGGTTTTTACGTAATTATTTTTTGTTTTTTTTTTTGTACAATCATTTCAACTATTTGAAAAAATTACGAAATTTCGATGTTTTTCTTTCATTATAGTCCTCGACAAATTCTCTATAAAGAACTAAATATTTGGTTCTCTTCAAATTTTTTTAGAGATATTATTTCCTAGAGCTACGGTGTGTATGTGGGGGGATACTGTAGAACAGTTCATAAGATGATTAAATCATTTTTTTATGATTATTATCCCTAGTACACTTATCACAAGCCATGATAATCATGCTGGGTAGAAGTTTGTGTCTGCTTTTACTATAAGTACACCACATGTCTACACATGTTAAAAGTATTTCGAATTTTGCACATACAAGTGTGTCAGAGCCCCGTTTGGTTGCTTACACTCGCTTGTGGAGGTTGGACTTTTGCAAGATCGGGGCAGTTCCCCTTGTATGAAGTCCATAAAATATGACGTACTCATTGTCTCCTTTATTGAAGACACAAGATAACCAAATGTGAACAGCCTCTGTCTCCTTAAAAAAAAAAAAAAGCAGACGACCGGCGACATCAAAGACTTTCCTTAAATTTTGTCTATGAGTGTATATGTAACAGGGATGTTGACCAGTTGACTAGGAATGCTGATAGCCAGTCTGGGATCGAAGAATATCCAGTGGAAGTACTAAGACTGTCTGTATTCAGTACTTCAACAACAGTTGAAAAGTGAGAGAGGAGAAGGAGGAAAAACCTGAAGAAAAAAGCAAACAACAGAGAGGGAGGCAGCAGCCGATGATGAGTCAGCCGACCAATCAATACTGTCGGCGCCACGATCTCTACCTGCTTCATTCAGCACATTCCTGGAACCCTTGGTCACTATCACCAACACACATAACAACACTTCTTTATAACCCTTTTTATATCATTATATATTATCTTATATTTAGAATACAACAAGCAACCGGTTTCATTCGACATGTACCGATGTCACTCGTCGGATTTCTTAAATTTACCAATATAATATAATTCAATACCTTTATTACACCAATGTTATAATACACTCATGGATACAAAACTTAAGGAAGTTGCATGTATATCGGGATTGAGACAAAAACTCTGAAAGATACACTCACGGAGACAAAACTAGGGGAAGTTGTACCTTTTAGCATGTATATCGGGATTCAGACAATAACTCTGAAAGATACATTCATGGACAAAACTAGGGGAAGTTGTACCTTTTAGCATGTATATCGGGATTCAGACAATAACTCTGAAAGATACATTCATGGACAAAACTAGGGGAAGTTGTACCTTTTAGCATGTATATCGGGATTCAGACAATAACTCTGAAAGATACACTCATGGACAAAAGTTAAAGAAGTTGTACTACCTTTTAGCATGTATATCGGGATTCAGACAATAACTCTGAAAGATACACTCATGGACAAAAGTTAAAGAAGTTGTACTACCTTTTATAATATATATCGGGATTGAGACAATAACTCTGAAAGATACATTCATGGACAAAAATTAAAGAAGTTATACTACCTTTTAGCATGTATATCGGGATTGAGACAATAACTCTGAAAGATACATTTATGGACAAAAGTTAAAGAAGTTGTACTACCTTTTAGCATGTATATCGGGATTGAGACAATAACTCTGAAAGATACATTTATGGACAAAACTAGGGGAAGTTGTACTACCTTTTAGCATGTATATCGGGATTGAGACAATAACTCTGAAAGATACATTTATGGACAAAACTAGGGGAAGTTGTACTACCTTTTAGCATGTATATCGGGATTGAGACAATAACTCTGAAAGATACATTTATGGACAAAACTAGGGGAAGTTGTAATACCTTTTACCATTTATAACGGCGGGATTGAGACAAATGTCACGTGGGGGATATGTAAATATAAAGAAAGGGGATAGAGTACCCGGACATCTGTGTTTGTCCCACTGATCATCAACACCACAGGAAGTTGCCAAATTGGTCCCAGTAACAAGACATGCAGTAAAACCCACCTTGTTATCTTCTTCTAATTGCTTTGCTCTTCTCATTTGCTTTTTTTGTGACGGCTTGTTGTTATTTTGGGTAAGAGAAAGTAAAGGCTACAGAGCTAACACCATCTTTCATAATTTCTAAACACCACATTTCTGCCATCTTTCTGGTGCGAGAAACTTAATTACATCTCCGTCCCTCTCTTCCACAATTGGCGAAACCACTGGGAGGGTTTACCACTGATGAGCCAAACCTTCCCAATATCTTTTCATCGCAGTAAGGACAGAAGAAGTTTGGTTTATGTATAAAAGAAACATTTGTACTTAAACGCTTCCATTTATTAAACATATTTTTTTTATATAAACGAAACATGAAAAACATTGAAGACTCTCACTTATGCAAATATATTTAAGTGCTTCTTTAGTAATGGACAAATATTTGAAGTCGCCATGTCAATGGTTAAACATATTTATCTAGCAGACCTTTAATTTTTATCCACTTCTCTCATTAAATATTTTCTTATTTGACGTAAGAAAAATATTCTCCTTCCCCCGAATCTCATATATTATTTACATACATATTTATTATTGAAACAGAGGGGATTTTTAGAGAAAGTTTTCTGAATATTTCATGTCATATTGCGCTGCATCATAATGTATATACCTTTTTTTGTCGTTAGAATTACAAAATAATTGATTATAATAAATTATATTGTGAAGAAGAAATAATTTATTATTTAATTTAATATTATTCAATGAAAATATTCAACAGATTATAAAAAATATATATTACTCTGTATTTGTAAAATCATCTTAAAGATATTTCTTTGCTTGCTTGTTCAAGATTCTCTAGCTGCAGAGAGTTTGGGGTAATTTGTTAATAATTGTCGACTAGTCGCCGTGACGTCATCAATAAATACTTTCACATCTTCAGATATACAAAGACTTGATTTCTACGCTACAATATTATGATGCATTATAATTGATTTAATAATAATTAAAATTTAACTTTTCAATGATAATGAATTATATTACTACAGATTATATTTCCAAGAACATTATTTGCATATTTCCCATTGTTGTATTTAAAACGCCTCATAGTGTATTAGTTGGATAATATTTGCATATATTTATACACTATGGTGACAACATGATATAGCCTGGGTCACAGCCTGACCATCAATTAGAAATAAATTTCACCCAATGGGATTGTAGGAAATAGATTGCGCAGACGAAACAATCGACGGGAATTTATTCAGACGATGAATCAGGGACAAAGGAGAATCAGACGACAACAAAGAGCGAGTTATAAATTGGTGGGTTGTCGTAACCCGGTCGTTTTCTACGAAACACTCGTCTGTTGACACGGGAACTTGAATGATTTTTATTGACCTCTGCTTCTATGATAAAAAAAAAAAATAATGATTTATTATCCGAGAAATATTTATACTAAATTAAATATATAGGTTATTTTTAGGGATTTTGTAATTTTTTTTAAATTCTTTTTTTTTTCTCGTGTAAGTATATTTTCAAACGTATATGCAAATAAGAGCTAATTTTGTATATTTTGTGTTTATACTCTGGGTTATCAATCTGAAAGCTTGTCTGGGGTTAAATTAGGGGATTGTTATCTTGTTGTTGTCAACTTGTTCACCTTGGCTTGTGTTAGAAAATTTTAAACCTCTACTTTGAAAGTTGGGTTTTAACTTCAAGGCTATATCCGTAAAAATGCGATTTAAAAGAATATATTTATACTATATATATATATTAAAAATAAAGAAGGCATCTCCTGACCACGAGCACATGTGCTTTTTAGATGGCAGAGCGCCATCTAGTGGAGCAAAAAGCACATGTGCTCGTGGTCAGGAGATGCCTTCTTTATTTTTAATATCAACACCTGACCCACTTATCTTTTGTTTTTTCATATATATATATGTTATAGATTAGAAATTTTTTGTGTGTTTGATTGTTGAAAAGAGGTGCAGTCGTGGAAAAATAAAAATAATTATTTACCTTTCAAGCAGATTTTTATTTTGAATCTCTTGAAGTAAAAATATACATAAAATTATTTATATCACAGTAATATAAAATTTAGAAAATGAATTCTATATTCGTGATTTTCATTAGAAAAGGTAGGGTTCACTTTACATATTTACAACAACAATAATTAAAGTGCTATTATTTTGAATATATGGTCAAAAATGTATAACAGTCAATGAATGAAAAATAAAATATATGTTTTTAAAATAAAATAAAATATTTGCTTTTTAGATTATATAATATATATATATATATATATATATATATATATATATAGTGTAAAAACTATATAATAAAAATATAACAGTGATACTACATTTAAAACTTAAGGAGCAATCTGATCAGAATGATAAATCATATCAAGTAGATTTGGTTAGATTAGCAAGCTAAATCTAAATTAATTATAAAAATAAATAGTTGTATAGTTTTATAGTTAAGTATTCTATTAAAATTATCTTCATTAGTTTGATTATTTAAATTCAAATTATAAATTTGTTAATTGTTATTATTTAGTATAGATAGAGAAAAAAAAAAAAATTCTTTACTTCTAAAACATCCTCTAGTTAATTATATAATTATAATTAATAACAATAAAAAATTAACAAAGTAACGTCTATTACATCGGCTTTTACACGTCATTCAGACATACTCTAATCCTATATATAGAATAATCGAAGAGATAATATATATAATAGTTAGAAAAAAGATAGAAAGACAGAACCATGTACTTTTAATCAAACTAATAGAAAGAAAACAGAAAGTTTTGTAAATAAGGTAGATAAGATTGTTAGTATATATATATATATTTTTATAATTTTATATTTTATTCGTTTTTTTTTTTTAAAGATTTTTTAAATTTTTTTATTTTAAAATATGAATATAAAAAGTTGTATTTAGTAAAATATCTATAATATGAATTAACTTTTATTATAAGTTTGGTTATTATGTTTTGAAACCCTAATGGTAGACCAGACATATACAAAAAACTTAAATTGGAGTAATTATTGAAAAAAGAGGTCTGCTGAACCGGGACTTCTCAAATAGAAATTCAGCTTTTCAACATTTCATCCCTTCTCTATTATGTCTAGACCTCCTTTCAACCGTATTTTATGTGTTAATATAAAGTTACTACAGTGAAACATTTATATGAACAGATATAATGTGTACCTACCTTGTCCGCGAACGCCTTCAACTGTAAACAACTATTTCTGGATAACACATGTTGTGGGGGGGTGGGGACAAATTTAGACCGAATTGTGGGAGAACAAGACATTCAAAGAATAAAGATAAGATAGTTAAGGGAAGAAATCCAAATTTTATAATCTTTACAGTCAGTTAAAAATTAAAATAATTGATTCAAAACTTATTCATCTTTCAATATTCCTTTAAAAAGGCAAATTATTAGAGTTTAATAAAGCTATTAATTGTGAAAATTCACTTTTATTTAATTTCCATTTTCCTCCCCAGAAATTGGAGATTAAACAAAATGAATTATATACAATATTACTTTAAAAATCTTGTGAAAAAATCTTCAAATCAGCTATTTAATTTAAGTTTAACTAATTGTTGAAGATTATAAATTTGTAGTATTGATTATTGAAAGAAATTATAGAAAGTTGATTTAATAAATGGATACTTCCATTTATTTTTTTTTAAGTATTTTATAATTGATATACTGTTGAAATATTTTACTTGTCTGATACTAAATTTGTTTTTAATAAATTCCATGTTTAAATTATTAACATCTTCTATGAAATTTTCTAATATATTATTTATTCTATAAAATCTTAGAAACTGACCAAAATATATACCTTTACAGCAATTTAATGAAATATTAGAATTCATATTACAGTATTTTATAATATTGAAATTATAATTACTTTTTTTATTATAAATTTTAATAGCATTATTTGTAAGGTCTATATTTAGGTCTAAAAAGTTAACTTTTTTGTTTCTATAAATTTTTTCATTGTTTTTAAGTTTCAAGTATTTAGGATAAATTTTAGGTATTAAATTTTTGAACTGTGGATTATTAAATATTATAATGTCATCTACATAACGGAACATTTGCCAGTTAACATTATTTTGTAGAAAGTATTCTCTTTCGTACCAGAATAATATTAAGTTTGCTAATAACGGACTAGAAGACGTTCCCATGGGAACTCCTTCTGATTGAATATATATTTTATTTTTAAATTCTATATAGTTAAAATTTAAAAATGTTTCCAGAAGAGTTTTTGCTGTTTTAAGATCTAATTTAATTGTTTTATATCTGTTATGAATAATTTTAATGTGGAAAGTTTTGTCATTAATGATTTCGTTAAATAAATTGGTTATTTTATTATTTAGATCTCTTAAATTTATTTTAGAATATAGGTCCTCAAAGTCAAATGTGTGTACTGTTTCCATGTTTGTCCAATTGTTCATTAAATAGTTAATGATTTTTTTATTTGAGTCGATAAATTTATAATTATATTTATTAGTTAATTTATTTATAATAAATTGTAGTGTTGAAGCTAATTGTATATCAATGTTTTTTATAACTGAATTTATACCAGATGTGATTGTTCTGAAAGAAATAGGTTTTTTGTGTAGTTTAGGAATTATATAGAACTTTGGTATGTTTGGATTTTTGTAGTGATTATAAATTTTTAGTGAATTTTCAACATTTTTGATGTCTTTTTTGATTTTTGTGGCTGTAGTTCTAGCAAAAGTGTATTTATGATTATTATCAATTTCCTTTTTTAGTATATCGTGGTATAGATTTTTACAAATTATAGATAAGTTATTGGAACATTTATCTATAGGAGTGATAATAAAGTCCTTCTGTAAATTAATTATATTTTCTTTAAAAGAAGGAATATCTGAATTAGGTTTTGTGTATTTAAGTGTATTATTATAATAATTTATAACCTCCTTTTTAATATTATGTTTCCATTCCAGAAAAGTAAATTCTGGAATACTGTATTTTATACTAGTTTTATTTATGAAAATATCTATATCTTTTAATATAGATTTAATTGTATTATTATAATTGTGTTTAATTTGAGGTATATATTTATACCCTTTATTTAAAATATCCTGATATTCTGGATTTAAAAAAGAAAAATTGCTAGTTAATATATGACCTGAAAACTTATATTTATCAATATAGTTGTTGCAATTACATTTAATTTTTTTATAATTTGCCAAATTATTAATAAATTGGTTATAATTGCAAACTAAATTACCTATATTTTTGTTGTATCTCCAGATTGTTTTGAAATTTAAATTTTTTATAGGGAAAAGATTATTAATGTTTTGGTTATTAAAAATATCATTAAACTTAATATGATTAAATAAATTGTTATTAAATTTAATGATAATATTAATGTTATTAGTAGATTGTTTAATTTTTCTGTATTTAAAGATGTCGTGTGTGATATCTATTAATCTGTTAGTTAGATTATGAATTTTAATATATTCTATAAGTTTGATAAATTTATTATTATTTAGTTTAAATAATGTTTTAATAAATTTATCGACGAAGTTGTTAGTGTACATTTGTTTTGGGTCCAGTAATTCTTCAAATTCAATGTAACCTAATTTATTGGTAGTTTTACCTCTAGTTTTATTAGGTTTAGTTTTGAATTCATTTTTTTTGTATTTGCAGCTGATTTCATAAGTTGAAATTTCTTCTGTTTGTGGTTTGTATGTGTAGTTTAATTCGTCATTAAGTCCATAAGGGAATAATGTGTTGTGTTTATAAATGTAGTTGTTTTCTAATAATAGTCGTTGTTTTTTGTTTTGACATATGTCTAGTATTTCTATCTTAAAGTTGTTAAAAGTATGTAATTTATTGTGTTCTTTCATATATATATTACCAATTGATTTTTTAGCGTGGTTTCTATGTAGGTTTATTCGTATATTTAATGGATTACATGTTTGTCCTATATATGATAATTGACAAATTTGGCATGTTAATTTATAAATAGTATTTACTAATTTACAACTAGTCGTTTGAAATGTATCATGGTTCTTAAGAGAGGGACAAGTTTGACAATTCTTTCTTAGGCAATTCTTAGCGAGTTTGAATTAACATAAAAGAGGTGCTAACCCTAATATGCTGGTAGTTTTTTTTAGTTTTTTAGTTTGTTATTCTATTGAGAAAAAATTTTTTTTTTTTATTAATATATTTATCTTAATTGTTTTTGTGGTAATTAAATTTGTAATAAAATGAATAATTAATCTATAAAAATATAGATATTACTGTTTGTTATCTGTTATATTTTTTAAGAATAACTAATAAAAAACATCTTTAAACTATCTAAACAATGAAAAAAACAAAAGTTCTGAAGTTATTTTTTAAAATTATTTTTATAATTTACTTTTTCATAATCAAACAATAAAAGATAATTATAATCTGTATGGAGTTTTATTTATATTAGAATATCTAATATATATTTAAATTTGTATATTATATTATATATAAAAATATATCATAGAGCAAGCTCATATGAATTAATATAGTGTAAAAACTATATAATAAAAATATAACAGTGATACTACATTTAAAACTTAAGGAGCAATCTGATCAGAATGATAAATCATATCAAGTAGATTTGGTTAGATTAGCAAGTTAAATCTAAATTAATTATAAAAATAAATAGTTGTATAGTTTTATAGTTAAGTATTCTATTAAAATTATCTTCATTAGTTTGATTATTTAAATTCAAATTATAAATTTGTTAATTGTTATTATTTAGTATAGATAGAGAAAAAAAAAAAAAATTCTTTACTTCTAAAACATCCTCTAGTTAATTATATAATTATAATTAATAACAATAAAAAATTAACAAAGTAACGTCTATTACATCGGCTTTTACACGTCATTCAGACATACTCTAATCCTATATATAGAATAATCGAAGAGATAATATATATAATAGTTAGAAAAAAGATAGAAAGACAGAACCATGTACTTTTAATCAAACTAATAGAAAGAAAACAGAAAGTTTTGTAAATAAGGTAGATAAGATAAAAGTGAATTTTCACAATTAATAGCTTTATTAAACTCTAATAATTTGCCTTTTTAAAGGAATATTGAAAGATGAATAAGTTTTGAATCAATTATTTTAATTTTTAACTGACTGTAAAGATTATAAAATTTGGATTTCTTCCCTTAACTATCTTATCTTTATTCTTTGAATGTCTTGTTCTCCCACAATTCGGTCTAAATTTGTCCCCCACCCCCCCACAACATGTGTTATCCAGAAATAGTTGTTTACAGTTGAAGGCGTTCGCGGACAAGGTAGGTACACATTATATCTGTTCATATAAATGTTTCACTGTAGTAACTTTATATTAACACATAAAATACGGTTGAAAGGAGGTCTAGACATAATAGAGAAGGGATGAAATGTTGAAAAGCTGAATTTCTATTGAGAAGTCCCGGTTCAGCAGACCTCTTTTTTCAATAATTACTCCAATTTAAGTTTTTTGTATATGTCTGGTCTACCATTAGGGTTTCAAAACATAATAACCAAACTTATAATAAAAGTTAATTCATATTATAGATATTTTACTAAATACAACTTTTTATATTCATATTTTAAAATAAAAAAATTTAAAAAATCTTTAAAAAAAAAAAACGAATAAAATATAAAATTATAAAAATATATATATATATACTAACAATCTTATCTACCTTATTTACAAAACTTTCTGTTTTCTTTCTATTAGTTTGATTAAAAGTACATGGTTCTGTCTTTCTATCTTTTTTCTAACTATTATATATATTATCTCTTCGATTATTCTATATATAGGATTAGAGTATGTCTGAATGACGTGTAAAAGCCGATGTAATAGACGTTACTTTGTTAATTTTTTATTGTTATTAATTATAATTATATAATTAACTAGAGGATGTTTTAGAAGTAAAGAATTTTTTTTTTTTTTTCTCTATCTATACTAAATAATAACAATTAACAAATTTATAATTTGAATTTAAATAATCAAACTAATGAAGATAATTTTAATAGAATACTTAACTATAAAACTATACAACTATTTATTTTTATAATATATATATATATATATATATATATATATATATAAATGAATGTCTGTCTGTCTGTCTGTGTGTGTGTGTGTGTGTGTGTCCTCTATGGATTCAAAAACCATACATCCAATCGCCGTGAAAATTTGGGATATTATTAGGTGTATCCCCGGAAAGGTTTACGAAAAATAATTTCTTGAATATCTTGAATATCCTTAGAGTTATTTGCAGATTTGTATATTTAACTCGCAAAGCAGCGCCGCCATTGAGACGGAGATAGGCTTAGTTTGCTGCTTCTGATGACCTTGGGTCATCGTGTGAGTCACAGCATGATGCTACAAAAACACTCTCTCTGGGGATTTTACAGCGTCGACAACCTGTAAGATTGCCTCTCTCATATATTATACTTAAAACATCTGCTTAATTAAAGCATTTTTCATTTGAAAGAGACTGCTCTCTTAACCCCCTTTAGACAACATTAAATGATATCCCGTGTCAATGATTTTGTAATGTATAGAATTAGGAAAGACAAAATTCACGATGACACGGCTCACAGGGAACGGTAAAAAATGTTCACTTTATCGAGGAAATACAAAATTCGGGATGACACGGCACACAGGGACCGGGAAAAAATGATCACTTTATCGAGAGATTCACGACCATGATTTTATTCAACTTATCGAGTATTTATCAAGGGACCGGGAAAATATGTTCACTAGATAAAACGATGATTTTGTAATGTAGAAAATTATGAAAGACAAAATTCAGGATGACACGGCACACAGGGACCGGGAAAAAATGTTCACTTTATCGAGAGATTCACATTTACGAGTTTCAAATTATCAAAATATATATCTTTTTTTTATAAGTTTATAGAGAATTGTTTTAACAAATGTTCGTTAGACAAACCTTTACTCGGGTAAAACCTCGGGCGAAGCCGGGTACGTCCGCTAGTATATATATATATAAATGAATATATGTGTGTGTGTCCTTTATGCCTGACCAATCCACTCATTGGAACGCCATGAAACTTTGGGAAGTTATTTAGTATAGTACTGGGAAGGTTTCTAGCAAATAAAATTTTTGAAAAACTCTCGCCTAAAAATAATCAAGATAAATATTCTAATTTATCTGTTATAATTCAACAATCTGCTCTAAATATTATCATGATGATACGATGATTTTGTAATGTAGAAAATTAGGAAAGACAAAATGAGACAAGAATAATAATACAATTCCAAGGCAAGATACTATTCCTTTAACTTCCAATTACTGAGGGAACCAATTAATATTGATTTTATTCAACTTATCGAGTATTTTTCAAGGGACCGGGAAAAAATGTTCACTTTATCGAGAGATTCGTTAGACAAACCTTTACTCGGGTAAAACCCGGGCGAAGCCGGTTACCTCCGCTAGTATACAATATATATTACTATAGTAGAACCTCTACGAAAGTACACTCGTGCTAGAGGACACCTCTCCCTAAAGGACACTTTGGATCTGCAATTAGGTGTTGTCCTTTACATGGAGGTCCTACTGTACTAATAATAAAGAAGTTGTCCACTTTTTATACCCAATCTCTCCTTCAATCTAATTTACACACTCCTTGTCATATTAGGATAAAAACCCTCTATCTTCTACGTTTATTCTCTCAAACTCTCAATTAATAATTGTTTACGCAGTTTAAACCTCTACTTGGGTTACGTTAAATGTTTATTTTTCTGGAAAGTTTTGAGGAAGATAAGGGAAGGTATAAGTCAAGGATATCCGGGAGAAACGACGTCTACAAGAACTACACGTAACCCTGAACGTGCGTGACGGAGGACATCGCGTGAGTGAAGAGAGCTACTTCTTGTTCAGCCATGATGGATAGCTGACCGTCCGAATGACACGGGCGATGACTGACCTCAGGGATTTCATTTACAGAACGGTCTAATCTGGAATAGATAGCTACAAACTTTAATACTGTAAAACATACTCCATGAGAGGACACTCTCGCTAGAGGACATCTCTCTACAGTAGAACATACTCCATGAGAGGACACTCCCGCTAGAAGACACCTCTTTACAGTAGAACATACTCCATGATAGGACACTCCCGCTAAAGAACACCTCTCTACAGTAGAACATACTCCATGAGAGGACACTCCCGCTAGGGAACACCTCTCTACAGTAGAACATACTCCATGAGAGGACACTCCCGTTAGAAGACGCCTCTTTACAATAGAACATACTCCATGAGAGGGCACTCCGGCTAGAGGACACCTCTCTACAGTAGAATCTACTCCATGAGAGGGCACTCTCGCTAGAGGACACCTCTCTACAAAGGACAGTTTTCATTGTCCAGATTACCATTTTTACAATGTAACAACTCTCCGGTAAGAGGACATCTCTCCATAAAGGACAGTTTGGCTCTGCAATTAGATGTTGTCCTTTACAGGGAGTTTGTTCTACTGTATTTACAATTTGGTGATAAACTTTAAAAAAAAACTGTTCTCAGGAAGGGAGGCTCTTCCATCTTATCCTCCTACAAACAAAGACAGGATCTCTCAGTTCAATGTTGAGATGATACTTATAGAGATGTATCTTGGTAGACGTCAGCATGGCGTTGTCATCCAGGCCTCGCCCAAAGACCCAGCCCTACAGGTCAGTTAGGCCTGATGATGGTAAATACCCCACGGATGAGAGGCCTGAGTCTACTGAGACTTCTATGCTTACAGTACATTTACCTACCCGTAGTCTAACGTCCTGTAGCTTGGCTGTCATTGGCCGTCAATCCCCACCAATTACAGATCTAATTGCCACCCAAGGAGATGATGAGTTATCATCAATGGAGCAGAGTTGACTCTCTATCTCTCTTCTTTTGGATATTTGAATGACGGATGGATGGTTGAAATACAAGAGGTTTGAAATCACCGATGATCATAATAATAATTTATAAATATCCAATAATTTTTGGTCGTTTTTTCAATTGTTGGAAACCTAATCCCCTATGTGTGTTTTGATATATTTATATATTAGAAATAATGAGAGCATATGGATATAAATTAAGATAGTAGGAAGTATTTGATGTCTTCGGTCGTATGTTTTTATTGAAGGAGACAGAGGATGTTCACACTTGGTTATCTTGCGTGTCTTCAATAAAGGTCACTGTAATATCTTTCAGAACTATTGTCTGAGATGTACATGCTAAAAGGTATAACTTCCTTAAGTTTTTTTTTTTTTTTGCTTATCCCTAGTACACGTGGTACAGGCCATGATAATCATGGTGGGTAGTTAGCGACTGCTTTTTACTGTAAGCGCACCACATGTCTACACATGTGAAAGCAGTTCGACTTTGCACTTACAAATGTGCCAGAGCCCCGTTTGGTTACTTGCACTCGCTGGTGGGGTTGGACTTTTGCAAGAATCGGGGGGCCATTGGAGCATTTTTTTTTTTTTTAACAGAAAAAAGTGTCCAATGCGGGGATCGAACCCGGGTCGTAGTGGTCGTAAACCAAACGGTTTAACCAGCCTTCCACCGACCCCCGACTTCCTTAAGTTTTGTCCATGAGTGTATGTGTGTGGTGTTGTTCAGTGTGTTTATATGTGCTTTAACTCTTCAAAATCAACTAAGATTTCAACACTCACACAATAGCCTAATCACCTACCACAATCCATCAAATTTACTCAGTTATCTGATGATTGAGCATTTTGCTTTATGCAAATAAATACTTATAATGATTCATTTCGACATCATATCTATTGTAATACGCATAGAATCAAAAAGGATGAGTTTCTTTTATTGGGAAAAACGTTTCTAGCTTTCGGGCGTAAGCGGCCCTTCCACAGGAAAAAATGGTACAATTTTTTGTACATTGTACCATTTTTTCCTGTGGAAGGGCCGCTTACGCCCGAAAGCTAGAAACGTTTTTCCCAATAAAAGAAACTCATCCTTTTTGATTCTATGCGTATTACAATATATTAAAAGGATTAATCGTATTACATCATATCTATGTTAAATGATTTTTAATAAGATGACCCTGATATGTAAAAATGGTATTGTTACATATAAGCACCTACATTTTAAAGCGATAGTTTACTTTTTCCGCCAAGAAAAATTGAAATCGCAAAAGGATAAGAAAAATTGCCTTTCTCATATGTATATATGTTATATTAATAAATATTTTATATAAATAACATATATACATATTACAAATTAGTTTATAAAATTAAAGAATAACTTGAGTGTAAAACCTAAAAATATATTTAAAATAATTCACTGATAAAAAAATATTTTTAAATCAATAAAAATCATTTCGTCATAATAATAGCAGACGAACAATTTAACAACGAATATATATAGGGAAGAGAATAAAAAAGGTGTTAAATATATTATTACTTTCCCCTATAATATTTTTCTAGGAAATGTCCGACAAATAATTTGAGAAAATTTAAAACGGAAGTTATTTTTTTTAAACGAGATCAGCCGATCACATAAAAGATCCCCAAAAGAAATGATAAAAAAGAATGGTTGGAAGCCGATCGTTAATTGATCCATGCCGTGACATTGTCAAGGCTGTGTCACAGAGTAATTCCTTCTTTTGGTCGGTAATTTTACCTTGACACGTTCAACGGTTGATTGACATCTAGGTGAAGTACTTATGCCGCAAATCTTCTTCATTATTTTCTTATCACTCTATAAAGTCTATATTGGATCATCAAATATTTGGTGAATTATTGAAAATGATGTGAACTTTTTTTTCACAACGAAGTCTTCTTTTGAAAAAAATTTTTTTTTTTAATAATTAGCAATTTTATTTAATTATAAGAAGAAAAAAAGGTATCTCCTGAATGTACAACTAAAATTTGCTGATGACTTGCGCCATCTATCAGAATAAATATCAATTATAATCGTTGATTTTAATATTAGTCCAATTCTGGAATATTTAAATTAAAGATTAGTTGATATTTATTCCGACAGATGGCGCAAGCCATCAACAACTTTTAGTTGCACGATCAGGGGATATGCCTTTTTTTTCATATAAATATCAAATAATCTTTAATTTGAATATTCTAGAATTGGACTAATATAAAAATCAACGATTAGAATTTATATTTATTCCGATAGATGGTGCGAGCCATCAGTAACTTTTAGTTTCATTATCAGAGATATATATATTTTTTTCTTAATTTATTCACATGATACAAATACAAATTCACGTTTGTACTATTTTTTTTTAGATTATGTAATTGTTTCTTTTATTACATAACTAGCCGAATGACCCGGGCAACGCCCGTGTTTTACCCGATTGAATGTTTTGATTCAAATACTATTTGTTACAATTATAAATTGGCGCCTTATGTAAATGCATGTTAGTTAATAACTATAGCCTATGTGCTTTATCTGTCTATGTACTGTTGGCTTCCGTAGGCGTCTCTTACTGGGAAAATGAAAGAGAGGATTCCATTTGGTTATTAACTAATATATGCATTTATTTAAGGAGCGACCCGCTCCAACACATTGGTTACAAAAACGAAAAAGCGAGTGGGGGGGGGGGGGGGGGGCAAAGGTGGCGTGATCGTAGCCAACCAATAGGAGGGCGCCATTCCAAAAAAAAAAAAAGCAAACGGTGACAGAGATGACTGATTAAGAGATGAAGAATGACGCTCGTAACTGTATATAGAATGATCTAGATAACTATTTCAGTTTAACAATTGTAAAATTGACACAATTATTCCTAGCGGAGATATCGTGTTTTGTCTGTTGAAGTAAAAATAAATTTACACTATTTTTGACGCGTATGATTCTTTTAAAAAATAATTAATTTTCTACTCTGCCCTTTTATTTATTTCAAAAAGATCTCTGAATGCACTATTGTTAACGAGGAACGGAATAAGATCTTAAAGAACATTATCCAAGTCTACATGAACCCAGTTCAGCTAATCAGAATAATGTCCGAGAAAAAAATATATAGCGATAGAATTGTTTAACTTTCATAAAGCGTTAGAGAACAAGGTAATCTCTAAGAACTAAAATTACAGAACACTTTCCTTCCATAGTTAATTTGTATAGTTATGTTGAATACTTTGATATCATTTTCCCTTCTCTCCTTTGTTTATGTTTCTTTTTTCCTTTTCTCCATGAAAATGATGTATGGCGAGTTCTTACAGGACGGAAATGTCCTAATAAAGCTGTTGTTGTATTTCACAAAGAATCATACGCGTACCAAATTAGTTTAAATTCATTATAACAGATGGCGCTCTAATGCATCATATAAATAAATATCTATTTATAAAACCTATTTACATAAGCTTTTTTTTATGCGGGGCAATGAGGAACAAATAAATGGAGTTCTTCAAATTAAAGATACTTCGGCCAGTAAATACATCTTTTTTAATAAAAAAAAGATTTACTAACTAAAGTATCTTTAATTTGAAGAACTCTGAATTCCGAGCAGGCAGCCTCTATCTTTATTATGAATAAATGGAGAGTATGGGTCATCATGGAAGATTTCACCGTTGATGAGCTATACCCTCCAATTGTATATATATTTCTCTTATTGCAGTATACAAAGATCTGTAGAAATTTCTTTTAATTGGAAAGATGGAGCGATAAGAAGATGTTCATTTAAAGAGAAGAATTGATGAAGAATAAATGAAATGGTATCTCTTCAGTGTAACATATATAAACAGAATCGTCCAATACAGTATTAGACCTCTAAGAAGTGGTCTGGGAGATTGAATTGGCGAAACCGCTAGGAAAGTTCACCACTGATGAACCAAGCCCTCCCAATATATTTTTTCATCGCAGTAAGGACAGTAGAAGTTTGTTTTGTATATAAAAGAAACATTCATGCTTAAATCCATTCATTATATATATATGGTATCTCTATGTAACGTTTTTAATTATTATTCTGATTTGTGATTTAAATTTTAATTTGTACATACTTATTAAAGGTAAAATTCACAAAGATATTAGACTATTTCTGTTAAAAAATTTTATTTTTTTGGTGAAAAATTGATCAATCAGCAGTAACCTAGGCATATCCCTAGATCGCAAACTACCCGTTGCAATTGTATCCATGTGATGTAGAAAATAGCCCGTCATAATTCCCGTTCTGGAAACTGAATGGTCATGATTGGGTTGACCATGTGGTGACAAACGTTACTATTTCGGGTTAGCACACAAAAAGCAATAAACTAGGGCCTACAGTAAGAGTAACTTAATACACAGAAAAACGTACACTCAAAGGTACATCACCAACTACAAAAAGGAGATAAATAAAGAAAACTCACAATTTGTTAAATAAAATAAAAACAGTATTTATCTTTTATTTGCAGTGTTGATAAGGAGCGAACCGGGGTTACACAGGTATGCGAGGAGATCACCAGACAAGCACACAGAAAACGCTTTAAGCGTCTCCACTCCAACACCACTCCACGACTCCTCGCATTCCGTTTCAACCTCTTTTATGTACAAACATGGCCACATTCGTCCAATGACGTGGGAGATCAGTTCACTCAACAAACAAACAACATTCTTCCCGCATTAACTGAGAAGATTAAAACTGCTATGTTTGTCAAATAATTTGACAGTGGCAGTTTAACAGTTAGAATTACAGATAAGCCATGTACCAGAAGCTCATGGAAACAATGTTCCAGGAAGATAGAGTGTTGTGGAAAAGCTGATATAGAGATGTGCCAGATGATTCGTTTTACATCCTGTTACAGACTAGATAGCAAGTTTACATGACACAACAGGGAAAATTACAGATAACTCGTGTTACAGAAAGATAGGCAATGTGTAAAACTGATATAAGATAAAGCATATGATTATTTTTAATTCCTCTCTCTGTTACAGACTAGATAGTTAAGTTTACATATGACACAACAGGGAGAATTACGGATAAGTCATATTACAGAAGCTCATGGAAGCAATGTTCCAGGAAGATAGGCTGTTGTGGAAAATTTGATCTAGAGATGTACCAGTGGTTCGTTTTACATCCAGTTACAGACTAAATAAATAAGTTTACATGACACAACAGGGAGAAATGCGGATAAGCCATGTTCCAGAAGAGCATAAAGCAATGTTGCAGAAAAATAGGCAATGTGAAAAACTGATATAAATTAAACCATATGATTCTTTTAAATTCCTTTTACAGATTAGAGTAGTTAAGTTTACACATGACGCAACAAGGAGAATTACAGATAACTCATGTTCCAGAATCTCATGGAAGCAATGTTCCAGGAAAATAAGCTGTAGTGGAAAAATTGACGTATATAGAGATGTACCAGATGATTCCTTTAATATCCTGTTACAGACTAGATAGCCAAGTTTACATGACACAACATGGAGAATTGCATGGTCTACAAGAACATGAATCATTGTTACAGGAAGATAGGCTGTGGTAAAAACTGATATAGATGATATGTTCTAGACTAGTAATCAGGTTTACATGACACAACAGAAAGAAATGCGGACAAGCCATGTTCCAGAAGAGCATGAACTAATGTTGCAGAAAGATAGGCAATGTGAAAAATTGATATAAGTGGTTCATCTGATTCGTTTTACATCATGTTACAGACTAGACAGCCAACTTTACATGACACAATAGGGAGAAATGCGGACAAGCCATGTTCCAGAAGAGCATGAACCATGTTGCAGAAAATAGGCAATGTGAAAATTTGATATAAGATAATCCATATGATTCGATTTGATTCCTGTCACAGACTTGATAGTCAAGTTTACACAACAGGGAGAATTACGGATAAGCCATGTTCTAGAAGAGCATCAATCAATGTTGCCGAATGATAGGCAATGTGAAAAATTGATATAAGTGGTCCATATGATTCGTTTTAATTCCTGTTACAGACAGGTAGTCAAGTTTACACAACAGGGAGAATTACGGATAAGCCATGTTTCAGGAGCTCATAGAATCAATGTTGCAGAAAGATAGGCAATGGTAAAAACTGATATAAGATAATCCATATGATTCGTTTTACATCAAGTTACAGACTAGATAGTTAAGTTTACACATGACACAACAGGGAGAGTTACGGATAAGTCATGTTCCAGGAGCTCATAGAATCAATGTTGCAGAAAGATAGGCAATGGTAAAAACTGATATAAGATAATCCATATGATTGGTTTTACATCCAGTTACAGAAGAGATAGTTAAGTTTACACATGACACAACAAGAAGAATTACGGATAAGCCATGTTCCAGGAGCGTAATGGAAGCCATGTTCCAGGAAGCTGTGATGTCACCGCAGCTGTCATAGCCGCATCGTTTACACCATGCTGTTACAACATCACGTACAATACTCAGGAAAAATGATGGACTCTACGATGTCAACAATTCATTATTAAGGTCAAGCCATCATAGTAATGGGAGGGAGAAAATAGAATAGATAAAACATACAAGCATAGAGCAAGTATGTAAATAATGATAAGCAGAAGTTGAAATAGACCGTGATATTTTGGCGGGATTTCTGAATTTACCAAAACTGTTGTGGTGTGGCAATTTCACTGACCTGAATTTGCTAGGTCGAGAGAATGCCGCATTTTTTCATTAATTTTAATATTTCTGATTTTTAAGAGAGTTGAAAATTAGACTCGAAACAGAGGCATTGCTTTGTATGATCTCGAGCAAAGACATTCACTTTGAACAATATAAAGATAGATGTTTTCAATTTGCATAATTTAGATATAGAATAAAGACATTTGATTTTTTAACACCAACGATAGAGTAGAGGTATTTGATTTACATAATCTGGAGATAGAGATATTCGATTTGAACAATCTTAATATAGAATATAATGATTTTCCTAATATGTATTTAGAGTAGCGACATTCAATTTGCATAATCTGGAGGTAGAATAGAACATTGCTATTTGTATTATCTGGAGATAGAGATTTACAATTTGCATAATATATAG
The DNA here is from genome assembly GCA_030710605.1 of Cordylochernes scorpioides. Classification (NCBI taxonomy): domain Eukaryota; kingdom Metazoa; phylum Arthropoda; class Arachnida; order Pseudoscorpiones; family Chernetidae; genus Cordylochernes; species Cordylochernes scorpioides. Next base: position 116,140,141 of record CP092863.1, on the reverse strand, counting down.
ATAGAATAGGGACATTCGATTTGAACAATCCAATAATAGAATAGAGATATTTGATTTGCATAATCCAGATATTGAATAGAGGGGTCGGATTTGAAATCTGATATTTAGAGAGAGGCTTCTATAAGAATAGTCTAAAGATAGAACAAGATATAGTAGCACATTCTATTTGGTATAATGTTGGGCTATAAAAGAAGTGTATTTTCATTAATAAAATCTAAATAAAACAACGTGAATGAACAAGTCAGAGATCGAAGAAACCAGACGATGAAGAAAGAAGGACAAGAGAGATGAAGTCAGCGCCCACTCTAAATTGGGAGGAGATTTACCTGACGGAGATGCAAATAAGAGAGATTTGTGGGTTATGTAAATTTGTTTGATGCTAGCCCCTTAAATTAGCTCTTTTTTACCAAGTAATGGAACGTTTGGTGAACAAGCAAGGCATCTTATTTGGTAGATCTCTAAACACATGTAGTTCAACCCCATGTTTCAAATTTTTAGATAAAACTTGATTTACTTGAAATATGATTGCAAATGATTATACAAGTTTTCTAATATATATTTTATTCTAAACATCTTAATTCGAAGAGCTATAAAATAAATTTGCATATACTCGGATATATGCAATTATTTTTTATTTTTTTCCTTTTTTACTAGTGTTTTTTCAGATTAATGTTTATCATTGACGGATATTAATATAGTTAAAAAATCATTTTAAAAATCTATATATTAACAGTATATAGAAAATAGCGAGATTGACTGTATTAAATAAGTTTTCGAGTTTTTTTGTTTGTTAATTAAGTAGTGTGTAAATAGGTTTTAAAAAAGCGTAATTCCACGGATTGCTCTGTGGTGGGACAACAAAGAAGAGGGTGTCAGACAAGGCCATTCTTCGACCTCAGGTGAATGAATGTCTGCCAAATCTATTTCCGGCCAAAAGACGCCGATTAGCGAGGAATCTGCCCTTGGAAAGCTGTCCTTGCATGGTCAGCATCCCCCCCCCCCTTTACCTCTTCTTTGTCGAGATGGATTCCTTAAATAGGGATCCTCCTTAAGACATGTCCCGTTGGGGTTTCGGAGATAATCCCGACGGCTGAAATCCCGGCATATATCTAAGCAATTTTCAACGTGTGTGTGTGTTTGAGTAGATATAATTTTTTTACTGTCTTGATTGAGGGAGATGGGAAAATGTTTATGAATAATATAATACTTACATCAACGAAATGAAATTTTTGTCTGTCGGGATTCTGTTCTATCGGGATTCTGGTCTGTCGGGATTCTGGTCTGTCGGGATTCTAGTCTGTCGGGATTCTTGTCTGTCGGGATTCTTGTCTGTCGGGATTTTGGTCTGTCGGGATTTTGGTCTGTCGGAATTCTAGTCTGTCGGAATTCTAGTCTGTCGGGATTCTGTTTTGCCAAGATTCTAGTCTGTCGGGATTCTTGTCTGTCGAGATTCTGTTTGTCGGGATTCTGTTTTGTCGGGATTCTGTTTGTCGGGTTTCAAGTCTGTCGGGATTCTGTTTTGTCGGGTTTCAAGTCTGTCGGGATTCTGTTTTGTCGGGATACTGTTTGTCGGGATTCTGTTTTGTCGGGATTCTGGTCTGTCAGGATTCTGTTCTATCGGGTTTCTAGTCTGTCGGGATTCTAGTCTATCGGGATTCTGTTCTGTCGGGATTATAGTCTGTCGGGGTTCTGGTCTGTCGGGATTTTAGTCTGTTCGGGATTCTGGTCTGTTCGGGATTCTGGTCTGTCGGGATTATAGTCTGTCGAGATTCTGTTCTATCGGGATTCTAGTCTGTCGGGGTTCTGTTCTGTCGGGATTTTGGTCTGTCGGGATTCTGGTCTGTCGGGATTTTAGTCTGTTCGGGATTCTGGTCTGTTCGGGATTCTGGTCTGTCGGGATTATAGTCTGTCGAGATTCTGTTCTATCGGGATTCTAGTCTGTCGGGGTTCTGTTCTGTCGGGATTTTGGTCTGTCGGGATTCTGGTCTGTCGGGATTTGGACCCGAAGAGACCCGTTCCGCTGAATATCTATTTGAATCATTAGAAAGACTGTTTACATGGCATGAATAATGCATTGAGTGAAATTTCAACTATGTCCTTGTCTATAGACAGTATGTAAATTCGACATCTGAATATATATTATCCTATCTCTTAAAAATATTTATAATGAAAAGTCGTTTCCAATAGTTTATAATTTGTCTGAAATTTCGATTGCTCTTGTGTGTGTTACTATGTTTATTCTCCCAAATAAGAGAAATAAAGTAGAGTTCACTACAACCTAAACAATAAGAAAAATAAACAACTTATCATATCAATAATTTGATAGAATTGGTTAGACGGATAGAAATGCATCACCTCGCAAAATTTTTGATAACTTTCAAATATGATGCTCCCTTTGTAAACTAAATAAAGAACGTCAATAAAATGATAAGGAGCTCTTATATTTAGATGAAGAAGGGCACTTCCGAAAGCTCCTGTGATTCCTTATGATAAAAAAATGACCGAGGCGTCACCTATTCTTTTGTAATTATGAAACGTGGCATATTGGTAAGCGCAAAAGTTTGCATAACTGACAGCTTAGGTTCGAAACCATGTGTAGGCCTGATGGTAAGGCCTATGGCATGGTACTTTTGGCATCTTTAGGTTTAAAAAAAACATGATCACGACCATTCAGTGTAAAGGGTCTCCATGATGGGTACTGCTGCCGTTGGTTAGGTTATCCATGAGGTACTCAGCCTTAAGCCTTTTGCAGTTAGATTTGGTCCCCTTTAGTATATGTACCACCGAACAATGGTGTACTTCTCTCGACCATGAATGTAATCAGTGTTATTTATTATTTTTACTTCTTAAAATTAAAGATATTTCGTCCAGAAAATCTTTTTATTATCTCGACGTTTCGACAAAAATATTTTGTCCTCGTCACGAGCAAATGAAATTTAGATTAGATAGGCAAGGCGTTAAAACTTAAACGCCTTAACAACAAAATATTTTTGTCGAAACGTCGAGGTAATAAAAAGATTTTTAAAATTACAAAATATTTCCTCACAATGAGTTTCTTTTTAGAAAAGAAACTCATTGTGAGGAAATATTTTGCAATTTTAAAAGTTTTTCACAATTTCATCATGAATGAAAAGATTTACCTGACCGAAGTATCTTTAATTTAAATACACCTATCCCCCGATTTACACGGTACTTTTTTACACGTTTTCGCTTTTACACGGTTTTCCAAATAAGTTTTTTTTATCGCACTATACTAAATGCTACTGTGATTGAACACATGCGCTGTGTACACATCTCACGAGGAATCCCGAGCTTATGTGCTGACTACATATTCCCCGATAGGTGTAACTATAAATGCCGACCAAGCAGCCTCTATCATAAAGATTATGATTATTATAGTTGTATTCATAAGAGATATTTGCTGTATATGTAAAAAAGGTAAGAATGACCAGGTATATTTAGGTGAAGTGATGAGCTCTGCAACACTGGCCATTAGAGGCTAGGAAAATAAAATATTCAACAACGCCTGACGACACCCAGGGAATTATGGGCCATAAAGCGCGCGTGAACCCGGTGTAAATGATTGATGTAGTTTTACTGCTGTGCTTACTTTATCCACCGTTCCCTTTCATTGAACAGGTCTGGAAAGCAAATGATGTGGTTCTATTAGTTTATGGGGAATCCTTGGATTTTATCGTGTTTTAATGATCACAGTGGTACGATGGGAAGACAACGGCTTAGCTACCACATTCGTATTTCTCAAGTACACTTCATGATGATAATGATAACAACAATAATGGCCATTGGACATGCGTCGGACCTGGAGGCTGTTGTTGGGTGCTGTGCTGCCTGGAGTATAGGAGCTCTATCTATGCTTCCTTCCTGTGGTGAATCTGTATAAGACCAGTGGTCTTAATAAAGCATTGTGTGTGTGTGTGATAACAACAATATAACAAATGAAAACATTAAGACGCGAATGTTTCTTTTTCACAAATATATCAAACTTCTACTATCTTTACTGCGATGAAAAAAATATATTGGGAGGGTTTAGGTCATCAGTGGTGAACCCTCACAGCGGTTTCCCCAATTTTTTTAACCTACCATATCGCTTCTTTAGAATTAAAATAATGTATTGGATAATTCTACTTATATATGCTACACTGAAATGTGGAATCTTAGAAATGGTATTTAAGCAAACTATAAACATAAGATTTTAGGACATTATAATTACATTTAAATATTTCCATCGAGCAATGCTCTTCCTCAAACAATTTTCATCGCAGTAAGGACAGTAGAAATTTGATTTATTTGTAAAAAGAAACGTTCACGTCTTAATGTTTTCATTTGTAATATATACTTAGATGGAGCGTTATTGCAAAAAACAATAATAAATAGCGATGATTAGAGGGTCGCTGTAAGGGTATTCTAAACCGTTGGTTTTTCGACCGTCAAAAGTGAAAGAAAAAAAATAATAGAGAGAACTAGGTTTTTTATTTAATAAAATATTTTCAAATTGTAGAAAATTCAATGATCAAAAAAATTTATATTAATATTTGACCAAAAATGATTCAAATTGACTACTACAAATGTCAATGACCTGTTAAAAATATTTAAATTTAGGGTTCGAGAGGGCAAGTTTTGTGGTGTCAGACGATTCCAATATAGTAGCAGACGAGAATAACGACCATATGGGCGGCGAAGAATAAATAAACCATGTCGTTTGGTATAAATCTTGGGTTGAAGGGGGGGTTAGCACATTGGGTAGCCTCACCTCCCACTTTACTTTCTTTTGTCGGTAAACTGTCCCTTTCTTTGTTCCTGTTTGTCCCTTTTCTATATCTGCATTTACAGTTTACTTTTTTTTATCTTTAATTAAAAATGCATATATTGGATCAAAATATCATTTATTTTACTAATATTTCAGTTGGCTAAACGCCAACCTTTATCAAGGTAACATTTTAAATATGTCAACAACAAACTCAGCGCTATATAACGTCAATCGAATTAAATTTTAAAATTTTTTTGCTTATATTCAATGGGGAGAAAAATATTGATATATAAATTTATATTATGGACAAAAATAATTTTGTAAAATAAGGGTGTAAATATTAACAACAACGCCTATTTTATTATTATTTTTATTATTATTTTATTATCATTGTTTTCTTTACATTTTCTCTTTTTCGCTTATATCTTCTATTATAACAATCTCTTCCCGTTTATCTTCTGTTGTCGATGGACTCTTGATTTCTTTGTTCTGAATTGTCTTTTGTTTTTATATAGTGTTTTTATTCCATGGTTTATCATAAATAGATCAGGATATATAGCATTTCATATTGTAGATTGCGTCGAATTATTTTATGTCTTTTAAAACGAAATCTCCTTTTTGTCTGGAGGAAAACTCTCTCAAGGTGGGGAAACGTTCCTCGCTGAATAACTGTATATATTTTGTTACATTTTTTTATTCATCCCTGCAGCTGCACATGGCGTCTGTTCCTCATGTCAGAGGCGGCCATTTCTTTTGGAGATAAGTCGGCCTGCCACTGAGTAGTGCTCCCAGTCTTAATGACAAAGGCTTTCTACTTCACCCAGTCATGATGGTTGTCAAACAGACACCATCAAGGGTCAAAACTTGATATCCTAATATGATTGAGTGGAGATAAGAAAGAAGAAGAAGAAGATTCATCCCTTTTCATATATTACCCTTTATTTAATCATTTTTTTGTATCAATTAATTAGAAGAATCAATAGAATTGTCAATTTAAAACGAAAGAAAGGGGGGGAGCTTTCGTGTGAACAAAGTGTAAACAAAATTGCCTGTCTCCTTTATAAAAACAGACGATTGATGACATCAAAGACTTTTCACTCCTTAATTTTGCCTATGAGTATACAAATTATATATGTTTATTTCATAATTATATTTGTTTTAAGTAAAAAATAAATACATTACTTTTTTGATCTAGATATTGCTGTTTATAAAAAAAAGCAAATTTTTTAAAACTTTTTACATATAAGGGAATATGCAAAATATAGGGACAAATTATTTTTTCTCCTGAAAACCATAGTAAATTTTGATAGATAACAATGATAATTTTCTAAACTTTCTTTTCCGACATAAGAAAGCAGGAAATAACATCCACACGTGCCAAGGACAGTAAAAAAAAGTGTTACATAATGTAAAAAATTCAATTATGTAACTTCCTAATGTTCTGTATTTACATAAATTCCTCTTTTAAAAATGCTATATAATCTCTCTCTTCTCTCCATTGCCTTGTTTATACGCTTTAGTTAACTGAAGAAGGACTTGTCCGAAAACTTCCTTTAATATATGCAAATAAGAAAGAGTTGCGGAGTGTTATAATTGTTTGTAAAAAAATATGTTTGATTCAAAGTTGTTTTAAGGTGAAGGTTTCCCCCATTATGACTAACCACAATCTAGGGAGGGCATACAACCTGGCAGGGAAAAACAGCTGCTCCATTGTTCTTGTACTTTTTTACCTCAGCGTTTTTTTTACCATCCCATTCATTGACGTTACTATCTCCCCTTGTCATCTCTCCATGACCTAACTTTGCTTAACCAAGGACACAGCTACCTCAACTAACACACACACAAAACCCTTTATTAAGACATATAGCTGTATACATGGATTTACCATTACGGATTCTCTATACAAATGAAAAAATCTTGTTCCAAAATCACTTTATTAGGTACCACTCAAAAAGAGAAACCTAGTTTATGATATGGCCACAATGAATAATATATGAAGGTTATTTACATATTAAACAAAATGTTAACGTAGAATACAATCCCGGTTCATGGCTGTCGGGAATCGAGGGTGTTACCTACTCGTCCACCGACTCTTTTCAAATGAAAAAAATAAAAAGTAAAAAAAGTTAATTACATTAAATTATAATAATGATATTTTGTTCCGCTAGATGACGCTCTGCCATCTAAAATGTTCATGTTAGCGGGCAGGAAAATGCCAATTTTGTGTTTTTAAATATATTAATATCATTTTTTTCAAATGAAATTTATCTACAGGGGAACTTAATTAAGACAATGAAACTTACAAATAGATTAGTCTGGATAAATCCGAAGAAAAACTTGAACTGACCAACATATCATATTCTAATCTCTAGAAAAATGAAAGAAAAGCATCTCTTGATTGTGAAACTGAAAATTGATTATGGCTTGATTTTCGCTTAAAAGCTGACATTGCTAATAAAAAAAGAAACTCATTATGAAAAATCTTTATAAGTTTACTTGCCTCTCACACAAATTTTAACTTAAATCCTTCTAAATGTAAAAGGCCAAGGACTGGCAGTAGTTCGAAATCTCCGTTTGTAGAACGACCAATCATCATCGAGTATGGAAAGCGATAATGTTGAAAATACGAGAGTCGGTAGGTATGTAAATAGGTAAGAGGATTTATTAATGACGTTTAGACGACCAAATTGGCAATTAATTGTTCACACCCAGTGAACGGTGAGAAGTAAGTAGATTGGATGGAGCTGTTGGACGTTCGGAAGTGGAAGGGGAAACTTGGAAAGAAACTTCTCTATATTAAAACCAAAATCCTTCATTCTGTATAGAAGGGAACACGAAAATGGAATGGAAAAATAGATTCATCACCTATATAAGAATAGAATTATCTACCTGAAACTCTCAAGCCTAACACTGACCTGACCCTTCAAACAAAAGTTTACCACATATATATAATAAGTGTTTACGAACTTTTGGGACAACCTTGTAAATAGGGGAGCTCAAGATGAGAAGTATGACACTACTGAAGACCAGTACCTGCTAAAGAACAGAGGAACTGAAGACCAATTCCTACATTATAGAAGAAGAGATAAGAAGCCTGTCACAGCCAGCCAGCCAGCAGACAGACCGGGAACAAAGAACAACTCCTCGACGCCTCCTCATAAACCGTCTGCCCTACATTCTACCCTCGGCCTTGATCTAAAAACAAAAATTAACCATTTTCCTTCAGCACTCACTTTTCCATAAATCCCCATCCATGTGTTTCTTCAACTTGATAGAACGACCATTCGTTATACTACAGCTATAAGAAAGGATGTCTCAGTGACATGTTCTACATTTTACCCAATATTGATCGGAAAAAGATATCAATTAAAATAGACAAACAGTCCATTGCTTTCTCATGAGTAAATCCTAGCTTTCAACATTTCTTCTTCAGTACACGAAGATACACTTTCTGAGAACTTACATAGACTTTAAGATAGGATATATCAAGAGACTGTTCAAAATTTTATCTGTGGACTTGATAGAGAAATAGAAAACAAAATTGAAATATACAACTTAATCGTTGATTTTGTATATAGGCAAATCCTAGCTTTCAACATTTTATATTAATCTTCCAGGTCTCATCTGTTTGGTTGATGACAGACTAGGAGAGAAATAAAGGAATAAGACAGCAGTGAGTGATCGGGGATGGGAGACTTAAAGTGTTGATTAGATTTTCTAAATTGCAGCTTCAACTCGCATTACTTCTTTGAGCTCCAGATACTCCATTTCGAAAGACTAAATAAAATTAAGTGCCTTTTTAAAATATAATTATTGTGACTTTTTTATATATCTTTTTGCTACGTCATTTTTTTTTTTATTATTCTTGTCATTCTTTGATGCAATTACATATGCAACTTTGTCAGGGCTCTGGCGCATATGTAAATGCCAATGTCGAACTGCTATCTACATGTGTAGACATGTGATGCAGTTACATTAAAAGACAGTCACTAACTACCCACCATGATTATCATGACCTGTAAGGAATTGGAAAGTCTTTGATGTAACCGGTCGTCTATTTTTTTTAAGGAGACAGAGGCTGTTCACACTTGGTTATCTCGTGTATCTTCAATAAAGGTCACTGTAATATCTTTCAGAGTTATAATCCCGATATACATGCTGAAAGGTACAACTTCCTTACGTTTTGTCCATGAGTATACGTGGGATAAGTTTAAAAAAATAATATTGTAGTCAAGTTTTAACAAATTGAAACTATTTTAGACGCCTATGATTCTGTTTAAAATTAAACAATTCCCTACTGTCCTTACTGAAATGATAAATTAATTGTATTATGATACATTAGCACGCCATCTGTTATCAAAATTCGAAACTATTATAGACACGTAAGATTCTTTTTAAAATTAAACAATTTCTACTGTCCTTACTGCAATGGAAAAATTAAGAGGAGGGCCTTACTTAGTAATTGTAGTCAAGTTTTTCTATATTTCTAAAATATTTTTAGCCAAAAAGTGGTAGATTTATTTAGGTAAAATACGTTTAGAAAAATCCTTTACAATTTGATTTTTGATAGTACTTAAACGGTTAAACTATTATCGTACTTTTTTATTTTCAACTTTTAGGCTTGAGAGAGAGAGAGCTAATAATGTCTCTTTAACCTTTTTATTATCAGATGACTGTAGGTGGTGAAATCTTATCATCAATTCTCTACCTTTCTATCGATCTGGGTCAGACAAGATTATCCGTCCTGGTGTTTAACCATCCTTGAAGTTCTCCAAACTTCCACAGACGTCAAGAATATACACTTCAGAATAAAATACATATTTGCATAATTACCTATAAAAGCATAGGGCGACTCTCCCATCAAATTAAACGTCAAAACTAGACGCCATCTATTGACCGTCGCAGCAAACTAGCGTCCTCGGGTCGATGACAAAGCCACAACACCAGCTTTGGCAAACTGATAAGCGTCCACCTAGAGACCATGGTTTCGGGCTATTGGCCCTCGTCAGTCTAGGACGGACTTTATTCCATGAGATCCACACGGGATCTAATGGCTTGTCACCGACCCGAGGACGCTAGTTTGCGGCGACGGTCAATAGATGGCGTCTAGTTTTGATGTTTAATTTGATGGGAGAGACGCCCTATGCTTTTATAGATTAATTTCCTCCCGGAAAAAATTCCAATTAAACTGGCGAAACTGTTGGGAGAATTCACCACTAATGAACCAGGCCCCATCCCATTGTTTTAATCATTGCAGTAAAGGGACAGTTGAAAATAATTTTATTTGAAAAAATACATGCACGCTATAAAATAATTCACATTATCAATAACAGATGGCGTGTTAATCTATCTAGTTTAATTTATATTGAAAAAGTCCTGAATGTGTTTTTTTTTTTTTTGTATACAGAGTCGCCCTAAACGTTTTTTGGGATTGAAACTTCTTTGCTATATTGCATTCATATTGTAGCGTAGAAATCAAGTCTTTGTATATCTGGAGATGTGAAAGTATTTATTGATGACGTCACCACGACCAGTCGATAATTATTAACCAAACTATCTACAGCTAGAGAATATCGAGCAAGAGCAAGCTAAGTAACTAAATGATGATTTTACAAATAATAAATATGTTTCAAATATTTTCATTGAATAGTTAAATTAAATATAAATTATATTTCTTCGTCACAATACAACATAACACACAAACATTGGTTTAAAAAATAATAAATTAGAAGAGAGTATGCATAAAGGTTACTATGGATATATAGGGACTACATATATCACATTGTGAAAGAGAGTCGAGTTAAAATATTTGGCAAATTCCCGACAAATTACAGAAATCTGCCTGTAAACTTCTTTTCACTAGGTTGAACTAGGAAGAGAGAATTGGACTAGATGGGAAGCACTATAAAAGAAGAGATTTGAGATTTTAAAATATTGTAACAAAGTATTTATTCATTATTTTTATTAACACACAGAGTGGTCATTTTTATGTTTATATTTTGCTACTCTGTAAATTTCCCTCATGGCTTATCTTTTATTTACCATTCATAGTTTTTCTTTCCTGAAATAAATTGTTGTCTCCTCCTGAAGTTTTTGTCTTCCTTAATTTTCCACGTGGCAATATTTTATTGACATCATGCACAAGTAAATGGTCAATGGATGAAAGAAGAGAGAAGAAGCTTCAAAGGAAATTGATAAACATGACTGACACCAGGACCATGTTAAGTTAAAAAAAACTAAAGTCGAACTTGAGTAAACAGAATATTATTTGATTGTGCTGCTCTGTCTGAGGAAAGACGAAAACTAAATGATAAAACGGGGCAACTTTTTCCTTCATTTCCGGCACTAATTAATGAAATATCAAAGAATAGGTATATAGCGGTGGCGATATTCTACAGGATTATATCCCGGAAAAAGGCCACACAGTGTTCTCCCCATCCCTTGTGAACTGGCGAATCCTATATAGGGCGAGAGGCCCTAAATAAAGGCTTTGTTGTTGTTGTAAACAGAATAAGAGAGTTGTACTGTACAAAATGTTTGAACGTCTACAAGGTAGGTAGAGGCTGAGTCAGTCACTGAACTGCTGTCACCGTCCAGCTGCGATATCTCGTCATTAATTAGGCTGATTCACCCTTTCTGCCGAACTTACTGCTTGCTCTCTTCCCGGGACGGCTTCAACATGGAGGACATCTGTCCTGGGAGGTGACAGGACATTTGTCCTGGGGGGTAACAGGACATCTGTCCTGAACCACAGGGGGGTAACAGGACATCCGACAGATAGGCCACAGATCATGCTAGGCCACCATAGGCCACCCGATAGAATGACAGTTAGACCGATATATAGACCACAGTTAAATAACGGCCCACTCGACGGCTACATAGACCATTTATATATTGCCATTTGATCACCATCTTGAAGGCTATCAACAATAACTAGATAAACTTCAGATATACATTAGGACATATTTGACTGATCACTATATAAGCTATTAATTAGCCATAACGTACAGGACACTCGAGAATCAACTTTAAGATAATAATCTAATAGGCTGAAGAGATAAGCGAATCGCGGATAGGTCATAAAGGATAAACCACAAATGAGATCAAGCTTATATACACCTCAACAATTCTTTTGATAGCAATCATACGATAGGATAAGTTAGATATAAACAATTGTGGCTAAGTCCTATTTGATGGGCTACTTGATAACCCATTCTCTCTCTCTCTTTCTCTGATGAAAATAATATTTAATTTTTCTCTCCTATTAACCCTATATAATCTTATATGTACAATTAATGAAAGTGTACTCAATCTCTCTCTCTTTTTATCTATTTATTCTTATATTTATCAGTATATAATCTTATTTATTCAATTTTGTATTTAACCATATACACCTATCCCCCGATTTACACGGTACTTGTTTTACACGTTTTCGCTTTTACACGGTTTTCCAAATAAGTTTTTTTTTTTGTTTGTTTTTATCGCACTATACTAAATGCGATATTCTACTCTATACTACCTATGTTGAAACGAATATTGGGAGGCTCTGATTCATGAGGGGCGAACACCTATTCAGATTTGACAGTTTAATATACACCTATCCCTCGATTTACACGTTTTTCTCAGGAACGTATCTACCGTGTAAATCGGGGGATAGGTGTATAATCTTATATGAACATTGTGATAAATCTGTTTCAATCTCTTTCACTCTCTCTTGAGGTAACCCTGATTCCTAGAGCTTACCAAAGTCGCCAATTATCCCGGGATAAACCAGACAGTTTATAGACCACTAGAGAAACCTTTAGTAGCAATAAACTGTTGATTATTTACTAGATAAACCTAGATAAGCAAGTTGTGGGTAGGTCTAAAAAATAGGGATATTTGAGATAAGCGTATAGATAAGAAAGATACCTAGAGATAGGTTTATATTAGACCAGTTAGTTGGAGCATGCTGCGCACAAGGAAGCTTGGTTATCTCTTTATACCATATACGCCAGTTTTAGTTATAATTTTCAGCAATAAATGGCGCTACGTTTTTATATTTAGATAAATCATTAAATGAATCACCACACCAGACAACTAGACTATCAACTTGATGGGGAACTACCATATAACCATAGATAAGTAACACCAAGTCGGTGGACGAGTAGGAAACACCCTCGATTCCCGACAGCCATGAACCGGGATTGAATCCCGCGTTAACATTTTGTTTAATATGTAAATATCCTTCACATGTTATTCACTGTTTCAATTATCATAAACTAGGTTGCTCTTGTTGAGCGGTACCCAATAAAGTGATTTTGAACCGGCGGAGATAAGTAAGTTGTGGATACGTTCTATTCTATAGACTAACTTGATTGACTAAGTTGCAAGATAATACACTGCGTGACATTGAAAATGGAACACCAAGAAATAGTGGCCAGAAAATTATGCAAATTTCAGGGTAGACGCGCCTAACCGAGTTATGCAAATGATGTAAAATGCGCAGCTCTCTTGCGCACATGGAGTAAGATATAAGGGAAGGAACTTGCAGAAAGGACAGTATTCGTGTCGTTATTTCTTCAAGGAAAATCATTGTAGAAATTTTCTTCTTGTGTCAAAAGACACGTGTAATAACAGAGAATGCCAGGTCATCGTAAACGGAGGCAGTTCAAGCAGACAGACGCTTTTACGAGGGGCATGGTGATCGGACTGAAAAGGGCAGGTTGGTCCATACGTCAAATCGCAGCTGATACACACCTTGGTGCGTCCACGGTGCACCGACTGTGGAGAAGATGGTTGGAACAAGGAAATGTGGCAATTTATAGGAATGCCGGTGCAACCAGAGTGACGTCAGCACGTGTGGATCGGCGTATCCTTCGACAAGCAGTGGCGGCCCCACAAGCCACTTGTACCGCCATCTTGCAACATGTGCAAGACACCCTAGATCATTCCATCTCGACCAGAACCATTTCCCGTCGATTGGTTGCTAATGGCTTGCACTCATGCCGTCCGCTAAGAAGACTGCCATTGACCCCACCGAATAGGCGCCAACGTTTGGAATGGTGCCGGGCTAGATCGACGTGGATGACGGAATGGTACAGGGACGTGTTCTCAGATGAGTCGCGTTTCTGCTTGTCCAGTGATAGTCGCCGTGTACGCGTGTGGCGTCGACGTGGATAAAGGTCCAATCCGGCAACAATTGTGGAACGCCCCACCGTGCGACAACGTGGAATCATGGTTTGGGGCGCAATCGCGTATGATTCCAGGTCACCTTTACTTCGTATTCAGGGCACTATGACGGCCCAACGATACGTTGATGATGTGCTGCGACCGGTGACACTCCCCTACCTTCAGGGGGTACCCAATGCCCTTTATCAGCAGGATAACGCCCGACCGCACACTGCTCGCATTAGCCAACAAGCTCTGCAAGATGTACAGATGCTTCCCTGGCCACCGTACTCTCCTGATCTCTCACCAATCGAGCACGTCTGGGACATCATTGGACGCCGTTTGCATGCCTTGCCACAGCCGCGTTCAGAAGACGAACTGTGGCAAATGGTTGAGAAGGAATGGAGAGCCATCCCTCAGGACGCCATCCGTACTCTGATTGACTCTCTACCTAGACGTGTTGCTGCGTGCATCGCCGTCCGCGGTGGTCCTACTTGCTACTAAGCCGACGCCGTTCTCGCTCTGTATTATGACTATCATTTTGAAATAAAGATCACTTATTGTTCGTCTCTGTCTCTCTCTGTCTGCCGAGTTTCATCACTTTCTGGCCACTATTTCTTGGTGTTCCATTTTCAATGTCACGCAGTGTATTCGATATACAGTATATCGTGTGATATTTTAAAACTATCATTAATTATAAGTGAAAAAAAAAAGAAAAATATTTTTAAAAAATTTGGCCATAAATACCCATTTATTTATTTCTCGAGAAGTCTCAAGAACCTCAACTTTTTGATCGTTGAGATACAGCCTGCACCACGCTAACGAGGACCAACAGCACGAAACGGGTACGTGATTGGCTTTTCTTGATTTATCAAGAAATTGGATTGGCCAAATATTATGGAACAAACTTAAATAAACGTTTAGTTTGTTTTTGTTCCATTAGATGGCGTTCTACCCATCTAAAATGTTAATATGAACGGTCAGCTCTTTTTATTTTGAAATAATTAGATATACACTCATGGACAAAACTTAAGGAAGTTGTACCTTTTAGCATGTATATCTGGATTGAGACAATAACTCTGAAAGATATACTCATGGACAAAACTTAAGGAAGTTGTAACTTTCAGCATGTATATCGGGATTGAGACAATAACTCTGAAAGATATCGCAGTGACCTTTATTGAAGACACACGAGATAACCAAGTGTGAACAGCCTCTGTCTCCTCAAAAAAAAAAAAAACAGACGACCGACGAAATCAAAGATTTTCTACATCCCTAAGTTTTGTTGTCTATGAATGTATGTATTATTTGGAAAAGAAACGTGTGTGCTAAATGGTTATATTTATTGTGCATAGATGGCGCGTTATTACCTTATATTTAATATAATGGTTTATAATATAGAGCTATATATAAATAAAATATAATTATTCAATATAGTAACATTTATATAAATGTCAGATATTTTCTCCTTTATAAAAGAAACGGTTTTAAAAAAATATTCCATTTTGAAAAAAATCTTTATATTTTTAAATCCAGATTTGAAAAAAGAGGGTAAGAAAATTAACTGTTTAAACACAGACGAAGAATGTTTTATTTATTTTAAACATATTTACATACCCTTATATATATCTTTTTTTTTTAAGTAAATTGTTTGTGCTTTGTGTGTTTTATCCTCTTTTTCTTAATTTATTTGTTAAAATATGCAGAGCTAACATTTGTAAATTAACGTGTATTTTAAGAAAACATTTAAAAAATGTATTTTGCTCGACAAATTAAAATTTCTAACAGAATATATAAGATTTGTTTTAATAGATAAATATTTCATTATATAAAAATTATTTTAAAAAAAAACATTACATCTTAATTTTTATAAATTTATTATAATGCATCATAAGTTTATGTTATTGTAAAGATAAGAGGCTGCCTGGCCAGCATTCATAGTTCTTAGAATTAAAGATACTTCGGCCAGTAAATCTTTTTATTATCTCGACTTTCGACAAAATTCTTTTATTTGCTCCTGACGAGGACAAAAGATTTTTGTCGAAACGTCGATATAATAAAAAGATTTACTGGCCGAAGTATCTTTAATTTTTAAAAGTTTATGTAAATTATTGTAGGGAATGCCATAATTGCATATAGGTTGGATTTTGATTCATTTAATTGAAGAGGTATCAAACTTGTTATAAAATTAAGAAAAAGGCATCTCCTTATCGTACAAATAAAAAGTTTTAGTCGTTGAGGTACAGCTTGCACCACGCTGATGAAGACCACCAGCCCGAAACGCGTACGTGGTTAGCTTTTCTTGATTAATCAAGAATGGGTATTTGGTCAAATCTGGAATAAATAAAAACCAACGATTAGCTCATATTTATTCTGACAAATTTTAATTTTTATTATTCCAGAAGCACGAAGTCTATCAGACTATTGTGCTATATTAGAATTATTTACACATATATCTTTAATTATTTAAACGATTAATTAGTAGTGATTTATAAATTTGTGTACAAATTGCTCTAAACTTACCAAAGTTTTATATTCTGACAGATGGTGCAAGCAATCAGCAAATTTTAAGTTGCACGATAAGGAGATGCCTTTTTCTTAATTTATCAACCTGATCCCATTACAATTTATTCACTTTTTATTTAAGTTTTTTTGTTCCTTTTGATGTTTCGGCGACTCCAATGTCGCCCTTTTTAAAAAAAGTTGAAAGCTTATTGGTGAAGTATATTGTATTTTTATATCGAAAAAACAATACTTAACTAATAAAATTTCCACCTTTTTTTTAAAGGGCGACAGTGGGTAGCCGAAACGTAAAAAAGACAATAAACTTTCATAAAAAAAAGGTTGATGAAGTCTTTAATTTGAGTTAATTATTTATTTACATATCACTTAATATATATTAAAACATCTTATAGTTAAAAATATCTTGAAAATACATGTGAGTATGTTGAAATATAGCATTTCTCTAAAGACCAATTCTAAAAAATGGCGGCCACGGTTGTCAAAGGTCAAATGAACTCTACTAATTAGACGAAAGGGAAGCAGACGACGAACATAAAATTACCAAAAGATTCTGTGGAATCTCATGTCCACTCTCGTCTGAATCATCCGCCAACACCATCAGACGAAAAAGGTGCGAAGGTACACAAAAAAATGAAAAAGAATATTTAAATCATCGTCTGGCGCCAACCTTGAAATCGCCATTTTGTTTTCTGCAACAGTAATTATGGACCGTTTGGTGTCTTGGTTGATTCAGCTAGTACTTATCATTACTTTCTTTTTGTAACTTTTCATTTAATTAGGAATACCTAAAAAAACATTTTATTACTAAGTAACGATATTACAAAGGTTTCTCTATTGTTTATACGCATTAATGAACTATTTTTTAAATATTGAATAACTATTTTAATAAAAAGAAATGTATATTACATTGAAATAGAAAGAGATTCTATAGGAATAAAGTAATTTCGTAATTTAATTTTTGTTGTATGTTGTCGTTTTTAATATCAATTAAGTTGACTTTTGGTGACAATATGGACAAATATTCTCCAATTTGATCTGTTAGTGACCATCACTCACAGCTATCTAGTGACCTTCTGGTAGTTTTCTTGACACCTTCTAGCCAGCTCATTGTAGGTCTTCCTCTCTTCCTTCAAATTTTCCCAACATCAACATCTTTTCTAAACCATTTACTTTTATTATATATCTGAAGTATAAGTCAGTCTTTGTTTATATCTATTTGGGATTCTAGGAATCTACCAGGATTTATTTATACAAGTATGCTTGTATTTTATATTTATAATATATTTATACTTGTAAATTTATCACGATGTTAATGCATATTTGAAAAATTTCACAAAAATTATTTTTATAATTCATATTACATGACAGATGTGTTGTCAGCTTATATTAAAAGTGATTATTAAATTTAAAAGATAATTTTTACTTGAAAAAACTAATTATTGATTATATATGCTCTATAGAGTATAAATATTTATTTTATTCACAGAATTAAACTTTAAGTGTTGGATCGTTTCTGAAGACAACTCTCAGATATAGAGAGAGTTAATTACCTCATATTTAAGGCAACAAAAGAATCATCTAATTTACATACATCGTTCTAACCAGATTCAACTTATGCAAAACAGACAACAAAATAAACAAATTAATGGTAGAGGGTAAGTTCCTATTTCTTACAAGCTTTCACACACAAAGAATAATCATTTTCTTGCTTCAGTAAGTAACGCAGTTTGATTATCGATGTTTTAGAACGCCATCTAGAGGTAATAAAATTAACTTCTCAGAATATAAATCTAAAATTGTCAGATTGGTAAATATATATCACGTGATTTTTTTTTTCTTTTGACTGGAAAATGTGCTGGTTATTTTCCTTTTCTTGGTATTCGGATCTATTTGTTTATTTCTTTCTTATATTCTTTTTTTTTTACCCTTTTGTTAGATTTTTTTTTCTTTTCAGAAGATAGTTTCCCCATTTTAAAATGGCCGAAATGGTGAAGTTAATATTTTGACTTGTAACATTATATTCTTGTATTTCAAATATAAAATATGTAAATTAAAAAAAAATTAATATATTTGATTTTTAAAATTAATGAACGCTGTTATTTTTTAACTAAAATAATTATTTAGATCGATTTTTGACATTTTACTCTTATAAATTGATCATTAGAATAATTATTTACAAAAAAAAAATCAATGAAGTAAATGAGCGATCACCATTATAAAATATAAAAATAATATTTGACCAAGTTTAATCCAACCTCCAATGAGAAACCACTTCCAGTAGAGATCGGAAATATGTTCTTAGGTAGTCTCTAATGGGAAATTGTTTTATTTAATGAAAGAAATGGACGCACTAAATAGTTCCTATTTTTAAAGACAGATGGCGCACATTTACCTTATATGCAAATAATTGTATAAAAAAAGAAAGGTATTGAAGCTGACTCTCAAAAAATACAAACGCAATAAATAGTTCCTATTTTTAAAGTCAGATGGCGTGCATTTACCTAATATGCAAATACTTGTATAAAAGAATGGTATTGCAGCTGATTCTCAATAAATGCTTGCAATTTAATCGATTTAAATAGATATTTATGTGAATAGTGAAAAATTAGAATTTGGGAAACAAGTTTCTTTTTATTTTGAGGTTTTTCAAGCTTTCGAGCAAATTTTGCTCTTCAGCGGGCAAATACGATTGTATAAAATATCAAAATGAAATTTTTACAAAAAAATAATAATAATTGAAAAATTGCTATTTACATGTTCCCGCGTGGGCGTGTATCAGACTGTTTACAGCAAAAATAATAGATATTAAAAGAGGATGAAAAAATCTACACGCACAAATAATTATATAGACAATTTTGTGAAATGTATGTACCTGGAAAGACATCTCTCCCTTTAATTATACATAAGAATGATACATTATGTTCTTCACCTTACTAATAAAACTTTACTAGTGGTGATGAAGAATTATAGCCACAACACCAGTTTTGACAAATTCAGACAAAAATTCCAACCTGTATACCATGGTTTCTGGCTATGGCCTTCATCAGTACATAGATATATATATCTAGGACATTACAGTGTACATAATTCAGTCTAGATATCCTATTATCTTTCGATGTCTAGAAATTTTAATAACTATCATTTTTGCATATCTCAAGAAAGTTGCATAGTGGTAATCTAATAATAAAATTGTAATGTTTCCCTATTTAAAAATCAGTAATAATGTAAGCCAGGAATTATTTGAAATGGGAAAGATAGAAAAAATATATATATTTGCATATATTTTTATATATAATTAAAAAAGGCATATCCTGACCGCTCACATGAGCATTTCAAATGACAGAGCGCCATCTAGTGGGGAAAAATCAAATTAATTTAGGTTTGTTCCATATAATCTCGCAGATCTATTTCTTGATAAATCAAGAAAAGCCAATCACGTACGCGTTTCGGGCTATTGGCCCTTCTTCAGCGTGTTGCATTTTCGCGAACAGAAGGTATTCTTCGTATAAATTCCTAATACCCATAATGTTTATATACTGTATGTGTGTAATGATGTACTACTGTAAGTACGCCACATGTCTTACAGACTTCAATTTGATTTGCATAAATCTCCTGTCTTACTCTTCGTATTTACATGTAGGACTTTTGCAATACTTTTATTTTTAGAGTGTGGAGGTTTTGTGCCGATTACATACTCAAAATGTCAATAACCTCGCCTCTCGTTTTTTTAAAACTCTTTTCTGAAGGAGATATAGAGGAGATAAAGAATCATTTTAAAAAAAATCCTAAAATAGCAAAATCAGTCTGGCAACATGCCATCAATAATTCGTAGAAGAACGGTGACTCGAATATTCTGTGAAACACCACAGATGGTTTCGAAACTAATTTTGGCAACTGACTTGATGGTACTGTATATATTGAGGAATATGGCGGCTTCTACTGAACAACTGGGTGAATGGACCAATTAAGTAATATTTTATATCCTGACTATAGACCACCCTTGATCCATCCATGTATAAAACTGCTGTATAGATGTCTGGTAATTATGACATTGTTGTATATTCCTTCTTCACTTGTACTTGTGGCTTCTACTGAACAACTGGGTGAATGGACCAATTAAGTAATATTTTATATCCTGACTATAGACCACCCTTGATCCATCCATGTATAAAACTATAAAGATGTCTTTTTGAAAATTGAGCAATCCATAGATAAATCTTTAATTAAAAAGGCTATTAAATAAAGATGTCTGTAATAATTATGTATATTTCTGTCAAATCTACTAATTCTTGTTCTTTAAGAACTGCTTGTTCTCGACTGCTTGTATACAAGTTTATGCTAAGCCCTTCTTTTCCCCCTTATTTGATACACTGTAAAACATTGCTGATTACTGGTACTATTACTGCTATTTCTGTATGTACACTACATTTCTACTCGGAGAATCTGTATAAGACTAAAAGGTATATATATTTTTGTTGTTATATATATTGATGGATTTTTAATTAAAGATTTATTTATGGATTGCTCTATTTAAAAAAAATGAAGGATAAGATGCATTAGCTTTCCATCTATTATAAGAAACTGAAACTGAGTAAAAAATAATTTACTTCAACCTCTTTTCATACTTTATTCCGATATTTCTCGGCGACCTACTGTCGTGTTTTTCAAGTCCTAGTTTTCCATATAAAGGAAGACACCAGATCAC
Source organism: Cordylochernes scorpioides (assembly GCA_030710605.1). NCBI lineage: Eukaryota > Metazoa > Arthropoda > Arachnida > Pseudoscorpiones > Chernetidae > Cordylochernes > Cordylochernes scorpioides. Next base: position 116,118,995 of record CP092863.1, on the reverse strand, counting down.
TGATATGTCAGAATAAGTTTGAAAAAAAAAGGACACTGAAGTAAATCATTTTTTACTCAGTTTCTTATAATAGATGGAAAGCTAATGCATCTTATCCATGTTTTTTTTTTAAATAGAGCAATCCATAAATAAATCTTTAATTAAAAATCCATCAATATATATAACAACAAAAATATATATACCTTTTAGTCTTATACAGATTCTCCGAGTAGAAATGTAGTGTACATACAGAAATAGAAAAAAGTCGGTGGACGAGTGGGTAAAACCCTCGATTCCCGACAGTCATGAACCGGGATTGAATCCCGCGTTAAAATTTTGTTTAGTATGTGAATAACCTTCACATATTATTCACTGCTTCAATTATCATGAACTAGGTTGCTCTTGTTGAGCGGTACCTATTAATGTGATTTTGAACCGATACAGAAATAGAAGTAATAGTATCAGTAATCAGCAATGTTTTACAGTGTATCAAAAATTTTTAAACAAATTTATTGTAAGAAAATAACGCGTCATCTATACATAAGAAACGAAAGCATTAAAGCACGGATGTTTATTTCACACATAAAACAAACTTCTATTGTCCTTACTGCGATGGAAAATATATTGGGAGGGCTTGGCTCATTAGTGGTAAACCCTCCCAGCGGTTTCACCAATTTAATCTACCAGACCGCTTCTTAGAGCTTCAATACTGTATTGGATCATTCTGTTTACATCGGAATCCCATTTATTGTATTCATATTTCAATGGGAAACTTTCGCCTCTTTTTTTTCTCAATTTTAAATATAAAAAGTAAGAATACGGTAATATAAAATTTTATGCATTAGCGCGCCATCTGTTATGTAAATTCGAAATTATTATATTGGTAGATTAAACTGGCGAAACCGCTGGGAGGGTTAACCACTGATGAGCCAGGCCCTCCTATTAATTTTTCCGTTGTGCAGTAGAAATTGTTTAATTTTTAAAATAATCATATGCGTCTATAATAGTTTCGAATTTTAATATAAAATTTAAAAATAAAAAGTTATCATATATGTTTTGGATAAAAAGAGAACAAAGCGCTATCTGTCGAAAGCCTCGAAATGGGGTATAGTATTGCGTATATTTATTATTCCATTTAGTTAAAGATATGTAAATAGAAAATGGCGCGCTCTCATTAAACTGAGGTATATACTCTTAGTTTATAAAATGATCGGTAGATGGCGCGAGTTAAAAAAATCCTGAATTACCATTGTAAAGAAAAGTTGAACCTGATTGTCGAGGTTACCGGAAATTAACTCTCTCCAAAAGACCTCGAGACAAATTTGCATAACTAAATCAGCACTAAAAAAAAATCTGTGTGAGTAATCATTAAAAATATTCACAGAAATTGAAAAATTTAATTATTATAAGAATTATTTCAAAATATATTTGTGTAAGATATTAGTAAAATAATAAATGTATACAACTTTTTGGCGCCAATTTACTATTATCGTTTGCGCCAAATGAAGTTTCCCAAATAAAAATAGGAATTGACTTTACATATATTTTTTTTTGCCAAAATTCGAGCTTAATATATAAACGGTAGGAGGAGAATAATCCAGTATATTCTTTTAGCAGTCTGATAGATTAAACTGGCGAAACCGCAGGATGGATTCGCCATTGATGAGCCACAGGTCTTATATCTCTCTATTTATTAAAATTCCAGGTATATGATAACAGAAATATTGTTTCAAATATTTAAATTAAAATTCGCCAAAAAAATAAGTATTTTGATAACGTTCGGTAATGGAGTGATAATGTATTGTTTTTATGTATTTTTAATGGGAGAGGTGTCTATTTTGGTACATGTATTACGCATATATTTCAATAATTATTATACGTAAATAAAGAAAATATGTTTCTCTACAAAAGACATGAAGTCAATGATTTTATTTGGACTTAGAACTCTATTTCCCCCTAGGGACACTTGCACTTTAAAGGTATACTAAACATAGAAAGATTATTTGAAATATGTACAATAATTAGTATGCAATTTTAGGTAGATGAAAAGAGAGAAACTATCAACACAAAATTGAAATATGTACAAAGGGTTGATATGCAAATTTAGTTAAATGAAATCATTTGTATATATATATATATAGTGTATTCGAAGAAAACAATTTACAGATTAAAGAAAGTTTTATGGAATATTTTAGAAAGAAAATATTATAACAATGAAGGAGATAGATATTGAAACATTTATATACCCAGCAGAAATTTTTAAGGAAAAGAATAAAAAAAAAACTTTTTTTTTCTTTCAAAAACAAGAACTCGCAAGAGTTTATCTTCAAGATAGTTTGTGTAAAAGTAAAGAATAAATTCAAAAATATTTTTACAATAGAAAAAAAAACACGATATATATATATTTTTTTTTATTTTCACATGTATATATAAAAGAGGAAAGAATTTAGGACTAAAATGAACTACAAGAAAAAATTTAAAATTTTAGCAGCAAGAATGTAATAGAAATCTCTAAAAATATAATCAAAAATGTAAACATAATGGATAAAGTGAAAGAATAGTACAAATGTAATATTGTACTGGGATAAGGTGCATAAATTGTGAAAAAAGGCATCTTCTTATCGTGCAACTGAAAGTTGCTGATGGCTTGCGCCATAAGGATAAAGGTTTAAAATAATATGCAAAGTGGTAAGGTTAATATAGAATAACTTTATCAATTTGCATAGTATATGAATAAGACACCGCAGGGGTCGAGACAAAGTGGTTTATTTAATTACAATTAATGCGCGCGCCATCTATATTCCAATTTATGAACTATTCACACGTATATATATTTTATGAAAATATTAAATAATTTCCTATATTTCCCAATTACTACATTGTGATTGAATATTGGGAGGGCCTGGCTCATCGGTGGTGACAACTTGCCAGCGGTTTCACCAATTTAATCTATCAAACTGGCGAAACTGCTGGGAAGGAGATGAGACAGGCCCTCCCAATATTTTATCAATTCAGAAAAGGCAATAGAGATCGCGTATTTCCATAAAAGAATTATTTACACGCATATTATGTGTTGTAAAATATACAGCTAATTGTAAGGAGATTAATTTGGCGAAACCGCTGAGAGGGTTCACTACTGATGAGCCAAGCCCTCTCATTCAATAACTCATATCATTGCAGTAAGGTCTGTAGAAATAATATTTTATGATATTATTTAAAAGAAACACATTGCCAGTAAATTTATTTGTTGCAAAATTTTAACATATGTTTGTGAAATGCAATAATGAAGACAAGCTTTACTTGTATCAAATATTTTATTGATAACTCCCGATAATTCGACATGGGGAATGGTCACCAATCATCTTATAGAAGCACTTCTAGAATTTAAATTTTTAAAATTATTTTTCCAAATATTCTCTTCAATTTGGTCTGTTAGTGATCATCACTCTCATCTAGTGACCTTCCGGTAGCTTTCTTGATCCCTTCCAGCAAGCTAATTTCAGGTCTTCTTCTCTTTCTTTTTCTTTCAATTTTGAATCAGCATCGTTTATAATCCATTTGTTTTATAATCCAAACTTAAGAAAGTTTCATAATTTGATGTCGTCGGTCGTCTCTTTTTTTTTTTTTTTCTAAGGAGAGAGACAATTTTGTTCACAATTGGTTATCTGGTGTGTCTTCAGTAAAAGTTACTGTAATATCTTTCAGAGGTATTGTCTGAATCCTGATATACATTATGAAAGGTACAACACTTCTCTGTAAAGGACAACACCTAGTTGCAGAGCAAAAGTGTCCTTTATGAAGGGGTGTCCTCTTGCCGGAGAGTTGTTAAATAGTAAAAATGGTAATTTGGACAATGAAAACTGTCCTTTGTAGAGAGGTGTCCTCTAGCGGGAGTGTCCTCTCATGCAGTAAGTTCTACTGTCTCAGCTAGGAGGAAAGTGAGCAGTTCTCCACTTCTATCAGATTTACAACCAGGAAGTCGTTGGCTCCCCCTCATCATCTTTTATCTCATTTTTTTTACCGCGTGAAACTCGACTCTGTGGGGCTGGGTTTTTTTATTCTTAATATTTGGAATTGGGGGATGATATAGAGCAGGCTGGGGTAACTGAACCAACTGCCGCCTCATATCTAAATAAACACAAAGATCGACCTTTGGTTTGGGAGAGAAAAAATACATGATGCTTGAATGTTTTTTTTTACAAGGTTATCCCAAAAGTTCGTAAACACTTGCAAGAAATTGAAATAACAATATTATTCACCGTTATGTATAATGTCTTTGTATTATGTATTCGCCGTAATAATATTATTTGCTGAGTAATAAGAAAAACAACGTTTTAAGAAAAATGCGAATTTTGGTAAATCCCTTTACAATGTATAGAAGGTGCGTTATTACTTTATATTAATTTATACCTAACTTGTCCTTGTCTTTATTGTTTGTTAAAGAGCATTGGCCGATGCAAATATTTAAATATAATTCTACTGTCCTGAAAGCTCATGTCCATAGTTTACTTAAATACAATTTCTAAGATTCCACCCTTCAGTATAGCATATATAAGCAGAATGATCCAATACAGTATTAGAGCTCTGAGAAGCGGTCAGGTAGATTAAAATGGCCAAACCACTGGGAGGGTTCATCACTGATGAGCCAAGTCCTCTCCCAATATATTTTTTTCATTGCAATAAGAACAGTAGAAGTTTGTTTTGTGTGTAAAAAGAGACATTTGTGCTTCAACGCTTTTATTTATAATATAAAACAAAAAAAAAAGGAAATACAGACATGGTCAAAAATCCAAATAAATCTAAACAAGTTTTAACATATTTTAGTAAGTTATTTTACCATATTTATGAAAGAATGTAATAAAACATTATATACATTATAAAGGACTGCGGCGTATGATTATATATTTTTCCGTTCGCCATTACTCTTCATATTTCACCCTTTCATACTTCATCCAAAAAAGTTATAAATAGTAAATATTTCTCTTTGAAATAAATATTGATTTTTCACAGAAAAGAAACTTATGCGGTGCAACTTTAAGTGTTTTATAATCAAGTCCTTTATAATGTATTATAAGTTACTTTAAGTATTATTTACGAACGGAGAAATACGTCCAGGGTAGCCTAGTGGACATGGCATCTGCCCGGTAAGCGGAAGGTTGTGGGTTCGATTCCCGCCCCTGGACACTTTTATTTTTCCGTTCGCCATTACTCTTCATATTTTCACCCTTTCATACTTCATCCAAAAAAAGTTAGAAATAGTAAATATTTCTCTTTGAAATAAATATTGATTTTTCACAGAAAAGAAACTTATGCGGTGCAACTTTAAGTGTTTTATAAAACATTATATGTTACGTGGAAAATAGTATGAAAGTGAAATTGTACTGAAATCAGGTAGATAAATTAAGAAAAAGCATCTCCTAACCATGCAACTAAAAGTTGCTGATGGCTTGCACCATCTCTCAGAAAAGATATTTGGCCAATTCAGGAATAAATTAAAAATAAACGATTAGTTAATATTTATTCCGACAGATGACACTAGCCATCATCAACTTTTAGTTGCATAATCATGAAATGCCTTATTCTTAGTTATATATTACGTCAACGAAATAATATTTCAATAAAATAATCCCTTGTGTCAATATGGAGTAAAACTATCAGACCTCCAGGGGAAATTTTCTTTTAAAAAATCCTTTTTGATCTTTAGCTTTCGGGCACGAAACGTCTTTCTACAGGAGAACACATGGTATGAATCAACAAAAGTCGGTGGACGAGTAGGCAACACCCTCGATTCCCTACAGTCATGAACCGGGATTGAATCCCGCGTTAACCTTTTGTTTAATATGTGAATAACCTTCATATATTATTCATTGTTTCAATTATCGTAAACTAGGTTGCTCTTGTTGAGCGGTACTTAATAAAGTGATTTTGGAACCAAGAAAACATGGTATGTATATCGTAATTTAAACAATGTGATATGTAAGTAATAAAGTATGACATCTTTTCTAGTCGTCTCAAAGTGACACCAGCTTGCCACTGGACACCCGGGGGATCCAGAGAGGGACAAAGAAGGGGCGTTGGTCCGGATGTTGACAGTTAGTTAGGTTACAGTGGATATTTTCGGACAGGACGCTCAGTGCTAGATCTCACGGCGGCCCTCGTGGCCGCCGTTTTGGTTCCTCCCTGCCTCCGAGGCTTCATGCAGGACGCCGAGTTTTCCTCAGTTAATCCTCAACTTTCCCCTGGTCCTGGTGCCACGTGAGACGTACTTGAAGAGCGTCTTTTGATCCCAAACTTTGTCCTTACTGTCCCGTGCGGACTTCCCACTCTGCACGCCTTGCCACTCAACCCCGACTGCTTCCAACTCACTTGTTAGCTTACCCGGATTTACGACATGTATATATATTTTTAATTTTCTCTCTAATTTGTCGGGATTTTGATCTGTTGGAACCCCGGACTTATATAGAGGATTGACAGAGTTGTCACCTAATTTGACGGACAGCGCCACCGTGTGACATTCCCACGTCCGTTGCACAAAGAATTCCACTCTAGGATACCAACTTCCGTCAACACAAAATACGCCACAGGAAGCTGGTTTCCGACCTCAAATTTCAGTAGAATGCGACGTCAATGTTGGTGTTTCCAACAGTCCAGTTCCTTTATCAATATGATTTACATAACAGCATCTATACCGATCTTGTAAATTTACGTTATTTGATAGCTTACACCATCTATCGGAATAAACATATTAAATTTTTTTTAAAAACATTTTCAGAATTATTGGTTAAAATCGTTTTCTCTTATAAATCAAGAAACGCCAAACACGTACGCGTTTCGGGCTGTTGGTCCTCGTCAGTATTATGCAGGATGTTTTATTTGTTCTTTAATTTGCACATGTCCACCAGTGTCAATCTCCATGCAATGTCCTCTGGGACAATGGAGAGTGTCGTACGCAGCCGTGCGGTCTCGCCTGACGTCACCCATTGAGTGGGGCGTGGAACCTGATACCCGGGTGTTGGTATAGCTTGATGGTGAGCAGACCTCCCACACGGCTCTGAAATATCACATTTTCATATCTCCACTTATCTGCATATATACGCGGGTATTTGTATAGCTTGGTGGTTAGCAGACCTCCCACACGGCTCTGAAATATCACATTTTCATATCTCCACTTATCTGCATATATACGCGGGTGTTTGTATAGCTTGATGGTGAGCAGACCTCCCACACGGCTCTGAAATATCACATTTTCATATCTCCACTTATCTGCATATATACCCGGGTATTTGTATAGTTTGATGATGAGCAGACCTCCCACACGGCTCTGAAATATCACATTTTCATATCTCCACTTATCTGCATATATACCCGGGTGTTTGTATAGCTTGATGGTGAGCAGACCTCCCACACGGCTCTGAAATATCACATTTTCATATCTCCACTTATCTGCATATATACGCGGGTGTTTGTATATCTTGATGATGAGCAGACCTCCCACACGGCTCTGAAATATCACATTTTCATATCTCCACTTATCTGCATATATACGCGGGTGTTTGTATATCTTGATGGTGAGCAGACCTCCTCCCAACACGGTCCGAGGTAAATTTGCATATCCCCACTTATCTGCATATATATTACGCGGGTGAATATATACATGGGTTGTGTAGCTTGATATTCAGACAATATCATTATTTTGTGAAAGCGTATTTTTATCGTATTGATATATTTTCACAAATAAACTTTTATCTGTCAATTGAACATATTTAGTGATTATTTGAGGATATAAAAATAAATAAATAAATCAAATTCAAAATATATGTATTTATTTATATTCCCTACCCCCTCTAAATATATGCTCCCTATATTCTTCTATTATTTCTATGTAAATATATATATATATATATATGTATCCAGCCTCTAGATAATGTATGTATTCACTCGTTTTAAATATCGAATGCGATGTGTTATGCAAATCTATTCCATCTCACAAAGCTACATACTAAAATGAGAGAATATTTACATACTGGCGTTTTAATAATTACGTTGGCGTTGCAGAATTAAATTACAGAGAGACGTGTTTCAATTTACATAAGACGCCTATCGAATCTAATTCCGGATGTTTATTTACAATTATTTTAACAAAACATTTTAATTAGACACAGTTTCTATAATTCGATAAACATTTTGAGAGTGTTTTCCTCTGGGGAAGGAATTACAAATTGGAATTAATATTTAGTAATTATCCTATTTTTAATAGATATAGATAGTTAAAATGATAATATAGAGATATTTATACATTAATGGACAAAACTTACAAGAAGCGGAAAGTCTTTGATATCGTCGGTCGTCTTTTTTTTTTTTTTTTAAAGAAACAGAGGCAAACTTTTATAAAAATATATATATTTTATAAAATAATCCCTTGCATCAATATTAAGCGAATCTATTGGCGAATTATTATACCAGGTTTTCTCCTGTAGAAGGGCGTCCGTGCCCGAAAGCTAGAAAATAATAAAAATGTTTTGAAAATATATTTTCCCTGGAGGAATGATTGATTTTACTCAACAACTATATTTGATACACAGTGAATTTTATTGAAGACCCGCGAGATAACCAAGTGTGAACGGCTTGTCTCCTTTAAAAAAAAATAGACGATTAACGGCACCAAAGACTCTCTATCTAGGTTTTGTCTAATGTCTATACAGTAGACTCTCCTATAACGCGATTTCGTACAACGCGATAAAAAAAATTGCGACAAATTTATTTATACAACGTGAATTTTCGTATAACGCGTTATAAAATAAAACAATTTACCCTAACAACATTCGCGTTATACAAGTTTTATTTCTTACAACGCGAATTCCTATAGCGCGATTTCATACAACACGGAACACATTAATCGCGTTATAGGAGAGTTTACTGTATAGCCTAAATTTTATTATATTCTGTTTGAATCTTATTTGAATTCAGTGCTATTATGTGTATTGTGTGAGAAAAAAGAAAGGCATACAATAAAACAGTAGAACCAATTATTTTTAACCCCGGCGTTCGTTTGAAGAGGTCTCCAATTTCTACCAGGAAATCCAATCTTGTCCTCCCAGCACTTCGCTTGTGTGATCCCGTTACATGTTTAGACAGGTTTCAGTAGGCCTAACACCCATTGTAACCCTCTCTGTATCTTACAACATTACAGTAGGGTCGGTGGTTCAAACCGTTTGTTTTCAACCGCTACAACCCGGGATCAAATTACACACATTGGACACTTTTTGTTTTAATTTTTAAAAAAATCTCCAATGTTTTTAGACAATTATCAATATAATTGATTCTTCTAATCAATTGTTACAGAAAAAATGATAAATAAAGGGTAACATATAATAAAGAGATATAAAGGGTAAAATATATATATAATGTAGGGAAATATATATAGTTGTATATGTACAAATTTCTTCAGCAAGGAAGGCTTCCCCACCTTGAGAGAGTCCTCCTCCAGACAAGGTTTAGATACCCTCGAATTTCTCCTTCGAAAAAAATAAAGATGGGAAAAAAATGATTATCATTGTCCTTGAAAAGGGTGGAATGATCTTCAGACCTAAACACATATGCAGTTAGCACCCTCTTGAGAAGGACCCAACACATATACATTTGTAAATTAAATTTAATTGCCATCTATCGTTAAAATTTTACACAAATAAATGTACCTCTACAGACCTATAAGCTTATGTCCATAGTTCACTAAACACCCCTAAACTGCCTTCCATAGAAAATACAGGGTATATCCCAATCCAATACAATAGTAGAGCGGTCTAGAGATTAATTTGGCGAAACCGCTGAGAGGGTTCACTACTGATGAGCCAAGCCCTCTCATTCAATAACTCATATCATCGCAGTAAGGTCTGTAGAGATAATATTTGATGATATTTAAAAGAAACGCATTGCCAGTAAATTTATTTGTGTAAAATTTTAACATATACATTTATTCTCCTCTTGAGTTTTATTAGATGACCCACTATATATAGGTCTAAAATTCCCACCCATCCAGATGACGTTCTATAGCTAAGCCTACCCTGTATGTACAGGACTACCTCACCAGGTTCGGGTACTTGCCCGACGCCAGCCAGCCCGGGGGCACGGGAGAGAACCTGCGGGCCGAGAGCCACCTGCGAGAGGCCATCCGCTCCATGCAGAGGTTCGGCAACCTGAACCAGACCGGGGTTCTCGACCCGCCCACCCTGGCTCTCATGGCCAGGAAGCGCTGCGGCGTGCCCGACCTGGATCCTGACGACCGCGGCGGTAGCAGGGTACGGAGGTACACCCTGCAGGGACAGAAGTGGACCAAGACCGAAATCACATGGGGGTAAGTCAGTAACTACCTACCTGTTTGCATATCTCTTATATTAATATACGCACCTTCAAATGCATATATAGGTATGCAAATAATCGCGTACATAAGCATGCATACCTACTGTTTGTATATCCCCTATATATTCATATTCGCACCTTCAAATATGCACATAGGTATGCAAATAATTGCGTACATAGGCATACATACATACCTGTTTGTATATCTTCCTATATTTGCATGCTCACATTAAAAGGGTACATAGGTATGCAAATAAGCGCGCATATAGGCATACATATCTACCTGTTTGTCTTTATATATCTCCCAATATTTGCATACTCACCTTCAAATGCGTACATAGGTATGTAAATAAGAAAACACATAAGCATATATACACAGGCAGATACTCGAATAAACATACCTGTATACCAATGACCCTAAAAACAGTTTGAACCATCAAAAGACACACATTTAGATGTTTTTCACTAAAAGAAGCACCTCAAGCACAAATATAAGCATCAACAAACAAACACCAATAAACACATATATTAAATAACGGATGAGCCAAGACATTCGTTATCATTCCTCTTTTTCTAATAGTAGAATATGTTTTAATACTAAATGTGTCAAATCTCAGTATATATTTACATATAACCAAGAAATTGGTGTGGTCAAATATCTTTGGAACAAGCTAAATCAACGTTTAGTTGACTTTTGTTCCACTAGATGGCGCTCTGCCGAGCGGTCAGGAAATTCCAATTTTGTTTTTAATATGAAGTACCGTATGAGGCGATAGGTCGAGGGAATTTCCTCCGGCGGTTTGATTGTGCAAATTATAATTGTGGAAAATTTAATAATATTTGCATACAGGCATTACCCGTAATTTCAAACAAAGAGTATCTACTGTAGATAAAAGGAAACAACCAGCCATTTAATCACTATAACGATGGAATTGTAAAGCGCCTATATGTAAAGGTTGAAAGATGTGTGCAAATAAGTCTCTTTATTATGCAACTTTAAAAAACAAGTTATCAAATCAAAGCTCTTTTACGGTCCTCTTGTTTAATTACAAGTTGGAAAAAATATTTGTAACACCATCCTATATATAACTACAATATTAGCGCATTATGTGATTTAAAAAAAAATGGATATAAAATATTTAAAATTAATAAATTGAGAGATAAGTAAAATACAACTCAATGAACTTTTTTACATGTTTGGAAGACTATTGAAGTAGTTCAATAAATCCTGATAGTGGTTGTTGATATGAAAATGTTTTAATTGCTGTTTTTGTATATCTCCTGTTGAACTTATTATGTTAAATAATACAAACAACTCTAAGAAAAAATATTTGGTATTTATTGAGGATGTTGTTATAGTGAGATATACTGCCTTTTCCAGGTTAATTTGTTTGCCGGTCTATGAAATATGTTTATAACGCACGCATAGTCAAACATGTTTACAAAAATTGTCAACTCCATAATATATTTTTCTATTTCCATCTCAGTTTCCAGGTGTTACATTCAAGTTACCTTGTTCTGGCTATTTACAAATGGTGAGTTGGTGGAGTAGAGGTGGTCCTTCTCTCAGACCTTGCAGCTGTTGGGTGATGAGCTCCTAACTAAGAGCCGAGTCGTTAGAAACGAGGATTGATATCCCTTTTATTGCAAAGAATATTTTGTATAGTTATATGTCATGCAAATTACAAATTTTAAAAAGAATTGAGCAATAATTAATTCGTTGAGATCAAAACCATGTTTTAAAGCTCTTTAAAAACACAGTCCTGAAATATCGAAGTCAAATATTATTAATTGCTTCACAGAATATTATGATTTTTATTGACCTTTGCGCTTTATGCGAGGAAATATTTATAATTATTTAGTAAATATATGTATAATGTATACATACATATAGTTTTAAAAAATAGATGTCAGAATCAGGATAGATACGAAAAGTACCGAAATTTTAAACGAATTATTCTATGAGATAATTATAGACAGAAGATAAGAGTGAAAAGCGCGGGAAAAGGCAGACGATGGTGACCTGCGTGACCAGTCGTTTGCGTGGTTACTGTAAGGTCGTAGCAGACGAACACTTGTGGTAATTTTTATGTCGTAACGCAACGCCTTTTTATAACTACAGTATCTAGATATACCACCGTTTTTTTACAACTATTTTTTTATGTCCTCATTTTTTAAAACTTTGCTCTCCTTACCACGCCTCTTGAAGAAAACTGTGACGTATTATTAGGGTGATAATAAGCTATATTTATATATCGAAGCCTTTTTTTTTATCATTTTATTTTATTTTTGAAGATGTTATATAAGATTTTTTTTGTAAATTGTAATGTCTATTTGTTTCCTTAATATTGTTTTAGAATCTTAAAGTGTTTCGATATTGGCTTCTTTTTTTTTTTTTCAAGATTAATATTTTATAATAATATAAATACAATTAAAATATATATAGGACGCTTCCCATTATATGATTAAAGACAAAGTTTTCAATTTATTTTATTTCTCTCTTTAACCATTCTATATACAGTTACGAGCGTCATTCCTCATCTCCTAATCAACAATCAGTCATCCGTTTTCATCTCTGTCACCGTTTGCTTTTTTTTTTTTGGAATGGCGCTCTCCTATTGGTTGGCTACGGTCACGCCACCTTTGTCCCCCCTCTTCATGCCCCCCCCCCCCCCCCCCCCCCCCCCCCCCCCCCCCACTCGCTATTTCGTTTTTGTAACTATTGTGTTGGAGCGGGTCGCTCCTTAAATAAATGCATATATTAGTTAATAACCAAATGGAATCCTCTCTTTCTTTTTCCCAGTAAGAGACGCCTACGGAAGCCAACAGTACATAGACAGATAAAGCACATAGGCTATAGTTATTAACTAATATATGCATTTATTTAAGGCGCCAATTTATAATTGTAACAAATAGTATTTGAATAAAAACATTCAATCGGGTAAAACACGGGCGTTGCCCGGGTCATTCGGCTACTAGTCTATAAACATGACTAAACCTGGTCTCTTATTGGAGGTTGGGTTATACAGTAGTCTCCCATGAGAGACCATAGCCTACAAACATGACTAAACCTGGTCTCTCCTGGAGGTAGTCTTATCACATGACAGAGTCTTCCCATGAGAGACCATAGTCTAGAAGCTGATATTTCTCGGAGGTAGACATCGGATACTTTTTTTTTTTTTTAGATGAAAGACTCCTCATGACAATCTTTGTGTTGTATATATATATTTTAAGTTTAATTATAATTATTTGTTACCACAGAGTATATATGTGTAAGATCACAAGTAAATAGGCACTAACTGTAAGAAGAAAAGTTTCTCTTTGTTTACTATGTTATAAGTTTTATTTTACGATGTACTAGAGCGCCATCTGTTATCAAATTATAAAACTATTTTAGAGGCGTAATATTCTTTTTAAAGAATATTACGCCTCTAAAATAGTTTTATAAGTTTTATTTTGTTCTCTCTCTTGTAAAACAATAATGTTTGATTAATTTTCTTGGAATCTGTATCTTTAAAAATTTTAAACTGGCGAAACCTCTGAGAGAGTTTACCAACTGATGAGCCAGGCCCTCCTATTAATTTTTCTATTGCAGTAAGGGTAGTATAAATTGTTTAATATTTAAAAAAATCATACGCGTCTATAACATTCTCGTCTATATTACTCCATGTATTATTTACGAATGGAAAAATATGTCCAGGGTAGCCTAGTGGACATGGCACCTGCCCGGTAAGCGGAACACTGTGGGTTCGATTCCCATCCCTGGACACTTTTATTTTTCCGTTTATCATTGCTCTTCACAGTTTATCCTTTCATACCTCGTTCTTAAGGTTGGATATAGTCGTTGTTTCTCCTTAAAAATTTTTTTTTTCTTCGTTGAAAAGAAACACTTGCGATATGGTTTTCAAATGTCGTTTTACAATCACAAGTCGCATTATATTGTATTATAATAGTTTCGAATTTTTAAAAAGTCTAAGCAAACACTTTGATATGAGATCACTTTCAGGGAAAAACTATTTTTAGCCGTTTGTAGACAGTTACTTACAGGGTATTCTACTGTACCAAGAACTGGGATGAAGACATACGAAGATATAATTTAACCAAACGAACGTCAAAAAGAGAAGCAGCAGATTTGTAGACCGTGAAGCGACATAGAAGACAACGGGTGGGGTACCTGGTGAGTGTCACCCCCTGTCCCGCCGGATGTCCCCGAAATAACCCGCGACAGTCTCTCGGAACACCGTCTATCGGTGGACAGAGATTTGCCTTACTTACTTCTTAGTAGAACAGCTTGAATTTGGTTATCTCGTGTGTCTTCAATAAAGGCCACTTTAATATCTTTCAGAGTTATTGTCTCAAGTGTTATTGCCTGAATCCCGATATACATGGTAAAAGGTTCAACTTCCTTAAGTTTTGTTCATAAGTGTATCTTTCAGAGTTATTGTCTCAATCCTCGATATACATGTTAAAAAGGTAAAACTTCCTTAAGTTTTGTCCATGAGTGTATATTGGTTATCTCGTGTGTCTTCAATAAAGGTCACTGTAATATCTTTCAGAGTTAGTGTCTCAATCCCGATATACATGCTAAAAGATACAACTTCCTTAAATTTTGTTCATAAGTGTATATTTCAGAGTTATTGTCTGAATTCCGATATACATGCTAAAAGGTACAACTTCCTTAAGTTTTGTCCATGATTGTATCTTTCAGAGTTATTATCTGAATCCCGATATACATTCTGAAAGGTACAACTTCCTTAAATTTTGTTCATAAGTGTATATTTCAGAGTTATTGTCTGAATCCCGATATACATGCTGAAAGGTACAACTTCCTCAAGTTTTGTCTCTATGAATGTACTTTATTGGGAACTTTCGGATCTTGCTCTTTCTCATCCTGTATTTAAAATAAATAGAAGATTCCTTTTTAACTACCGGTTTATAAATAGAAAGACACGAAAGTTCTTAATACTATATACATATATATATATTTATAAAGAAACTTGTGGTAAACCATTTATGTAATTTTTTATTAACCTTTTATATCCCGAAATTGCCAAAATTTTCATCAAATCATCATCTATATAATCTATATCATATTATATTTATATAGAAATAGATTTCAATCAAAACAACTAAAATAAATTTTCCAAGAAATTAAAAAAACAAAAATCCTTTTCATTGACATTTCGGTGAATATCTTTCACCATTATCAATATAAAATAATGCCTTTAATCTAACCTTTAATTTTTTTCTAGTTTTTTTAATAGGAAAGAGCTTGATTGAAACGCCCATAAAATAAAAGATGTTCTTCTCTATAGCAGAAGTGTCGAATAACTTCGACCATTAATACAAGAGGGAAATATGCAACAGTGGAGCCATGACCTGGTTTGTCGCGGAACTCTAATTGTATGCAAATTTGTCATAAAGGAAATATCAGCAACAAATCTCTCTCTTTCTCTGATGCACTGTAATTCCTATCGTAGTATTTCCGCGACTGTATCCAATCACCAATGGATAAAATCATAATTGTTTATACAACAAAAATCTTTATTAAGACCTTTTAGTCTTATACAGATTCTCCAAGCACAGAAATATAATGTACATGCAGGAATACAATTGTTTATAAACAAATTCTAAATCATTTTAAAAATATAAAGAGAAGAGCTCAAGAAATAGAGAAGTATGGCTTTGATGATGACCAAGACTAAAGAACAGGAAAACTTAAGAATACATCATCTAAATGCATCTATAGTGTTGTGTCTTTGGATATTTGCTCTTTGCATATTTGTTCTTTGTGTAGCACAATTTACATAGTTTAAAATTTAACATATTTTTACTATAAATAGGACGCATGAATTAAGTTGAGAAGTCCAGTTCAGTCTTAGGAATAGAGTAGTCTTGTTGCCTTAAACTCCTTTTGCTACTGTAGTTGTAACTTGATAATTAAAGAATATTTTTTCAAGTATAAGAGTGGTTCCGTGGCCCAGAGCGACACGACATATAGAAACATAGTTTTATCTATGTACCAAAAGAGGTACCTCTCCCTTTATAATATGAATTAGAGAAAAGATGCATTATTTTTATCAAAGTGATAAAAAAAAACTTTACTAGTGGCGATAAGAAATGATCGACAACACCAGTTTAGGAAAATTCAGACAGTTTTACCTATTTGAACTAAGGTTAGTCCTGTTCAGTCATTGAGATATATCAAGAGCTACAACAATGTAAACAGGGACGTCGGGAGTTTAACTCCTGGTAGGGCCACCCTGTACCCGGCTAATGTATCAATTGTCTGTTCTCCATAGGAGCGGCTCCATGTCAGGAGACCAAAAGAAGCAAAGTCATACGAAGTTGTACTTCCAGGTCTTTCAGACCAACAACACCCCTATTTCCTTCTCCAATAATAGAAAATCTGAGACAATAGATTGAAATTGAAATTGAAACTGATTTATTACAATGTCCATATAAGATTATATACTGTATTGTTGTTGTTGTCATGTCCAAAGAAGAGTCTCAGATGTCTCCATGCATCTCCATCACAGCAGCAGCAATATCCACTATCTTGGGTGTGTAAAGCTGCTGCTCTGGGTCCATGTCAAATTATAAAAGGTTAAATACAGAATAAATATGAATAAATAAGATTATATAATGATAAATATATGAATGAATAGATATAAATATATAAAATAATTCAAATGTCATTATCTTAGCCTACTAAGTCTTGGTACTGGGGGGTCGGTGGAAGGATGGTTTAAACCGTTGGTTTTCGACCGCTACGACCCGGGTTCGATTCCCGCTTTGGGTACTTTTTTCTGATAAAAAAAAAAAGCTCCATACAATAGAACCTTAAAACCTAATGGAGATCATTTAAACGACTTGAGGAAACAACAACAGCTACAGCAATGAAACCTTCCACCATTCTACTGACCGATTAAACTGATCACTATGGCCAAAGAGCGAACAAAGAGGAACACATACTCACGTGACCTGAAGCCAAAATGGGGAAAACCATCGTCTGCTACATGTCAAGCAAAAGACGAAGCAGACGCCAAGCTAGAAGAGAACTTACACCTGCAGTGGTGCCAGACTGTACCATGCCGTGATCATATTCCATTCCTCCCCTATTGGAAACGAGTCTTTTCCCTTTTTAGTCTTCAAAAAAAAACCACGTTCTGACGTTTGAGGCCAAAAACCTAATATGTACACTGTGTGACAAGGAAATTACTGAAGAACTCTCCCATTACCTGCTTAATTGTACAGCCCTTGATGCAGAAAGGAAGGCCCTATATCAACAAATTAAATATACTAACACTTCACCCTACGTATTGCTTTCAAAAATATCAGCAAACAAATCTAAGGCAATAGCTTACTATAATTTTTTTAGATCATCATTATGTAAGGACCAGTCTACAAGTGAATGACTTTGAGACGAAGAGTAAAGCCAGTTCAATTTCTATGTAAATAACACAAAATGATTATTACCTTACCCAATTGGGGGAATCTGTATGGGGCAAGTCCCTAATAAAGGCTTTTGTGTGTGTCTTTTTGTCACACTCTCAATGTGGAATCTTTACATTATACTAGACCGCTTCAACCTGATATTGGATGAAATTAAGTGCCGAAACCTTTTTTTTTTTTTTGCTTATCCCTACTACACGTGGTACAGGCCATGATAATCATGGTGGGTAGAAGTAGACGACTGCTTTTAATGTAAGTGCACCACATGTATATACATTAAAAAACGAAAGAAAAAAAAAGATAAAAAGATCAGGTGTTGAAATCAATATTGACAATGGCATATCCTGACCAGGAGCACATGTGCTTTACAGAAGGCCAAATATCAGGGAACAGGCTAAATCAATATTTAGTTGATTTCTGTTCCACCAGATGGCGCTCTGCCTTCTGTAAAGCACATGTGCTCCTGGTCAGGATATGCCATTGTTAATATGTATACACATGTGAAAAGCAGTTCGACTTTGCATTTACAAAATGTGCCAGAGCCCCGTTTGGTTACTTGCACTCGCTGGTGGGGTTGGACTTTTGCAAAAATCGGGATCCATTGGAGCATTTTAAAATACTTTTCACTTCCTTATGTTCTGTTCATGAGTGTATATACAATAAGAATACATGTATATACAGTAGCAATGCGTTTCTTTATTCGTGCAAAGTACAAGCTTTCGTATCTTTATAATCCAGATATTACCACAGGATGCCTGTAGAAGGATTATAAAGATCCGAAAGCTTGCACATTGCACGAATAAAGAAACATATTGCTACGGTTTATAATCTTATTTTATATTTTATAGAAATTTTATCTTCTAACGAGTGTATATTGTTACCCAAGTCCTAATCCACTGTAATTTGTATTATATCGTTGTCACCACACTCCCCTGTCAAATATTGTATACTAGCCGAATAACCCGGGCAACGCCCGGGTTTACCCGATTAAATGTTTTATTCAAACAGTATTCGTTCCAATTATAAATTGGCGCCGTGGATGTCACTCTTGTGAAACGTCCCGCTCCAAACTTTACATGTACATTAGGTCAGCTGATATTACCTCCCATCTTCACCGCTAGAGGCGCTGCTCGCGAGCTAAGTAGAATAATTTGAATATATAGTTTTAATAATTGATTTATATATATTTTTTAAAATAGCTTATCGTCTTCCCCGTATTTTTTTACCTATGTATGGAAATTTTGGTTTGAATTAGTGAACTACTGCGAATTTGTATACAGGACATACAAACAAACAAGCAAACATACAAACATTCATTTATATATATATATATTTTAAAAAGATGCATATATTGGATTTCTAATTATTTTTATTGTTCCAATATTTCGAGGGGCAACTCGCCTCTCTTTATCGAGGATGTTTGTGTTTTTCACTAGAACACGCGCGCACGCGTACACCACTCTCGTTCTACAAGGCCAATGAAAGAACTGTATCTTTGACTCAAATATTGCCTTCAGTTTATATACAGCAAATAATTATATTTATATTTAATATTATAGATTATTATTTTATCTATGGAAGATATAGAGATTTATATACAACACAGTGTAATTGTAAAAAATTGTGTTTACATATTAATTCTAAATTTAAAAATTTTTTAAAGCAAAATAAATTATTAAATAAAAGGTATATACATAGTTATTTATAAATAATTAAGATATGAATTCTTTATAAATTTCTGGAATTTATATATATATATATATATAAATACAGTTAAACCTGTCTATAGCGCACCCTCTAAATAGCGCCTTCCTCTCTATAGCGCCCGATTTTAAATATGTAGTACGATACGGTTTACATTAAAAGTGACCTGTCTATAGCACCCCCTCTCTATAGCACCTTATTTTGGTGAGTCCTATATTATTTAGAGATGGGATAAATAGAATAATTCTACTGGACGGATCCAGCCAAATGTCTCGAGGTAAACCAGATTCTCACAGGTAAAATCCTGGGTAGATGTTGGATTTTCCAGGTAGGAAGGAGATTGCCAGCCATTCTTCCGTTGATTCCCTTGTTAGCCTTCACCGTCAATTCAGAAAATTTCCTTCAGCATCATTTCTTATTAGAGTTATAGTGACGAAACGACACCATGGTCTCTCTCCGTATATGCAAATCCGTAAATTTCGCTGTTCTTCATGTAGAAATATCCTAGTGAATGAATAATTTACTTAAATACAGTCCTATTAACATATATATCTAAAAATAAAGAAGACATCTCCTGACCACGAGCACATGTGCTTTTTAGATGGCAGAGCGCCATCTAGTGGAGCAAAATGCCATCTAAAAAGCACATGTGCTCGTGGTCAGGAGATGCCTTCTTTATTTTTAGTATCAACACCTGACCCACTTATCTTTTATTTTTTTCTATTGTTTTTTCATATATATATATCTATTCAGTAAGGAGGATACAATATGCCATCTTGGCAAAAAAAAAATTAAATAGAAATATCTCATTACATCTTTGACTGCCAGTATATTAACGAAGAGACGACAAAAGACAGCCAACTTACCTCAGTAACCAGCGTCTGTCCCTATATAACAGTAAGTCCTCCACTACATGATTGATCATTGTGAGGATATCGTTGTAATGACAGATCTGACTGGTGTGTCTTTATAAAGGCTTTGTGTGGGTGTATAATCGTATAAATATATGTCGAATGGTTGCTCTGTCCCTATATAACAGTAAGTCCTCCACTACATGATTGATCATTGTGAGGATATCGTTGTAATGACAGATCTGACTGGTGTGTCTTTATAAAGGTTTTGTGTGGGTGTATAATCGTATAAATATATGTCGAATGGTTGCTCTGTCCCTATATAACAGTAGGTCCTCCACTACATGATTGATCATTGTGAGGATATCGTTGTAATGACAGATCTGATTGGTGTGTCTTAATAAAGGCTTTGTGTGGGTGTATAATAGTATAAATATATGTCGAATGGTTGCTCTGTCCCTATATAACAGTAGGTCCTCCACTACATGATTGATCATTGTGAGGATATCGTTGTAATGACAGATCTGACTGGTGTGTCTTTATAAAGGTTTTGTGTGGGTGTATAATCGTATAAATATATGTCGAATGGTTGCTCTGTCCCTATATAACAGTAGGTCCTCCACTACATGATTGATCATTGTGAGGATATCGTTGTAATGACAGATCTGACTGGTGTGTCTTTATAAAGGTTTTGTGTGGGTGTATAATCGTATAAATATATGTCGAATGGTTGCTCTGTCCCTATATAACAGTAGGTCCTCCACTACATGATTGATCATTGTGAGGATATCGTTGTAATGACAGATCTGACTGGTGTGTCTTTATAAAGGTTTTGTGTGGGTGTATAATCGTATAAATATATGTCGAATGGTTGCTCTGTCCCTATATAACAGTAGGTCCTCCACTACATGATTGATCATTGTGAGGATATCGTTGTAATGACAGATCTGACTGGTGTGTCTTAAAAAAGGCTTTGTGTGGGTGTATAATCGTATAAATATATGTCGAATGGTTGCTCTGTCCCTATATAACAGTAGGTCCTCCACTACATGATTGATCATTGTGAGGATATCGTTGTAATGACAGATCTGACTGGTGTGTCTTAATAAAGGCTATGTGTGGGTGTATAATCGTATAAATATATGTCGAATGGTTGCTCTGTCCCTATATAACAGTAGGTCCTCCACTACATGATTGATCATTGTGAGGATATCGTTGTAATGACAGATCTGACTGGTGTGTCTTAATAAAGGCTTTGTGTGGGTGTATAATCGTATAAATATATGTCGAATGGTTGCTCTGTCCCTATATAACAGTAAGTCCTCCACTACATGATTGATCATTGTGAGGATATCCTTGTAATGACAGATCTGACTGGTGTGTCTTTATAAAGGCTTTGTGTGGGTGTATAATCGTATAAATATATGTCGAATGGTTGCTCTGTCCCTATATAACAGTAAGTCCTCCACTACATGATTGATCATTGTGAGGATATCCTTGTAAGCCGGCAATGGAAGAGAATAATCTGCATAAGATTGGTGTCTTAAGGGAAAAAGAGTATACCTGAAGATCATTGTAGTTATGATAACAACCACATGTATCATCGCTGTATCATTAAAACACCACTATAACAGCAGCGCTATAGTACAGACACCACACCACTACATAATTAAGTATTCATGATAAAATTGTGAAAAAAGTATTAAAATTACAAATATTTTCTCACAATAAGTATCTTTTTATTTAAAAAACGCTAGCTTTCAAGCGTAAATCGCTCTTCAACGGGCCTATTATGTCGATATTATGGTAACCCCGTTGAAGATCGATTAACGCTTGAAAGCTAGCGTTTTTTAAATAAAAAGATACTTATTGTGAGAAAATATTTATAATTAAGTATGAAGCGATAACATGCCATCTATATATAATAAATGGAAACATTAAAGCACGAATGTTTATTTTTATACATGAAACAAACTTCCACAGTCCTTACTACGATCAAAATATATAGCGCCAATTTGCACTATATAAACTCATTGTTGTTTTCATTTGGCCGGCTTAAATCTTTCTGTTGTTGTTGTTGTTGTCGTGTCCAAAGAAGAGTCTCAGATGTCTCCATGCATCTCCATCACAGCAGCAGCAATATCCACTATCTTGGGTGTGTAAAGCTGCTGCTCTGGGTCTATGTCAATTTTCTGCAAGGCTGCGGCCATTGCTGGGTATGAGAATATGTGAATCTTTCTGTATATATGTAAATAGGTAATCTTTTATTTCCCTTATTCTTCACGCGCCAGGTATTTCACAATATTTTTATTACAAGGTTGTCTCAAAAGTTCTTAAACACTTGCAACAATCCAAACGGTTTCACCAATTTAATCTACCAGACCACTTCTTTGAGTTCTAATACTGTATTAAACGATTCTGCTTATATATGTTACACTGAAGGGTGGAATATCAGAAATAGTATTTAAGCAAACTATGAACATAAGCTTTTAGGACAGTAGAATTACATATAAATATTTGCATCGAGCAATGCTCTTTGGCAAACAATAAGTACAAGGCCAGTTAGGTACAACAACAATACTACTGTCTATATGCATGTTATAAATAAATATTTCTGAGATGAAGTATTATTTTCTGATTTTAGAATTCATGAAAATTTTTGTCAATGGTTTGCAGTATTACTTTGAGATAGGAAATATTAAGCTGCTTTAGTTTGTATACATGTGAGCATTACACTCGTGAAAAAAAAAAGTTTTAATCACAATATCCTTTAAGTGTGTTATATAAGGGTGTCCCCCAAAAGTTCGTAACACCTGCAAAAAAATCCAAAATAGAACGACGTTTAATAACGTTTTACCGCAAATGTTTCTTTTTACAGAACGAAAAATCGTATTTTTTTTTATTTTAAGGAGAAATAACGACTATTCCTATCCTTAGGGATAAAGTATGAAAGAATGAATTGTGAAGAGTAATGATGAACGGAAAAATAAAACTGTGGATTCGTTTCCCGTCCCTGAACACTTTTATTTTTCCGTTTATCATTACTCTTCACAATTCATCCTTTCATACTTCATCCCTAAGGTTAGAAATAGTCGTTATTTCTCCTTGAAATAATTAAAAATTACGATTCTTCGTTCTGTAAAAAGAAACATTTGCGTTAAAACTTGTTAAAGGTCGTTCTATAATCATAGACACATTATAGTGTATTATATCCATATAATATATATATTTCATTTTCATTCATTGACTGTTCTATATTTTTTTACCATAGATTCAGAACATACCACTTTAATTATTGTTGTAAATATGAATAGTTGAACCTACCTATTTTTTTAAATCACGATTATAGAATTCATTTTATAAATTCTATATTACTGTGATAAATAATTTTTATGTGTAAATTTACTTCAAGTAATTCAAAATAAAACTACTTGAAAGGTAAATAACTATCTTTCTTTTTCCACGACTGCACCTCTTTTTCAACAACAAAACAAAAAATAATCATAACATATATATATATATATATCAAAATTCAATTTGTTGCAAGTGTTTACGAACTTTTGGGACAACCTTGTAATAAAAATACTGAGGATGTGAAATACCTGACTTAAGGCGCGGGAAGAATAAGGGAAATAAAAGGTTACCTATTTACATATTAAAAATAATAAAGGCATATCCTGACCAAAATCACATGTGCTTTTTAGATGGTAGAGCGCCATCTAGTTGAGCAAAAATAAACTAAACGTTTATTTAACTTGCTCCGTGATATTTGGCCAACCTAATTTCTTGATAAATCAAGAAAAGTCATCCACGAATTTGTTTCGCGCTGTTGGCGCTCGTCAGCGTGGAGCAGGATGTACAACTGCGACCAAAAAATATTTTTGGTTCTAGAGGCTTCTTGAAAAACCAAGAAATGGGTATTTAAGGCCAAACTTGCGTAAATATGCTTAACACATGAGAAAACAATAGAAAAATATTTGCATATTTACAGAAATATTTAAGCCGGCCAAAAGAAAACAACAACAATATAGTGCAAATCAGCCCTATCTGGCGGTCGACTCTACAGAGGAGTCTGTTCTAGAATTTTTTTTTTTTTTTTGCTCATCCCAAGTACACGTGGAACAGGCCATGATAATCATGGTGGGTAGAAATTGGCGACTGCTTTTACTGTAAGTGCACCACATGTCTACACATGTGAAAAGCAGTTCGACTTTGCACTTACAAATGTTCCAGAGCCCCATTTGGTTACTTGCACTCGTTGGTGGGGTTGGACTTTTGCAAGAATAGGGGGCCATTGGAGCATTTTTTATTTATTTATTTATTTAGAAAAAAGTGCCCAATGCGGGATTCGATCCCGGGTCGTAGCAGTCGAAAACCAACGGTTTAAACCAGCCTTCCACCGACCCCCTTCTAGAAAATATAATATTTTAAAATGAAATATTTTTTATAAAAAAACACATAAGTATAATTACATAGCTAGATAAGAAGAGAGAGCTGGCCGAGGTCCAAAGGCTCTATAATCCCAACAATGGGGAAACTGTTTAATTTACCAGGTTCTCCCAGGAGACAAGTTTTCTGGCCCACTCACCAACATTGCTCCACTCGAGGTGGAAAAATTAGAGTCTTGTATATGAATCCACTTGGCAGGTCTAAATAAACGAAAATTTAATAAATTGAGAAAAAGCAACTTGATAATCAAAATTATATATCAATCAATACCTTTATTAAGACATTCAGTCTTATATACAGATTCTCCTGAGAGATACAGAAAAGGAGTATCAATCAATCAATACCTTTATTAAGACCTTCAGTCTTGTATATAGATTCTCCTGAGAGATACAGAAAAGGAGTATCAATCAATCAATACCTTTATTAAGACCTTCAGTCTTATATACAGATTCTCCTGAGAGATACAGAAAAGGAGTATCAATCAATCAATACCTTTATTAAGACATTCAGTCTTATATATAGATTCTCCTGAGAGATACAGAAAAGGAGTATCAATCAATCAATACCTTTATTAAGACCTTCAGTCTTATATACAGATTCTCCTGAGAGATACAGAAAAGGAGTATCAATCAATCAATACCTTTATTAAGACCTTCAGTCTTATATACAGATTCTCCTGAGAGATACAGAAAAGGAGTATCAATCAATCAATACCTTTATTAAGACCTTCAGTCTTATATACAGATTCTCCTGAGAGATACAGAAAAGGAGTATCAATCAATCAATACCTTTATTAAGACCTTCAGTCTTATATACAGATTCTCCTGAGAGATACAGAAAAGGAGTATCAATCAATCAATACCTTTATTAAGACCTTCAGTCTTATATACAGATTCTCCTGAGAGATACAGAAAAGGAGTATCAATCAATCAATACCTTTATTAAGACCTTCAGTCTTATATACAGATTCTCCTGAGAGATACAGAAAAGGAGTATCAATCAATCAATACCTTTATTAAGACCTTCAGTCTTATATACAGATTCTCCTGAGAGATACAGAAAAGGAGTATCAATCAATCAATACCTTTATTAAGACCTTCAGTCTTATATACAGATTCTCCTGAGAGATACAGAAAAGGAGTATCAATCAATACCTTTATTAAGACATTCAGTCTTATATATAGATTCTCCTGAGAGATACAGAAAAGGAGTATCAATCAATCAATACCTTTATTAAGACCTTCAGTCTTATATACAGATTCTCCTGAGAGATACAGAAAAGGAGTATCAATCAATCAATACCTTTATTAAGACCTTCAGTCTTATATACAGATTCTCCTGAGAGATACAGAAAAGGAGTATCAATCAATCAATACCTTTATTAAGACCTTCAGTCTTATATACAGATTCTCCTGAGAGATACAGAAAAGGAGTATCAATCAATACCTTTATTAAGACCTTCAGTCTTATATACAGATTCTCCTGAGAGATACAGAAAAGGAGTATCAATCAATACCTTTATTAAGACATTCAGTCTTATATATAGATTCTCCTGAGAGATACAGAAAAGGAGTATCAATCAATCAATACCTTTATTAAGACCTTCAGTCTTATATACAGATTCTCCTGAGAGATACAGAAAAGGAGTATCAATCAATCAATACCTTTATTAAGACCTTCAGTCTTATATACAGATTCTCCTGAGAGATACAGAAAAGGAGTATCAATCAATCAATACCTTTATTAAGACCTTCAGTCTTATATACAGATTCTCCTGAGAGATACAGAAAAGGAGTATCAATCAATACCTTTATTAAGACCTTCAGTCTTATATACAGATTCTCCTGAGAGATACAGAAAAGGAGTATCAATCAATACCTTTATTAAGACATTCAGTCTTATATATAGATTCTCCTGAGAGATACAGAAAAGGAGTATCAATCAATCAATACCTTTATTAAGACCTTCAGTCTTATATACAGATTCTCCTGAGAGATACAGAAAAGGAGTATCAATCAATCAATACCTTTATTAAGACCTTCAGTCTTATATACAGATTCTCCTGAGAGATACAGAAAAGGAGTATCAATCAATCAATACCTTTATTAAGACCTTCAGTCTTATATACAGATTCTCCTGAGAGATACAGAAAAGGAGTATCAATCAATACCTTTATTAAGACCTTCAGTCTTATATACAGATTCTCCTGAGAGATACAGAAAAGGAGTATCAATCAATACCTTTATTAAGACCTTCAGTCTTATATACAGATTCTCCTGAGAGATACAGAAAAGGAGTATCAATCAATCAATACCTTTATTAAGACCTTCAGTCTTATATACAGATTCTCCTGAGAGATACAGAAAAGGAGTATCAATCAATCAATACCTTTATTAAGACCTTCAGTCTTATATACAGATTCTCCTGAGAGATACAGAAAAGGAGTATCAATCAATACCTTTATTAAGACCTTCAGTCTTATATACAGATTCTCCTGAGAGATACAGAAAAGGAGTATCAATCAATACCTTTATTAAGACCTTCAGTCTTATATACAGATTCTCCTGAGAGATACAGAAAAGGAGTATCTTTGTCCATTTTGGTTGTTCACAACTCGCCACAAAAATCCTCTGATACATGTCACTAAGCAAGAATAAATAAAATGCTCATTTTGAGTGGTCAGTATATTCTTATTTTTTATATATCGCTACCTGAACTTCTTCTCTTTTTCACATGTTTTAGCGTCTTTACACAAATTTGGTCTTAAATACTTATTTCTTGATTTCTCTGGTAATTTATAGGACCAGCCTTTTTGATCGTTGAGATGCAACCTGTACCTCGCTAACGAGGGCCAAAAATCTGAAACGCGTATGTCTTTTCTTGATTTATCAGGGAAATGGGTCGGCCAAAACATCTGTATTATGGAATAAACTTCAAGAAAAAATGGGTCGGCCAATATATTATGGAATAAATAGAGCTCAAGACAGAGATGGCTGGCGTCGCATTGTGTTTGGGATGTAATACACACACACAACGTTCAATCGCGAATAAAATGATATTATATATGCAATAAACTTTTTAAAAAATCAACGTTTAGTTGTTATTTATTCTGCTAGATGGCGCTCTACTATCTAAAACAAAAGTGCTCATTTAAACGGTCAGAGGATATGTCTTTTTATTTATTTTTTTTTTAAAGAAAACTAAGTCCTGTGGTGTTGGATTCGTGGCCTGGGGCCCCTTTTGGAATGTCGTGAGTTGGTCAGGGGTAACTTGACGCAGCGGGGGTGGCGCTCGGTACCAGGCGCCGCGTAGAAATCTGATCCGTGCCATAGCAGGCTTTTAAGTTGGCCGTGCGCGGTGAGGGAACGCATTCGGTCGCGTCATGGTGAGTAGGAAAGACCTCTCTACCTCCCCTTCCTTCATTTCTTTCTTTGAACTTTCCTCTCTTCCATTCGTTACATGTTTAACTCTCTTCTTGCTTTAAGTCCTTTTTCTAATAGGTTCATCGGATTTTTCTATGAAAAATAGACATTTCGGCTAGTTAGATTTTTTTTATTTTTCTCAACGTTTCGACAAAAATCTTTTGTCTTGTTCAGGAAGTGTCTATTTTTCATAGAACTATGAATGCCGGCCAGGCAACTTCTATCTTTACAATAGGTTCATCGGATTTATCCACTGTTTTATCAGCTTAATTTATCTTAAGACAGGAATCGGTAACATGCGGCTCTCAAGCCACATGAGGTTCTTTGAATATGAAGCTACGTATAATACTCGCAGAAAGTTTTTATTTCATTCGAGTATTATTTATTGTTGGAAAGGAAAACAATGATAGCTCTTTAAAAACTTTGAAATTTTGTAAATTGTATTTTTTTACTTTTCCGACTCAAAAGGTTGCCGACGCGTGTCTTAAGGCAATCTCTCTATTCGCTATAGAGAAGAAACACAGGTCGGTGAGAAGAGATTTTTATAGCTATGATAATGAAGGTTGATTTATCTTGTAAAATTTTAAGAATTTTTGAATTATAAAGAAACTTTTCTCTCTCCGTCCTGTGTTTCTTCTTGTTTCAAGTTTTCCTGTAAATGTATATCATTAAGACAACGGTAATCTTCCTATTTGCTATAGTCGGGGAAACAAGTCAGGGAAAATTGCTTTTTTATAGCTTTTGGAATCTTGTAAAATTTCAAAAATTTTTGCATTTTTAAAGAAACTTTTCTCCGTCCTGTGTTTCTTCTTAATTGTCTTAAGTTTTCCTGTAAATGTATATCATTAAGACAACGGTAACCTCTCTTTTCACTATAGAATAAGAGAAACAAGTCAGGGAGAAAAGCTTCTTTATAAGAGGATGATTGTACAAGCTGTCAGGCTAGACGTGTACCCGTAGAAGGACGTCTTGTACGAAAACTTATACGGTCGTTATACTATAAAAGAAGCTTTTCTCCCTGACTTGTATTTCTTCTATAAATTACATTACTAAATGTGCTACGCTCCAGTAATCTAGATTACATCAAGTCATTGCTAAAAAGAAATAAAAACTAATGTCGACGATTTTCTTTTATGACGAATTCTTGAAAAAAAACCTGAATAGACTTCAGTGTAGTATATTTTATTTTATTTCCAAAGCCCTATATCCCGCAAGGGATACTTGCGCCAAACAAGGAGAAAAGTTTATTTACATAAGTCATATACATGATTCAACGCATGAAAACATTAGAGATCCAGATTTTGTAGAAAGTTTAAAATGTATTTACAAAATGAATTGAACATTAAATATAAAAGCAGAATGATCCAATACAATATTGGAGCTCTAAAGAAGCGGTCTGGCAGATTAAATTGGGTAAACCACTGGGAGGATTCACCACTGATGAGCCAAGCCCTCCCAATATTTTTTATTCGCAGTAAGGACAGTAGAAGTTTGATTTATTTGTGAAAAGAAACATTCACGTCTCAATGTCTTCATTCGTTAGACTTGAATAACGTTCAAGTGAAAACTATAGAAATTATGTTTCATTTAATAGGGATTGTTTTGCCTTTTTCCCGCTTAGTAAATTCCTTAATGTTTGTTAATTTAACATAGTTTAAAATGGTGTTAATTCTTTCGATATGCAAATAAGATTTTAAAAATGTAAAGAAACTCATTGCTGTTAGCTTTTCTCTTCTTAGCAATGATATCTGATGATATCATTATTACCATTGTGATTAGCTTTTTAATTATTTTCATTTTCAGACTCTGTAATAATCTATAGTTCTGTGGTCCTAATTAGGTTTGCAGAAGTAACGATTAATTCAAAAATAAGAATTTTTTTGCCATAAAAAATTGACAATTTTATTCGATAGATGGCAATATTTAATAATGATTCAAATGTATAAATGGAGTTTTGGAATACTTTTTCCCATTACTACTATTTTCTTCTAGTGTTTTACGTTAACTGTATGGACAGTGATGGTAAAAAAAAAAACATTAATATTGTCCAGCTATTGATCAGTTGTTCATTTGGCGATATGTCTGATCATTCATTATGATACACATAAAATGAAAGGATTTTAAAGCACGAATGTTTCTTTTATACATAATATAAACTTCTACTGTCCTTACTGCGATGAAAATGTATTCGGAGGGCTTGACTCATCAGTGGTGAACCCTCCCAGCAGTTTCTCCAATTTAATCCACCAGACCGCTTCTCAGAGTTCTTAATACTGTATTGGACGATTCTGCTTATATACGCAGCATTGAAGGGTGGAATCTCAGAAATCGTTATCAAGAAGACTATGGACATAAGCTTATAGGACAGTAGAAGTTTGTATTATGTATAAAAGAAACATTCGTGTTTTTAAATCCTTTCATTTTATGTGTATAGATGGCAAATTATTGCTTTGTGTTATTTCATTATGATGTCAACCATTGAAAATATCCTCATCTCTTCTTTTTTATTTCCTTCCAGCACTATGCCTTCTAATACATCGTATAAATAAAATAAACACAAGTCGTGGAGAAGAGTTTCTTTTAATAAGACGAGGATCGTATAAGTTTTCGTGCAAGACGTCCTTCTACGGGTACACGTCTAGCCTGAAAGCTTGTACAATCATCCTCTTATAAAGAAGCTTTTCTCCCTGACTTGTGTTTTTTCTTTTATAGTGGATAGGGATATTACCGTTGTCTTAATTTCATAAAAATTTTCTTCTATTTCTTTATTAGTGTCTTCAATACATTTTCTTTGAGTAAATCTATTAGTTTAAAATAAGTTTTAACTTAAATTACTCTCTTTGTGTTCTAATCATTGGTTCTTTCCGTTTTCCATATACGTTTTAATATGATAACTAGCTTTCTTATATTAAATGCGTTGCTTTTTTTTATTTTCAAAAACGAGGTCTCTCCTCACAGTCTAGATTTTCTTCAAAAAAAATATTTCTTTCCATGCTTCGTCAATCAGCATCGTATTTTATTTGCATATAATCACAAATAGAGATAGAATTACCCTACATATATGACCATCCTTTCAGACTCAACCTCAGCATGAACTTTCTGGTCAACTGGTTCAACTCAGCAATATCAAAACAGGACGAGAGCGCTTAGCACTAGTTCATACTGGTGACCTGAACTTCACGGGTAGTTGGTGTTCTGCGCTCCATGGGTTATCTCTCTAGAGATATAAGGAGATATATGTAAATGATGTAGATATATATTTACTATATGCAAATATCTGTTTCTTCTTCCAGTGAATTCAGTCGATTCCATATATATATACCAGATGGTTATCCCTAATATACTTCACTAGGCAACCCTTGGTTTTCATCTTGTGGGTAAGATTTCTCATTTTTCACCATTAATAAACTTCATAATTTGCATATAGAGCTTTCAAATTATATATTTGATATGTTTTTCCCTATATGTACTTCCATTGTTGATACGTAGATATTTGTTTATTTTAATATATCCATTAGTCTTTTTAAGTTCTTTTCCACCAAATTATTCCTCTTTTATTGCAAATCTTATAGCAAAAGCCCAGCTGATGGCCAGCAGTGAAGTTGTCCTCCTGTTGTTGGATTATGTTCCCTGTATGTTACTTGTTCTCCATTTTACACCAAGGTAAATAAATAACAGACGAACATACCTAACCTTACCTAACCTACGTACTTTTTGACCATCCTTGATACAGCAGCGGCGTAACAATATATTGTAATTCTTTCTTTAAAATGAATCTTTCCTTTCTTTTTGAGCCTCTGGTTAACTCTTTGCTTTCTTCTTTCGAATTTCAACCAAATAGAAGGTGAAACTATTTTTTCCCTTGAATACATAAAGTTGTTCTTCGAACTTATCCAGTAAAACAACGTATATTTTCTAACTTTATTTTCTTTGAATACAAAGTGAATCTACAAACCTATTTCTCTAAGCACAACGTGAATTTCAAACTTTTTTTCTTTGAGAGAGATATTACAAAGTGAATTCTTCGAACTTATATTGCTCTGGGCACAACGTGGATCTTAAAGCTTTTTTCCCCGTGATCTTCGAACTTATTTCTCTACTAAAACAACATAGATTTTCAAACTTTTTTTTTTTTTTTTTGAATACAAAATGAATCTACAAACCCATTTCTCTAAGCACAGCGTGAATTTTAAAACTTTTTTTTCTTAATTACAAAGTGAATTCTTCGAACTTATTACTCTAGGCATAACGTGGATCTTGAGACTTTTTTCCCCGTTATACAATTCAATTCTTCAAACTTATTTTCCCCAAGGACAACATAGTATTATGCCAGCCTATATAATAACAGAAGTCGGTGGGCTAGTGGTTAAAACCCTCGATTCCCGACAGCCATGAACCGGGATCGAATCCTGCATTGTTCACTTTTTTTGTGTCAAGAACTTGTTCATATTTTCCATTGTAAATAACATAAGCTAGAATATTTATTTTTGACTCGTGCTTTAGATGTTGTACAAAATTTGGAATATCGCGTGAGAACGTCCTTGGAGCCTTAGAATGATTTTTAACGCCTTGCTATATGTTTTAATTTTTGTTTGCTCCTGACGAGTACAAAAGCTTTTTGTCGAAACCTCGAGATAATAAAAAATATTTACTGGCCGAAGTATCTTTATTTTCAAGAACTATGAATGCCGCCGGCCAGGCAGCCTATATCTTTACGATAACATAAGCTAGGTTTTTGAGCGGTACCTAATAAAGTTATTTTGGAACAGAGAACAAGCCCCTATTTACATATTGAATGTGTATACATGGAATCCTGGTAGAACTAAGTTAAATCCAACGCCAAAACGCTAGGTAGTTCCGATCTATGAAAGCTGTTTTCCCTCCAGAACAGAGAAATGAGGGAAACCATGATTAATCTGTGATTTTTTTACCTTTGCAGCCGTTTCTGGGGCTAATTGGCCTGACGGAAATGGCAGGGAAGGCTCCAGGTGGAGGCGTAAGGTTAGCTAGAATTTAATTTGGACCTTGCATGGGGGGGCAATTGGTTTCGACCGCCGCCATTTTTACCACGGCAACCCCCCCGAAAATGGAAGTCTTCAATTTTAATTAGTTTCTACAACTGGAAGCTTTTCCGCCGCCGCTTCGATCTTAGGAATCCAACGGCTAGGAACTTGGCTGTTTGGACACATACGCTTATGTGTTCCTTGATCATATAGTGTATTGTTGTTTTTTATCCCCTTGTGTAAAGATTACACGAATTCCATGAGTTCATGCTCCTCGAGCCTCTTGGAATGGGGTGTAAGGATACAGCTTTCGTTGATCATAGCACCATGATCCAGGCACACTTTGGTGAAAGTCTGACTTTGCCTGTAATTTGTGGCCGTTCCTAACATGGAAGCCTTTGCTGCCAACTTTAACATGAATACAGATGCAGCTCCTCCGTATCCCTGGAGAGGGAACCCTTACTAATGTCTATCAACCGGGTTAGTTGAACTCAGGATTTTTAAAGAGGTCTTTCTCCTCTTCATCTATTATATTGATTTCAGCAAGTTGATTTAAAGCTACATCCAACATTCTGTTAGAAGTTCTAAAGTGTACAGAGAGACATATAGACAAGTGTAGATAATAAGAGAGAATGGTTAGACAGAACGTAGTGGTGGGAAGGAAGGTCTGCCGTGGAAGAAAGACCGTGACAAGCCTGTACGCAGCGTCATGCTGTACATCGTGCCAGGACATAACTCCACAGTCACTTCCGTCACATTGTGACTAACCTTTCTTGTTTGACCACCACCTACTAAACTCCCTTCTCTTCTCTAACCTCGATTTTCATTCTTCGTCTATCGGGGGATCATGGTGGAGGATCGGTAGAAACTGTTGTTTGATAGCTACGACTCGGGATCGAATCCCGCGCATTGAACACTTTTTTTTTCTGATCATTGCAGTCTGTAGAGAGATACTATTATATAATATACACTCATGGACAAAACTTAAGGAAGTAGAAAATCTTTGATGTCACCAGTCATCTGTTATTTTTAAGGAGCAGAGGCTGTTCACACTTGGTTATCTCGTGTTGTCTTCAATAAAGGTCATTGTAATATCTTTCAGAGTTATTGTCTGAATCCCGATGCTAAAAGGTACAATAAGTTTTGTCCATGAGAGTATATCATAAGAAACATATTTCCTAAAAATGATAATTACAAATTTTATTTAACTGTAGTTTGTATTTTATCATTTGTTATTTATAAAATAATTGATTAGGTTATTCTATATCGAAATTTTTGTTATTTGGTTTCCGAGAAACAACTCTTTGGCTTTCTTTTTTCTTCTTTCCTCTCAAGTTTCCTCTTCCTACAACGGCCCCTGTCATTCTCTCCGAAAGTTTGTCCCTTAAACGGCCCCTGTGTACCTTCCCTCACTCGGACGGGCTGTGGTGTCCTTGACTCCATCACAACCTCCTAGAGTGAGTGATGGTTAAGGGAGATATCTTCAGTGGACTCTTCTGGACTGCTGTTGTTGGACTCCACGTCAACTGTTCTACGGGACGGCTGCTTCTACCAGGATTTCTGTGAAGAACAGGATCCTAACCTGAACCCTAGTAGATTCCTCCTCTACTTTATAGTAGTGTTCTCTGCCTGTGGATTGTTGTACACTCATGGACAAAAGTCTTTGATATCGCCAGTCGTCTTTTTTTTATGGAAACAAAAGACAATTTTGTTATATATAAATTTAATTGACATCTCTCTATCTTTAAAAAATTTGTAACTATTAATTTTTGGCAATGTTTTTTATTTTTACATATATAATCAAATATTATCTTTTCAGACCTTACTGCACAATGATAAAGGTTATTGAAGACAAGCCCTCTCATTCAATTACTTTTATCATTGCAGTAAGATCTGTAGAGATCATATTTGAATATATATGTAAAAAATATATAAACACATTGCCAGAAACAAAAATTTGTTACCAATTTTAAAGGCAATTTTGTTCACACTTGGTTATTTCGTTGTGTCTTCAATAAAGATAACTGTAATATCTTTCAGAGTTATTGTCTCAATCCCGATATATATGCTAAAAGGTACAACTTCCTTAATTTTTGTCCATGAGTGTAGTTAGACTTTTCAACTAGACTGTTGGTAGACTCAAGACTGTAGGTCGATGTTTACTGTCTAGTACCTAGCACACTGTAGTACTAGCTAGACCTCTCTACTTGACTGAAGATAGACGTCTATCACATGTAGTGTTTGTTGCTTGTAGGTGACTAGATAGACACAAATAAAATCAATCTATGGATTTCTTCTAAGAGGGTTTCTCTATATTATATAGATTTCTATATAATACACTGCGGCTTGTGATTGTAAAACGACACTTGAAAGTTACACCGCATGAGTTTCTTTTCAACGATAAAATCAAAATTTTTATTTCAAGGTGAAATATCGACCATTTCTAACCCTTTTGGATGAGGTATGAAAGGGTGAATTATGAAGAGTAATGATGAACGGAAAACTATATTGTCGCGGAGATAAATAAAACAAGGACAAGGGATAATTAATTTATTATAAAGGTAGGTATTTACCTTTTAGTTCTCCAATAAAGTTATATACAAAAGGTATTTATAGGGAGAGAGAGAGAGTCAGATTGTTAGCACGTTTTCTTTGAACTTTCTTCTAGAAAGAACGAGCTGACTCACTTCGATTCAATTCGATTTATTTCAAACAACAAAAAATAATTACACTAAGATTTAAGAGAAAATATGGTTTTACGGGCTACTAACCAAAAGTTATGATTTTTGAGCCCAAAACACTAAGATTTAATTATTATTCTGTTTATTATTCTGTACATAACCCGGACTCCTGGAGCGTACAAAAGTCGCCAACTGTCCGGGAAGATTTAATGCGATTTAGTTGTATTTATAACATAAAAAACGAAAAAAACAACAAAAATAATGATGATAAGTAACAATAAAATTCTATGAATATGAATTATAATAAATTAATAAAATACAATAATAATAATTTTAAAAAACCTAACACAGATAATCAAACAACTTATCCCCAAGGTAAAGATAATAATAATGAGAGTCGTCAGCCACCGAGGCGTCCCGTTTTTCTTATTTGCCTATAAGATTCCGAGAACCCCTCACACCTGTCCCCCTGGAGTCCAGGGATGATTGACAGATGTTCCATGGGGCTTCTTGTGACCAGAGTTGTAGAGCTACTTGACAATAGCAACTAACTTAAAAAACTACAAATATTTTCTCACAATGAGTTTTTCTTTTTATAAATTGATTTTAAATAAATGTTATAAGAACAAAGATAATGACAAAATATATAGAAACACAAGTCGGGGGAGTAGACATTTTTTTTTTTTTTTGACAATTTAAACAATTTTATTGATTCTTTTAATCAAATTTTACAAAGGAGAAAAAATAAAAGAGTAAAAGGACATATAAAGTGTAGGGGAATATATATATAGTTGTGTACAAATGTCTTCAGCAAGGAAGACTTCCCCACCTTGAGAGAGTTCTCCTTTAGACAAGGTCTTCTTGTACACTCCTCAGTTCCACGTCGAGGAAGTACCTATAGATGCGTGTCTTGGCAGACGTCAGGAATAGTCGGGAAGTAAAGCTTCTTTATGTAAGAGTACGTTCGTACAAGCTTTCGTTTAAGATACCTTTCTACGGGTATATATAGTCTTGTGTTTCTTCTTAATTATCTTTTATAATTAATGTGGAAAAAAATAGTACAAATGTGATATTTTACTGGGATAAGGTGCATAAATTATTTTTAAAAAAGAGCATCTCCTTATCGTGCAACTGAAATTTGCTGATGGCTTGCGCCATCTATCGGAATAAATATCCACTATTCTCGTTGATTTTTTAATTAATGCATAATAATACAGCTTGCACCACGCTGATGAGGGCCAACAGCCTGAAACGAGTCCGTGGTTAGCTTTTCTTGATTAATCAAGAATGGGTATTTGGCCAATTCTGGAATAATTAAAAATCAACGAGAATAGTTGATATTTATTCCAATAGATGGCGCAAGCCATCAGCAACTTTCAGTTGCACGATAAGATGCCTTTTTTTCATAATATTTTATAATTAAGTTTTACTGAATATACATTTCATTATTCGAAATTATTCTAAAGGCGTAAAGATTCTTTTGAAAATAAACAATTTCTACTGCCCTTACTGCAATGGAAAAATTAATGGGAGGACCTGTTTCCATTGCAGTAAGGGCAGTAGAAATTGTTTATTTTCAAAAAGAATCTTACGCCTTTAGAATAATTTCGAATTTTGATAACAGATGGCACGCTAGTGCATCATACATTTCATTAAGACAACGGTAATCTCTCTAGTCACTATAGAAGAAGAGAAACAAGTCGGGGAGAAAATATTCTTTATATAAGAGGATGATTGTACAAGCTTTCGGGTAAGAGGCCTTTCTACTGGTACAAAAAACCGAAGTTTTTTATAAAAGTATACCGCCATTTTCTTATATTTAAAAAGTTCTACTGAATGGTATTTGAATCTTCAACTAGAGTATATATAATATATATGAAAAAAACAATATAAAAAATAAGTGGGTTAGGTGTTGATATTACAAATATATCTATATATATAAAATGAATGTTTGTATGTTTGTTTGTTTGTTTGTTTGTATGCCCAGTATACAAATTCGCATTAGTTCACTAATTCAAACCAAAATGTCCATACATAGGTAAAAAAAATACGGGGAAGACGATAGGCTATTTTAAAAAATATATAAATCAATTATTAAAACTATATATTCGAATTATTATACTTAGCTCACGAACAGCGCCCTCTATCAAAGATTAGATTTAATTATGCTGATGCAAACAAATAGATAATGCTAATAACAAACAATTATTTAAAAAAAAAAATCTTATCTAAATATATATTACTCGGGTAGATATGCACACGGGTCAATCCCGTCTAGTAATATATATAATATTTCGAAAAATCACGTGAGAACGCCCTTGAAAACGGTGGACGAGTGGGTAACACCCTCGATTCCCGACAGTCATGAACCATGATTGAATCCCGCGTTAACATTTTGTTTAATATGTGAATAACCTTCATATATTATATATAGTTTCAATTATCATGAACTAGGTTGTTCTTTTTGAGCGGTACCTATTAATGTGATTTGAACCAGGTGAACCAGAACGCCCTTGCAATCTCATAACACCTTGCCAAATGTTTTATTTACTTCTCCTGACAAAGACAAAAGATTTTTGTCGAAACGTTAAGAAAATAATAAACTCTAACTGGCCGAAGTGTCTATTTTTCATAGAAATAATATAGAGAATTCTCTAATAGAGATTTGAACCGAGTTCTGTTTTATAACTCTGTAAATTATCCCCTCTTTTAAATAGAATTTAACTCTAGCTTGTAAATAGAATTTTGTATATAATTAGAAAAAAAAAAACACTTCAAACAAATAACTTTAAAACTCGTAGAAACCATAATTGATTTGTACAAAAACATTTTTTTTTACTTTGTATATATACCAAGGGTCATTCCAAAAGTTTTTACAATCAATATTAAAAATTTAAACAAGGTAATAAGACCAAATCCAAATAAATAAATAGTGTGTGACGTTTCAGCGTTGAACATCTTCAGACAAAAGTACTGAATGAGAAATTTTACACAACAGCCTGTTTTAAATAGTTACTGTTATCAAGTGTGTAAACAAGATAACAGATAAGAAGAAGTTATCTTGTTTCCACACTTGATAACAGTAACTTATTAAACCATGCTGCAGTAAAATTTCTCATTCAGTACTTTTGTCTGAAGATGGTAACAACGTTGTTACCGAAACGTCACACACTATTTATTTATTTGGATTTGGTCTTATTACCTTGTTTTATAATCTATAATCCAAATTGTGCCTTATCAATTAAAAATTTAAAATATTAAAAAATAAATTATTTATTACTATTTTATTTTAGACTTTTCGCTTGGTTTTTCTATTTGAACTTTGGTATTTTAAAACACCCAATTGAAACAAATTTACTTTTTTTGGAGTAATTTTGAAATAAAGTTTTTTTTTAATCATATTTGTTGATATTTATTTCTTTCACTACAACAACATTCTCATTGCCTTTGTGAATTATCTTGACCCATATTTTTCCATTGTTATTATCCTTAGTACACGTGGTATATACCATGATAATCATACCATGGGGAGTTAGAAACTGTGTTAGCATTTTTATAAGTTGTTTTTCATAGATTAATATATTTATATTTTGACCAGATGACCGGACGACTTTACATGTATATATTTGGTTTTAAATGATGTAAGTTAGTTAGTTAGTTATGAAAGTAAATTAAAAAGTATTAATTTCTTAGAGGTGTTGGTGTTTACTCTGCTCGATTGTAGAATAGGAAAGTATTAGCTCCTAACAGACTGTTTTTACTGTAAGTACACCACATGTCTATTGTTGCATCAATGCGCCCTACACATTTATTCAAAATATTCTATGATATTTAATATTCATTTAAAACAGAATATTTATATTATCATCATCCCTTTTTAGTTTCATTCATTTTGTAATATTTTATTGTACATATATCTTGATTGGTTATTGGAGCGAGAGAGGACCTAGAGAGGAGACTGCGGATCGCGACCTACGAGGAAGACAACGAATAAATAAACACAATAACTTTGAAAGGTAATTTATTTTTATTTACTTTTATTTATTTTCTTTGAGTAAGGAAACCCGCTCGGTGTATAACACCAAGAAACCAAGGTCCGATGACCCTGCAACTTGGTGCAACACTATACATGGTGAATACAGATCGGTTGGTAGTAATTGACGTCTGTTTTTACTGTAAGTACACCACATGTCTATACATGGTGAATACAGATCGGTTGGTAGTAATTGACGTCTGTTTTTACTGTAAGTACACCACATGTCTATACATGGTGAATACAGATCGGTTGGTAGTAATTGACGTCTGTTTTTACTGTAAGTACACCACATGTCTATACATGGTGAATACAGATCGGTTGGTAGTAATTGACGTCTGTTTTTACTGTAAGTACACCACATGTCTATACATGGTGAATACAGATCGGTTGGTAGTAATTGACGTCTGTTTTTACTGTAAGTACACCACATGTCTATACATGGTGAATACAGATCGGTTGGTAGTAATTGACGTCTGTTTTTACTGTAAGTACACCACATGTCTATACATGGTGAATACAGATCGGTTGGTAGTAATTGACGTCTGTTTTTACTGTAAGTACATCACATGTCTATACATGGTGAATACAGATCGGTTGGTAGTAATTGACGTCTGTTTTTACTGTAAGTACACCACATGTCTATACATGTGTGCATGAACCTCATTTGGTTACTTGCACTCACTTGTATAATTGGACGACTTTTTGCAAGAATCGGAGGCCATACACATTAGAGCAATGTTTTTATAATTCAGAAAAAAAAGTGTCCAAAGCGGGATTCGATCCTGGATCGTGGCTATCTAAAATCAACGGTGTATAACAATCCTCTAGACCATCTACTAAACTCTCTACTAGATGACAGTCTAGTGTCTCTACATGTCATCGGGTTGGCCAATAGGAGCTGATGTAGAGAGGTTCAACGGTTGTAGATATGTAAAATTGTTTCGGTTTTATAATAGGAACTAAAGTACAAAGTCTCACAAAATAAAATAAAATAAGACCTAATCCAAATAATTTATTAGTGTGTGATGTTTCGGTAACAACATTGTCACCATCATCAGACAATTTTTTTATTCTTTTGTCTGATGATGGTAACAATGTTGTTGCCGAAACGTCACACACCTGGTTCAAATTCGCATAAATAGGTACCGCTCAGCAAGAGATACCTAGTTCATGATAATTGAACAATGAATAATATGTGAAGGTTATTCACATATTAAACAATTTTTAACGCGAGATACAATCCCGGTTCATGACTGTCGGGAATCGAGGGTGTTACCTACTCGTCCACCG
This sequence comes from Cordylochernes scorpioides, assembly GCA_030710605.1. Taxonomy (NCBI): domain Eukaryota; kingdom Metazoa; phylum Arthropoda; class Arachnida; order Pseudoscorpiones; family Chernetidae; genus Cordylochernes; species Cordylochernes scorpioides. The sequence continues at coordinate 116,077,769 of CP092863.1, read as the reverse complement.
ACTTTTAAATTAAACGTCACACACTAATAAATTATTCGGATTAGGTCTTATTTTCTTGTATTATAATCTATAATCCAAATTGTGCTTTACAAAGTCTCACGTTTCAAGATAAAATTATGGAAAACGTTTACAAACTATCAAATTTCTCTCACAGTGAGTTTATTTTTATTTTAAAATGCAAGCTTTCAAGTGATACTTTCTCTTCAACAGGCTTAATTGAAACATCGACTATTTCTTACATAATAGTGTTTACACATATCTACACGTTGCGCACGTATATATGTGTAAATATTTATTGTAATAAACTGTCAAAATTTCAATTAAGCCCGTTGAGAAGAGGGATAATCACTTGAAAGCTTGCATTTTAAAATAAAAAGAAACTCATTGTGATAGAATGTTTGTAGTTTTTAGACAATTCAATCAATTATATTGATTCTTCTAATCAATTGTTACAAAGGTGGAAATAATATATAATAAAATAATAAATAAAGGGTAGATAAAATGTAGGGGAATATACACTGGTGTCCAAAAAATAAGAAACTTAACCAATATTGAAATTTCTCAAAAGCTAATTTATTAACAAATATAAAATTTAGTATACAAATAGTTTAAACTATGGAGAATTTGACTAGCTATATGAAAATAATAAAAAAAGATTTTAAATTATGAAATATGCAAATTATTACCAACATACCCAAAGTTAAGATTCCAGATCTTAAAGAAATAAGATATCAATAGGGAGTATGATCACCTCTAACAGCTATCAAGGTCTCACAGCGAGCCCTCATACTGTTTACCAGGCTTTGGAGGAGGTCCAGGGGTAGTAAACCCCACTCCTCCAATAGAGCAGTTCTTAGCTCAACGAGGGTTCTGGGAGAGGGGTGACGAGCTCCAATACGCCTCCCTAGAGCATCCCACACATTCTCTATTGGATTCAGGTCCGGAGATCTGGCTGGCCAATCCATCCTTCGAATATTCACACTCTGGAGATATTCATTGACTAGCCTAGCCCTATGCGGACGAGCATTATCGTCCATAAAAATTAATTTGTGACCAATTTGATCTCTATAAGGTCTTAGATAGGGCTCAAGGATCTCGTCCCTGTACCTTTGGGCAGTTAAAATGCCCCCAGAAAAAATGTGGAGGGGTGTGCGTCTGCTAGAACTGATGCCAGCCCAGACTAAGAGACTGCCCCCTCTAAAATTGTCTATTTCCCTGATGTTACTGGGATGATAGCGGATTCCAGGCTCCCTCCAGATGAAAACTCGTCGAGAATCTGTGTTTAAACTAAATCTTGACTCGTCACTGAAGAGAACATTGGCCCACTGATCATGAGTCCAGGCGTGATGTTCCAAGCACCAATTCAAGCGGGCTCTCCTGTGAGCAGAGGTTAAAGGGATACAGATCATTGGTCGTCTTGCATAAAGAGCACCTTCGTGAAGCCTTCGGTAAACAGTTTGTCTTGAAATTCTCGTTCCAGTAGCACTTGAGAGTTCATTAGAGAGTTGAATAGCTGTCATCTCCCTATGGCGCTTGGCAGTTACGACCAGATAACGGTCTTCAGAGGTAGCTGTTTTTCTTTTTCTACCATAACCTTCTTTTCTTTTGATGGTTCCTGTCTCAATGAACTGTTTCCATATTTTGCTAACCACAGATTTATTCACATTTAGCCATTTTGCTACTTCAACTTGTGATTGCCCTGCCTCCATTCTTCCAACAGCTCTCCATTTTAAATCATCTGCTAAAATTTTTCGTAAACTCATAATTAACTAAGGATTAAATAAAATTATAATTGGACAATTCTTAGATGGGGTAAACGACACGCCAAATAGCACACTTATAAAGACAAGCAAAAATTTGCATATTTTCAATTTTACCGAATCGAATGGTTGCGATAAATAAATTCTACGACTTAAAATACCTAATTAAATTACTTTTTAGCTTTTAGCGTTGTATATTTTAAAACATATCATTAAAAAAACAAAAGTTTCTTATTTTTTCGACACCAGTGTATATAGTTGTGTATGTGTACACATTTCTTCAGCTTGTAGTTTTAGTGTTGTAGTTTTTAGAGCACAAAATGTATGTGTGTATGAAAAAAATATATAAGTGAAATCATACTATAATCATGTTGATAAATTAAGAGAAAGACATCTCCTGATTGTGAAACTAAAAGTTGTTGATGACTTACGCCATCTGTCGGAATAAATATCAACAAATTGTTGATTTTTCTAATTATTCCACAGCTTGTACCACGCTGATGAGGACCAACAGCCCGAAACGTGTACGTAGTTAGCTCTTCTTAATTAATCAAAAAAGGGTATTTTTAGCCAAAATTCTGGAATAATTTAAAAATAAACAAACACACACACACAAAGCTTTATTAAGACCATCGGTCTTATACAGATTCACTACAGGAATAAATAATAGATGGAGCTCCTGGTCCGACGCATGTCCAATGGCCACACGTTCCTTCGTGCATACGTCATGGTTAGCGAATCACTGAACAGGCTAGTGTGGAATCAGCCGCGTTCTAGTCTTCACTTTCCTCATCCAAATGGACCACGACATTAACGATTTTATTAATTTCCTCCGAACGGTTACTGCGGCCTTGTAGAATTTATATAAACCAAGTTAAAAATAAACAAATAGTTGATATTTATTCCGATAGATGGCGCAAGCCATCAGCAATTTTTAGTTGCACGAATCAGAAGATGTCTTTCTCTTAATTTATCAAAAAGGTTCTCTAAGCCTTATAAACTGTTTCCTACCCAAACATTCCAAAAAAAAAACGGAGATTTCGTGCTTCAATTATCGGATTGTAATAATCGAATTCTATGCAGCAGATCCTAATTTTGGACACAGACGAGGAAATCTTTAATGAGATTCCAAGTTTTTTTTTTTTTTTTTTCAATATATATTTTTGGTCTTGTTGCCACCCACATATTTCTCTCGCTCGCTAACCCTTGTGTCCTGCCAATATGTAATTGCGACTCTGCTGCAGTAGTCAAACTTTGGCTATATGCAAATTGACAGGATATGCAAATTAACATCAGGCTCATTTACATATCCCACGATTGAAACTAAGACAGTGATTTCTCTACCCTGATATGAAAAAGTTAGGGAACATAAAATGATTTTATTGTATTTAATTTTTTTTTATTTTTTATTTTTAGTACTATTTATCAATAAAGTTTTTTTTTCTCGGTAGGTCTTCAAGAAAATAAGACTTAGTCCTACAAAATCAATATTGTGTGACGTTTCGGTAACAGCGTTGTTACCATCATAAGAAAAAATAAATTTCATTATTCATTTTATTAATTTATCATTTTATGATATGATGATGGTAACATCCTCCCAATATTTTTCATCGCAATAAGGACAGTAGAAGTTTGTTTTATGTGTAAAATAAGAATTCGTGCTTCATTGTTTAATTGTGTTGTTAAATAGTTATAACGAATGAAGACATTAAGACACGAATGTTTCTTTTCACAAATAAATCAAAACTTCTACTGTACTTACTGCGATGAAAAAAATATTGGGAGAGCTTGGCTCGTCGATGTTAAACACTCTCAGCGGTTGCGTCAATTTAATCTACCAGACAGCTTCTATAGAGCTCTAATACTGTATTGGATCATTTTGCTTTTATATGCTACACTGAAGGGTGGAATCTTAAAAATGGTATTTAAGCAAACTATGGACATAAGCTTTTAATAGTTGTTAAATAGTTACATAAGTATCTACTATAATATAGATAGCCTTAAGGCTCGTGTCGTGTCGTCTACATATTGGTTTGTCAATTTGCATATTTATCATTTTGACTAGTCGAGTGACCTGGGCAACGCCCCGGGTTTACCCAAAGGGCCCTGTGAAGAAACATTAAGAGTATAGATAGTGGCTTGAAAATTGCAATGTGTATATTCTGATTTCTTAGAAGCAGCATATTTCAACTAAAGTTCAGGGGGACAATAACTTTATAAGTAAAGTATATACATTCGGGCAGATACGCACACGAATAAATCCCCTAGGCATCCATAGTATATTCCCAAGGAACCACGTACAACTATTACCATAGAAAGGATACAGAGAAGATTAGCATGGTACCTGTGATACCAGTTCGGCGGTACAACTACTACAATAGGAAGGATACAGAGAAGATTAGCATGGCCTCTGTGATACCAGTTCGGCGGTACAACTACTACAATAGGAAGTATACAGAGAAGATTAGCATGGCCTCTGTGATACCAGTTCGGCGGTACAACTACTACAATAGGAAGGATACAGAGAAGATTAGCATGGCCCCTGTGATACCAGTTCGGTGGTACAACTACTACAATAGGAAGTATACAGAGAAGATTAGCATGGCCTCTGTGATACCAGTTCGGCGGTACAACTACTACAATAGGAAGTATACAGAGAAGATTAGCATGGTCCCTGTGATACCAGTTCGGCGGTACAACTACTACAATAGGAAGGATACAGAGAAGATTAGCATGGCCTCTGTGATACCAGTTCGGCGGTACAACTACTACAATAGGAAGTATACAGAGAAGATTAGCATGGTACCTGTGATACCAGTTCGGCGGTACAACTACTACAATAGGAAGGATACAGAGAAGATTAGCATGGTACCTGTGATACCAGTTCGGCGGTACAACTACTACAATAGGAAGGATACAGAGAAGATTAGCATGGCCTCTGTGATACCAGTTCGGCGGTACAACTACTACAATAGGAAGTATACAGAGAAGATTAGCATGGCCTCTGTGATACCAGTTCGGCGGTACAACTACTACAATAGGAAGTATACAGAGAAGATTAGCATGGTCCCTGTGATACCAGTTCGGCGGTACAACTACTACAATAGGAAGGATACAGAGAAGATTAGCATGGTACCTGTGATACCAGTTCGGCGGTACAACTACTACAATAGGAAGGATACAGAGAAGATTAGCATGGCCTCTGTGATACCAGTTCGGCGGTACAACTACTACAATAGGAAGTATACAGAGAAGATTAGCATGATCCGTGTGATACCAGTTCGGTGGTACAACTACTACAATAGGAAGTATACAGAGAAGATTAGCATGATCCGTGTGATACCAGTTCGGTGGTACAACTACTACAATAGGAAGGATACAGAGAAGATTAGCATGGTCCCTGTGATACCAGTTCGGCGGTACAACTACTACAATAGGAAGGATACAGAGAAGATTAGCATGATCCCTGTGATACCAGTTCGGCGGTACAACTACTACAATAGGAAGGATACAGAGAAGATTAGCATGGCCCCTGTGATACCAGTTCGGTGGTACAACTACTACAATAGGAAGGATGCAGAGAATATTAGCATGGCCCCATGTGATACCAGTTCGGCGGTACAACTACTACAATAGGAAGGATACAGAGAAGATTAGCATGGCCCCTGTGATACCAGTTCGGCGATACAACTACTACAATAGGAAGGATACAGAGAAGATTAGCATGGCCCATAAGCAAGGATAACACACAAATTCGTGAAGCGTTCCTAAGTGAACTATTGCTGGCAGGGCGAGATGTGTGGACTTACAGTCCATGGTTGCTAGGACGACGTACACAGACACAGTGAAGTCCCGTGGGACCTCCACCAAGGACTGACCCTCGGGACTTTGTGTCCTAATTGTTTGGATTGAAAAATGGCGGCGGTGGCCTCGAGATAAACGTTCGGGTGACGACCGTCCTTTTCTACCGTGTGTCACTCCCCGGGGGTGGACCTACTGACCACGTGTTCAGACCAACCAATGGTTAGAGTCCATTGAGACAAGTTTACAATTATTGCTAAGGTGTTTCTGATGGAACTTCAATACATACAAAAATATTTTCTCACAATGAGTTTCTTTTTATTTCAAAACACTAGCTTTCAAGTGATAATCGCTCTTCAACGGGCTTAATTAAAAACATCGACTATATCTTACAAGAAATATTTACAAATATGAAAAAATGAAAGAAAAATAAAAGATAAAAAGATTAGGTGTTGAAATCAAAAATAAAAATGGTATATCCTGACCAGGAGCACATGTGCTTTACAGAAGGCAGAACGCCATCTGGTGGAACAGAAATCAACTAATCATTGATTTAACCTGTTCCCTGATATTTGGCCAACCCAATTTCTTGATAAATAAAGAAAAGTCATCCACGAATGTGTTTCGCGCTTTTGGCGCTCGTCATTTACAAATATATATATCGTGGATATTTACAACTGAAATTTTTAAAAATGAAATGTGTATTCAAAAATTTGTAAATATCTCTTTGTAATAATAGCTATTTACATTTCTAAATTAAATGTTATGGAATATGTCTAAATACCATTTTAAGGACATCCAGAACCTATAAAATTGATCTATTGATTTCTTCTAAGATATCTAAGGTATTGTGATGGTATCTATGTTCTCTATTATATTTATTAGATATAAGAGCTTCTAAAAGTGTGTAACCGTTGATATTTGTTCTTAATATTCTTGTAGTGGCAACTTTTTTGTATTTTTTAAACGTTTTTATCATTTTATCATGAATAACTTTCAATATATTCAATACCAACCAGTCTACACATTCATCCTAAAAATGTTAAGTATATACTGTAGGTAGGTAATATTGGCAGTATATAAGGTACCATTTCGTCAAAGAAAAAATTTGGCAATGTTTTCTTTTTTTCAATAATATAATCAAATAATATATCAACAACAACAGCTTTATTAGGACATTTCCGTTCTGTAAGGACTCGCCATACATCATTTTCATGGAGAAAAGTAAAAAAACATAAACAAAGGAGAAATGGGAAAATGAAAAGGCAAATAATATATCTCTACAGACCTTACTACAATGATAAAAGTTATTTAATGAGAGGACTTGGCTCATCAGTAGTAAACCCTCTCAGCGGTTTCGCCAATCTTCAGACCGCTCTGCTCTTGTATTGGATTGGTTTTCTTAGAGATAATATATTTGACGAAATTATTGAAAATAAACATTTCTGGTTCCAGAATAACCTTACTAGGTGCCACACAAAAAGAACAACCTAGCTTGTGATATTTACAAAAATAAATAATATGTGAAGTCTATTCAATATTAAAACAAAGTGCGGGATTAGATCCCGGTTCATGGCTGTCGAAAATCGAGGGTTTTTACCACTCAAGAAACACATTGAAAATTTTTAATTGTTACAATTTTATAGATAGATTGCAATTTAATTTATAAATTTTTATAATAATAAAATGCTTCAATGTTTCCCCATGACTATTACATAACCTCACCAGTGAGTGCAAGTAACCAAATAGGGTTCTAGCACCTTTTAAATGCAAAAGTTAAGCTACTTCTACATGTCTAGCTATGTAGTGTACATAGTGTGATCAATAATTTCCAGGAATGAGACTGGATCACGTAAAATATTCAAAATAATGAAATAATTTTATAAGGACCTTATAGATAAAACATTTATCAACACGTAGAAATAAAAATTGATCACATAGACGCACGCTCTCGCGTTTTATCGAATTTATAAGCTTATGATTTCAGTATGGACTGTATTGAAAAACAGCGAGTCTGCATAGGGGTTTGCTTTAAATTAGGAAAAACAGCTTCCGAATCATTTCAAATGTTGAAGCAGGCTTTTAAAGAAGATGTCCTATCACAATCGAGGACATTTGAATGACTTGCACGATTTACAGTATAAGCAATCACAAAGCATAATGGTTGAGAAGTATTTAATTGGAAGGAAGGAGGAGCATTCAGGTAGTCTAAAGGTCGGATCCATATTAAATAAATTAAAGAGATATATCTTAAAACCATTTAGTATCTTTTAGTATGAGTGATTGAATATTAATTTAAAATTTGAATTCTGCTCTTATC
>CP092863.1:115986946-116069788 GCA_030710605.1 Cordylochernes scorpioides | reverse complement strand
CGATCCCGGTTCATGGCTGTCGGGAATCGAGGGTTTTAACCACTAGCCCACCGACTTCTGTTATTATAGGCTGGCATAATACTATGTTGTCCTTGGGGAAAATAAGTTTGAAGAATTGAATTGTATAGCGGGGAAAAAAAGTCTCAAGATCCACGTTATGCCTAGAGTAATAAGTTCGAAGAATTCACTTTGTAATTAAGAAAAAAAGCTTTTAAAACTTACGCTGTGCTTAGAGAAATAGGTTTGAAAATTCACTTTGTAATTAAAAAAAAAAAGTTTTAAAATTCACGCTGTGCTTAGAGAAATGGGTTTGTAGATTCATTTTGTATTCAAAAAAAAAAAAAAAAAGTTAGAAAATCTATGTTGTTTTAGTAGAGAAATAAGTTCGAAGATAACGGGGAAAAAAGCTTTAAGATCCACGTTGTGCCCAGAGCAATATAAGTTCGAAGAATTCACTTTGTAATATCTCTCTCAAAGAAAAAAAGTTTTAAATTCACGTTGTGCTTAGAGAAATAGGTTTGTAGATTAACTTTGTATTCAAAGAAAATAAAGTTAGAAAATATACGTTGTTTTACTGGACAAGTTCGAAGAACAACTTTATGTATTCAAGGGAAAAAATAGTTTCACCTTCTATTTGGTTGAAATTCGAAAGAAGAAAGCAAAGAGTTAACCAGAGGCTCAAAAAGAAAGGAAAGAATTACAATATATTGTTACGCCGCTGCTGTATCAAGGATGGTCAAATAAGTACGTAGGTTAGGTAAGGATCTCTGTTCGTCTGTTATTTATTTACCTTGGTGTAAAATGGAGAACAAGTAACATACAGGGAACATAATCCAACAACAGGAGGACAACTTCACTGCTGGCCATCAGCTGGGCTTTTGCTATAAGATTTGCAATAAAAGAGGAATAATTTGGTGGAAAAGAACTTAAAAAGACTAATGGGTATATTAAAATAAACAAATATCTACGTATCAACAATGGAAGTACATATAGGGAAAAACATATAAAATATATAATTTGAAAGCTCTATATGCAAATTATGAAGTTTATCAATGGTGAAAAATGAGAAATCTTACCCACAAGATGAAAACCAAGGGTTGCCTAGTGAAGTATATTAGGGATAACCATCTGGTATATATATATGGAATCGACTGAATTCACTGGAAGAAGAAACAGATATTTGCATATAGTAAATATATATCTACATCATTTACATATATCTCCTTATATCTCTAGAGAGATAACCCAGGGAGCGCAGAACACCAACTACCCGTGAAGTCCAGGTCACCAGTATGAACTAGTGCTAAGCGCTCTCGTCCTGTTTTGATATTGCTGAGTTGAACCAGAAAGTTCCATGCTGAGGTTGAGTCTGAAAGGATGGTCATATATGTAGGGTAATTCTATCTCTATTTGTGATTATATGCAAATAAAATACGATGCTGATTGACGAAGCATGGAAAGAAATATTTTTTTAAGAAAATCTAGACTGAGGAGATACATCGTTAAAAAAAGCAACGCATTTAATATAAGAAAGCAATTTATCATATTAAAACGTATAGGGAAAACGGAAAGAATCAATACTTAGAACACAAAGAGAGTAATTTAAGTTAAAAACTTATTTTAAACTAATAGATTTACTCAAAGAAAATGTATTGAAGACATTAATAAAGAAATAGAAGAACATTGATATGAAATTAAGACAACGGTAGTCACTATAGAAGTAGAAACACAAGTCAGGGAGAAGAGATTCTTTATAAGAGGATGATTGTACAAGCTTTCGGGTAAGACGTGTACCCGTAGAAGGACGTCTTGCACGAAAGCTTATACGATCCTCGTCTTATATAAAGAATCTCTTATTATTAGACGAAAAACATGGTAAGGGAAGACGAGTTTCTTTTATTGATGCATAGGTGCAAGCTTTCGCGAGCAATGAAGCGCGACTTATAAGAACTATGGTACAAATGGTAGGAAGGAATATATATATATATATAAAAAAGGAAATTGCTCGCCTGTTGAAGGGTTTTTACCCGAAAGTTTGCACCTATGCATCAATAAAAGAAACTCGTCTTCCTTCACCATGTTTTTCGTCTAATTTCAATTCAGAAAGAATCTCTTCTCCACGATTTATACGATGTATTAGAAGGTATAGTAGACTCTTCTATAACGTGAGTTTTTACAACGCGATTTCGTACAACGCGATAAAAAAAAAATTGCGACAAATTTATTTATACAACGCGAATTTTCGTATAACGCGTTATAAAATAAAACAATTTACCCTAACAACATTCGCGTTATACAAGTTTTATTTCTTACAACGCGAATTCCTATAACGCGATTTCATACAACACGGAACACATTAATCGCGTTATAGGAGAGTTTACTGTATAGTACTGGAAGGAAATAAACAAGAAGAGATGAGGATAATTTCAATGGTTGGCATCATAATGAATGATCGAACATATAGCCAAAAATAGAACAACTGATCAATAGCTGGACAATATTAATGTTTTTTTTTTTACAGTCACTGTCCATACAGTTAACGTAAAACACTAGAAGAAAATAGTAGTAATGGGAAAAAGTATTCCAAAACTCCATTTATTCATTTGAATAATTATTAAATATTAATTTTACAATGCCATCTATCCAATAAAATTGTCAATTTTTTATGGCAAAAAAATTCTTATTTTTGAATTAATAGTTACTTCTGCAAACCTAATTAGGACCACAGAACTATAGATTATTACAGAGTCTGAAAATAAAAATAATTAAAAAGCTAATCACAATGGTAATAATGATATCATCAGTAATCATTGCTAAGAAGAGAAAAAGCTAACAGCAATGAGTTTCTTTACATTTTTAAAATCTTATTTGCATATCGAAAGAATTAACACCATTTTAAACTATGTTAAATTAACAAACATTAAGGAATTTACTAAGCGGGAAAAAGGCAAAACAATCCCTATTAAATGAAACATAATTTCTATAGTTTTCACTTGAACGTTATTCAAGTCTAACGAATGAAGACATTGAGACGTGAATGTTTCTTTTCACAAATAAATCAAACTTCTACTGTCCTTACTGCGAATAAAAAATATTGGGAGGGCTTGGCTCATCAGTGGTGAATCCTCCCAGTGGTTTACCCAATTTAATCTGCCAGACCGCTTCTTTAGAGCTCCAATATTGTATTGGATCATTCTGCTTTTATATTTAATGTTCAATTCATTTTGTAAATACATTTTAAACTTTCTACAAAATCTGGATCTCTAATGTTTTCATGCGTTGAATCATGTAAATAACTTATGTAAATAAACTTTTCTCCTTGTTTGGCGCAAGTATCCCTTGCGGGATATAGGGCTTTGGAAATAAAATAAAATATACTACACTGAAGTCTATTCAGGTTTTTTTTCAAGAATTCGTCATAAAAGAAAATCGTCGACATTAGTTTTTATTTCTTTTTAGCAATGACTTGATGTAATCTAGATTACTGGAGCGTAGCACATTTAGTAATGTAATTTATAGAAGAAATACAAGTCAGGGAGAAAAGCTTCTTTTATAGTATAACGACCGTATAAGTTTTCGTACAAGACGTCCTTCTACGGGTACACGTCTAGCCTGACAGCTTGTACAATCATCCTCTTATAAAGAAGCTTTTCTCCCTGACTTGTTTCTATTCTATAGTGAAAAGAGAGGTTACCGTTGTCTTAATGATATACATTTACAGGAAAACTTAAGACAAGAAGAAACACAGATAGGAGAGAGAAAAGTTTCTTTAAAAATGCAAAATTGTTTGAAATTTTACAAGATTCCAAAAGCTATAAAAAAGCAATTTTCCCTGACTTGTTTCCCCGACTATAGCAAATAGGAAGATTACCGTTGTCTTAATGATATACATTTACAGGAAAACTTGAAACAAGAAGAAACACAGGACGGAGAGAGAAAAGTTTCTTTATAATTCAAAAATTCTTAAAATTTTACAAGATAAATCAACCTTTATTACCATAGCTATAAAAATCTCTTCCCACCGACCTGTGCTTCTTCTCTATAGCGAATAGAGAGATTGCCTTAAGACACGTGTCGGCAACCTTTTGAGTCGGAAAAGTAAAAAAATACAATTTACAAAATTTCAAAGTTTTTAAAGAGCTATCATTGTTTTCCTTTCCAACAATAAATAATACTCGAATGAATAAAAACTTTATGCGAGTATTACACGCAGTTTCATATTCAAAGAACCTCATGTAGCTTGAGAACAGCATGTTGCGTATTCCTGTCTTAAGATAAATTAAGCTGATAAAACAGTGGATAAATCCGATGAACCTATTGTAAAGATAGATGTTGCCTGACCGGCATTCATAGTTCTATGAAAAATAGACACTTCCTGAACAAGACAAAAGATTTTTGTCGAAACGTTGAGAAAAATAAAAAAAATCTAACTGGCCGAAATGTCTATTTTTCATAGAAAAATCCGATGAACCTATTAGAAAAAGGACTTAAACAAGAAGAGAGTTAAACATGTAAAGAATAGAACAAGAAGAGAGGAAAGTTCAAAGAAAGAAATGAAGGAAGGGGAGGTAGAGAGGTCTTTCCTACTCACCATGACGCGACCGAATGGGTTCCCTCACCGCGCACGGCCAACTTAAAAGCCTGCTATGGCACGGATCAGATTTCTACGCGGCGCCTGGTACCGAGCGCCACCCCCGCTGCGTCAAGTTACCCCTGACCAACTCACGACATTCCAATAGGGGCCCCAGGCCACGAATCCAACACCACAGCACTTTGTTTCTTAAAAAAAAAAAAAAAATTAAAAAGACATATCCTCTGACCGTTTAAATGAACATTTTTGTTTTTAGATAGTAGAGCGCCATCTAGCAGAATAAATAACAACTAAACGTTGATTTTTAAAAAGTTTATTGCATATATAATATCATTTTATTCGCGATTGAACGTTGTGTTTGGGATGTAATACACACAATGCGACGCCAGCCATCTCTGTCTTGAGCTCTATTTATTCCATAATACATGTATATAGGCCGACCCATTTTTTCTTGAAGTTTATTCCATAATACAGATGTATTGGCCAACCCATTTTTCCTGATAAATCAAGAAAAAGCCAACAACATATACGCGTTTCAGATTTTTGGCCCTCGTTAGCGAGGTACAGGTTGTATCTCAACGACCAAAAAGGCTGGTCCTATTAAGTTACCAGAGAAATCAAGAAATAAGTATTTAAGGTCAAATTTGTGTAAAGACGCTAAAACATGTGAAAAAGAGAAGAAGTTCAGGTAGCGATATATAAAAAATAGGAATATACTGACCGCTCAAAATGAGCATTTTTATATTGTAACATAGTATTTATTAATTTTATTATTTTTTATTAACAGAGTGGTCTTTTTTATGTTTATATCTTGCGACTCTGTAAATTTCCCTCGTGGCTTATCTTTTGTTTACAATTCATAGTTTTGTCCTTCCCTGAAATAAATTTTGTTTCCTCCTGAAGTTTTTGTCTTCCCTAATTTTCCGCGTAGCGCAATATTCTTGCTTAGTGACATGTCCTATGAGGATTTTTCTGGCGAGTTGTGAACAACCAAAATGGACAAGGATACTTCTTTTCTGTGTCTCTCAGGAGAATCTGTATATAAGACTGAAGGTCTTAATAACGGTATTGATTGATTGATATATTATTTTTATTAACCATTACTTTTTCTCAATTTATTAAATTTTCGTTTATTTAGACCTGCCAAGTGGATTCATATACAAGACTCTAATTTTTCCACCTCGAGTGGAGCAATGTTGGTGAGTGGGCCAGAAAACTTGTCTCCTGGGAGAACCTGGTAAATTAAACAGTTTCCCCATTGTTGGGATTATACAGCCTTTGGACCTCGGCCAGCTCTCTCTTCTTATCTAGCTATGTAATTATACTTATGTGGTTTTTTTTATAAAAAATATTTCATTTTAAAATATTATTACAAGGTTTTCCCAAAAGTTTGTAAACACTTGCAACAAATTGAATTTGGATATATATATATATATTATATGGGTATAATACAATATAATGTGTCTATGATTATAGAACGACGTTTAACAAGTTTTACCACAAATGTTTCTTTTTACAGAAGGAAAAATCGTAATTTTTAATTATTTTAAGGAGAAATAACGACTATTCCTATCCTTAGGGATGAAAGAATGAATTGTGAAGAGTAATGATAAACGGTAAAATAAAAGTGTTCAGGGATGGGAAACGAACCCACAGTTTTATTTTTCGGTTCATCATTACTCTTCACACAATTCATTCTTTCATCCCTAAGGATAGGAATAGTCGTTATTTCTCCTTAAAATAATAAAAATTACGATTTTTCGTTCTGTAAAACGTTGTTAAACGTCGTTCTATTTTGGAATTTTTTGCAGGTGTTACGAACTTTTGGGACACCCTTATATAACACACTTAAAGGATATTGTGATTAAAACTTTTTTTTTCCACGAGTGTAATGCTCACATGTATACAAACTAAAGCAGCTTAATACTTCCTATCTCAAAGTAATACTGCAAACCATTGGCAAAAATGTTCATGAATTCTAAAATCAGAAAATGATCTCTATATCATAAATATTTATGTACAACATGTATATAGACAGTAGTATTGTTGTTGTACCTAACTCGCCTTGTACTTATTGTTTACGGAAGAGCATATTGCTCGATGCAAATATTTATATGTAATTCTACTGTCTTAAATGCATATGTTCATAGTTTGCTTAAATACCATTTCTAAGATTCCACCCTTCATTGCAGCATTTATAAACAGAATGATCCAATACAGTATTATAGCTCTAAGAAGTGGTCTGGTAGATTAAATTGGCGAAACCGTTTGGATTGTTGCAAGTGTTTAAGAACTTTTGGAACAACCTTGTAATAAAAATATTGTGAAATACCTGGCGCGTGAAGAATAAGGGAAATAAAAGATTCCCTATTTACATATATACAGAAAGATTCACATATTCTCATGCCCAGCAATGGCCGCAGCCTTGCAGAAAATAGACTTAGACCCAGAGCAGCAGCTTTACACACCCAAGATAGTGGATATTGCTGCTGCTGTGATGGAGATGCATGGAGACATCTGAGACTCTTCTTTGGACACGACAACAACAACAGAAAGATTTAAGCCGGCCAAAGGAAAACAACAATGAGTTTATATAGTGCAAATTGGCGCTATATGGGAGTTTGTTTTATATTTAAAAATAAACATTCGTGCTTTAATGTTTCCATTTATTATATATAGATGTCATGTTATTGCTTTATAATTATGTAGTGGTGTCTGTACTATAGCGCTGCTGTTATAGTGGTGTTTTAATGATACAGCGATGATACATGTGGTTGTTATCATGACTACAATGATCTTCAGATATAATCGAAAGTTCTTTTTCCATTAAGACACCAATCGTATACAGATTATCCTCTCCCATTGCCAGCTTACAACGATATCCTCACAATGATCAATCATGTAGTGGAGGACTTACTGTTATATAGGGACAGAGCAACCATTCGACATATATTTATACGATTATACACCCACACAAAGCCTTAATAAAGACACACCAGTCAGATCTGTCATTACAACGATATCCTCACAATGATCAATCATGTAGTGGAGGACTTACTGTTATATAGGGACAGAGCAACCATTCGACATATATTTATACAATTATACACCCACACAAAGCCTTTATTAAGACACACCAGTCAGATCTGTCATTACAACGATATCCTCACAATGATCAATCATGTAGTGGAGGACTTACTGTTATATAGGGACAGAGCAACCATTCGACATATATTTATACGATTATACACCCACACAAAGCCTTAATAAAGACACACCAGTCAGATCTGTCATTACAACGATATCCTCACAATGATCAATCATGTAGTGGAGGACTTACTGTTATATAGGGACAGAGCAACCATTCGACATATATTTATACGATTATACACCCACACAAAGCCTTAATAAAGACACACCAGTCAGATCTGTCATTACAACGATATCCTCACAATGATCAATCATGTAGTGGAGGACTTACTGTTATATAGGGACAGAGCAACCATTCGACATATATTTATACGATTATACACCCACACAAAGCCTTTATTAAGACACACCAGTCAGATCTGTCATTACAACGATATCCTCACAATGATCAATCATGTAGTGGAGGACTTACTGTTATATAGGGACAGAGCAACCATTCGACATATATTTATACAATTATACACCCACACAAAGCCTTTATTAAGACACACCAGTCAGATCTGTCATTACAACGATATCCTCACAATGATCAATCATGTAGTGGAGGACTTACTGTTATATAGGGACAGAGCAACCATTCGACTTATATTTATACGATTATACACCCACACAAAGTCTTTATTAAGACACACCAGTCAGATCTGTCATTACAACGATATCCTCACAATGATCAATCATGTAGTGGAGGACTTACTGTTATATAGGGACAGAGCAACCATTCGACTTATATTTATACGATTATACACCCACACAAAGCCTTTATTAAGACACACCAGTCAGATCTGTCATTACAACGATATCCTCACAATGATCAATCATGTAGTGGAGGACTTACTGTTATATAGGGACAGAGCAACCATTCGACATATATTTATACGATTATACACCCACACAAAGCCTTTATTAAGACACACCAGTCAGATCTGTCATTACAACGATATCCTCACAATGATCAATCATGTAGTGGAGGACTTACTGTTATATAGGGACAGAGCAACCATTCGACATATATTTATACGATTATACACCCACACAAAGCCTTAATAAAGCCACACCAGTCAGATCTGTCATTACAACGATATCCTCACAATGATCAATCATGTAGTGGAGGACTTACTGTTATATAGGGACAGAGCAACCATTCGACATATATTTATACGATTATACACCCACACAAAGCCTTAATAAAGACACACCAGTCAGATCTGTCATTACAACGATATCCTCACAATGATCAATCATGTAGTGGAGGACTTACTGTTATATAGGGACAGAGCAACCATTCGACATATATTTATACGATTATACACCCACACAAAGCCTTAATAAAGACACACCAGTCAGATCTGTCATTACAACGATATCCTCACAATGATCAATCATGTAGTGGAGGACTTACTGTTATATAGGGACAGAGCAACCATTCGACATATATTTATACGATTATACACCCACACAAAGCCTTTATTAAGACACACCAGTCAGATCTGTCATTACAACGATATCCTCACAATGATCAATCATGTAGTGGAGGACTTACTGTTATATAGGGACAGAGCAACCATTCGACATATATTTATACGATTATACACCCACACAAAGCCTTTATTAAGACACACCAGTCAGATCTGTCATTACAACGATATCCTCACAATGATCAATCATGTAGTGGAGGACTTACTGTTATATAGGGACAGAGCAACCATTCGACATATATTTATACAATTATACACCCACACAAAGCCTTTATTAAGACACACCAGTCAGATCTGTCATTACAACGATATCCTCACAATGATCAATCATGTAGTGGAGGACTTACTGTTATATAGGGACAGAGCAACCATTCGACATATATTTATACAATTATACACCCACACAAAGCCTTTATTAAGACACACCAGTCAGATCTGTCATTACAACGATATCCTCACAATGATCAATCATGTAGTGGAGGACTTACTGTTATATAGGGACAGAGCAACCATTCGACATCTATTTATACGATTATACACCCACACAAAGCCTTTATTAAGACACACCAGTCAGATCTGTCATTACAACGATATCCTCACAATGATCAATCATGTAGTGGAGGACTTACTGTTATATAGGGACAGAGCAACCATTCGACATATATTTATACGATTATACACCCACACAAAGCCTTAATAAAGCCACACCAGTCAGATCTGTCATTACAACGATATCCTCACAATGATCAATCATGTAGTGGAGGACTTACTGTTATATAGGGACAGAGCAACCATTCGACATATATTTATACGATTATACACCCACACAAAGCCTTAATAAAGACACACCAGTCAGATCTGTCATTACAACGATATCCTCACAATGATCAATCATGTAGTGGAGGACTTACTGTTATATAGGGACAGAGCAACCATTCGACATATATTTATACGATTATACACCCACACAAAGCCTTAATAAAGACACACCAGTCAGATCTGTCATTACAACGATATCCTCACAATGATCAATCATGTAGTGGAGGACTTACTGTTATATAGGGACAGAGCAACCATTCGACATATATTTATACGATTATACACCCACACAAAGCCTTTATTAAGACACACCAGTCAGATCTGTCATTACAACGATATCCTCACAATGATCAATCATGTAGTGGAGGACTTACTGTTATATAGGGACAGAGCAACCATTCGACATATATTTATACGATTATACACCCACACAAAGCCTTTATTAAGACACACCAGTCAGATCTGTCATTACAACGATATCCTCACAATGATCAATCATGTAGTGGAGGACTTACTGTTATATAGGGACAACGCTGGTTACTGAGGTAAGTTGGCTGTCTTTTGTCGTCTCTTCGCTAATATACTGGCAGTCAAAGATGTAATGAGATATTTCTATTTATATATTTTTTCTTTGCAAAGATGGCATATCCTCCTTACTAAATAGATATATTTATGTTAATAGGACTGTATTTAAGTAAATTATTCATTCACTAGGATATTTCTACATGAAGAACAGCGAAATTTACGGATTTGCATATACGGAGAGAGACCATGGTGTCGTTTCGTCACTATAACTCTAATAAGAAATGATGCTGAAGGAAATTTTCTGAATTGACGGTGAAGGCTAACAAGGGAATCAACGGAAGAATGGCTGGCAATCTCCTTCCTACCTGGAAAATCCAACATCTACCCAGGATTTTACCTGTGAGAATCTGGTTTACCTCGAGACATTTGGCTGGATCCGTCCAATAGAATTATTCTATTTATCCCATCTCTAAATAATATAGGACTCACCAAAATAAGGTGCTATAGAGAGGGGGTGCTATAGACAGGTCACTTTTAATGTAAACCGTATCGTACTACATATTTAAAATCGGGCGCTATAGAGAGGAAGGCGCTATTTAGAGGGTGCGCTATAGACAGGTTTAACTGTATATATATATATATATATATATATATATATATATATATATATATATATAAATGAATGTTTGTATGTTTGCTTGTTTGTTTGTATGTCCTGTATACAAATTCGCAGTAGTTCACTAATTCAAACCAAAATTTCCATACATAGGTAAAAAAATACGGGGAAGACGATAAGCTATTTTAAAAAATATATATAAATCAATTATTAAAACTATATATTCAAATTATTCTACTTAGCTCGCGAGCAGCGCCTCTAGCGGTGAAGATGGGAGGTAATATCAGCTGACCTAATGTACATGTAAAGTTTGGAGCGGGACGTTTCACAAGAGTGACATCCACGGCGCCAATTTATAATTGGAACGAATACTGTTTGAATAAAACATTTAATCGGGTAAACCCGGGCGTTGCCCGGGTTATTCGGCTAGTATACAATATTTGACAGGGGAGTGTGGTGACAACGATATAATACAAATTACAGTGGATTAGGACTTGGGTAACAATATACACTCGTTAGAAGATAAAATTTCTATAAAATATAAAATAAGATTATAAACCGTAGCAATATGTTTCTTTATTCGTGCAATGTGCAAGCTTTCGGATCTTTATAATCCTTCTACAGGCATCCTGTGGTAATATCTGGATTATAAAGATACGAAAGCTTGTACTTTGCACGAATAAAGAAACGCATTGCTACTGTATATACATGTATTCTTATTGTATATACACTCATGAACAGAACATAAGGAAGTGAAAAGTATTTTAAAATGCTCCAATGGATCCCGATTTTTGCAAAAGTCCAACCCCACCAGCGAGTGCAAGTAACCAAACGGGGCTCTGGCACATTTTGTAAATGCAAAGTCGAACTGCTTTTCACATGTGTATACATATTAACAATGGCATATCCTGACCATGAGCACATGTGCTTTACAGAAGGCAGAGCCCCATCTGGTGGAACAGAAATCAACTAAATATTGATTTAGCCTGTTCCCTGATATTTGGCCTTCTGTAAAGCACATGTGCTCCTGGTCAGGATATGCCATTGTTAATATTGATTTCAACACCTGATCTTTTTATCTTTTTTTTTTCTTTCGTTTTTTAATGTATATACATGTGGTGCACTTACATTAAAAGCAGTCGTCTACTTCTACCCACCATGATTATCATGGCCTGTACCACGTGTAGTAGGGATAAGCAAAAAAAAAAAAGGTTTCGGCACTTAATTTCATCCAATATCAGGTTGAAGCGGTCTAGTATAATGTAAAGATTCCACATTGAGAGTGTGACAAAAAGACACACACAAAAGCCTTTATTAGGGACTTGCCCCATACAGATTCCCCCAATTGGGTAAGGTAATAATCATTTTGTGTTATTTACATAGAAATTGAACTGGCTTTACTCTTCGTCTCAAAGTCATTCACTTGTAGACTGGTCCTTACATAATGATGATCTAAAAAAATTATAGTAAGCTATTGCCTTAGATTTGTTTGCTGATATTTTTGAAAGCAATACGTAGGGTGAAGTGTTAGTATATTTAATTTGTTGATATAGGGCCTTCCTTTCTGCATCAAGGGCTGTACAATTAAGCAGGTAATGGGAGAGTTCTTCAGTAATTTCCTTGTCACACAGTGTACATATTAGGTTTTTGGCCTCAAACGTCAGAACGTGGTTTTTTTTTGAAGACTAAAAAGGGAAAAGACTCGTTTCCAATAGGGGAGGAATGGAATATGATCATGGCATGGTACAGTCTGGCACCACTGCAGGTGTAAGTTCTCTACTAGCTTGGCGTCTGCTTCGTCTTTTGCTTGACATGTAGCAGACGATGGTTTTCCCCATTTTGGCTTCAGGTCACGTGAGTATGTGTTCCTCTTTGTTCGCTCTTTGGCCATAGTGATCAGTTTAATCGGTCAGTAGAATGGTGGAAGGTTTCATTGCTGTAGCTGTTGTTGTTTCCTCAAGTCGTTTAAATGATCTCCATTAGGTTTTAAGGTTCTATTGTATGGAGCATTTTTTTTTATCAGAAAAAAGTACCCAAAGCGGGAATCGAACCCGGGTCGTAGCGGTCGAAAACCAACGGTTTAAACCATCCTTCCACCGACCCCCCAGTACCAAGACTTAGTA
Source organism: Cordylochernes scorpioides (assembly GCA_030710605.1). Taxonomy (NCBI): domain Eukaryota; kingdom Metazoa; phylum Arthropoda; class Arachnida; order Pseudoscorpiones; family Chernetidae; genus Cordylochernes; species Cordylochernes scorpioides. The sequence continues at coordinate 116,056,429 of CP092863.1, read as the reverse complement.
GGCTAAGATAATGACATTTGAATTATTTTATATATTTATATCTATTCATTCATATATTTATCATTATATAATCTTATTTATTCATATTTATTCTGTATTTAACCTTTTATAATTTGACATGGACCCAGAGCAGCAGCTTTACACACCCAAGATAGTGGATATTGCTGCTGCTGTGATGGAGATGCATGGAGACATCTGAGACTCTTCTTTGGACATGACAACAACAACAATACAGTATATATCTTATATGGACATTGTAATAAATCAGTTTCAATTTCAATTTCAATCTATTGTCTCAGATTTTCTATTATTGGAGAAGGAAATAGGGGTGCTGTTGGTCTGAAAGACCTGGAAGTACAACTTAGTATGACTTTGCTTCTTTTGGTCTCCTGACATGGAGCCGCTCCTATGGAGAACAGACAATTGATACATTAGCCGGGTACAGGGTGGCCCTACCAGGAGTTAAACTCCCGACGTCCCTGTTTACATTGTTGTAGCTCTTGATATATCTCAATGACTGAACAGGACTAACCTTAGTTCAAATAGGTAAAACTGTCTGAATTTTCCTAAACTGGTGTTGTCGATCATTTCTTATCGCCACTAGTAAAGTTTTTTTTTATCACTTTGATAAAAATAATGCATCTTTTCTCCAATTCATATTATAAAGGGAGAGGTACCTCTTTTGGTACATAGGTAAAACTATGTTTCTATATGTCGTGTCGCTCTGGGCCACGGAACCATTCTTATACTTGAAAAAATATTCTTTAATTATCAAGTTACAACTACAGTAGCAAAAGGAGTTTAAGGCAACAAGACTACTCTATTCCTAAGACTGAACTGGACTTCTCAACTTAATTCATACGTCCTATTTATAGTAAAAATATGTTAAATTTTAAACTATGTAAATTGTGCTACACAAAGAACAAATATGCAAAGAGCAAATATCCAAAGACACAACACTATAGATGCATTTAGATGATGTATTCTTAAGTTTTCCTGTTCTTAAGTCTTGGTCATCATCAAAGCCATACTTCTCTATTTCTTGAGCTCTTCTCTTTATATTTTTTAAATGATTTAGAATTTGTTTATAAACAATTGTATTCCTGCATGTACATTATATTTCTGTGCTTGGAGAATCTGTATAAGACTAAAAGGACTTAATAAAGATTTTTGTTGTATAAACAATTATGATTTTATCCATTGGTGATTGGATACAGTCGCGGAAATACTACGATAGGAATTACAGTGAATCAGAGAAAGAGAGAGATTTGTTGCTGATATTTCCTTTATGACAAATTTGCATACAATTAGAGTTCCGCGACAAACCAGGTCATGGCTCCACTGTTGCATATTTCCCTCTTGTATTAATGGTCGAAGTTATTCGACACTTCTGCTATAGAGAAGAACATCTTTTATTTTATGGGCGTTTCAATCAAGCTCTTTCCTATTAAAAAAACTAGAAAAAATTAAAGGTTAGATTAAAGGCATTATTTTATATTGATAATGGTGAAAGATATTCACCGAAATGTCAATGAAAAGGATTTTTGTTTTTTTAATTTCTTGGAAAATTTATTTTAGTTGTTTTGATTGAAATCTATTTCTATATAAATATAATATGATATAGATTATATAGATGATGATTTGATGAAAATTTTGGCAATTTCGGGATATAAATGGTTAATAAAAAATTACATAAATGGTTTACCACAAGTTTCTTTATAAATATATATATATGTATATAGTATTAAGAACTTTCGTGTCTTTCTATTTATAAACCGGTAGTTAAAAAGGAATCTTCTATTTATTTTAAATACAGGATGAGAAAGAGCAAGATCCGAAAGTTCCCAATAAAGTACATTCATAGAGACAAAATTTGAGGAAGTTGTACCTTTCAGCATGTATATCGGGATTCAGACAATAACTCTGAAATATACACTTATGAACAAAATTTAAGGAAGTTGTACCTTTCAGAATGTATATCGGGATTCAGATAATAACTCTGAAAGATACAATCATGGACAAAACTTAAGGAAGTTGTACCTTTTAGCATGTATATCGGAATTCAGACAATAACTCTGAAATATACACTTATGAACGAAATTTAAGGAAGTTGTATCTTTTAGCATGTATATCGGGATTGAGACACTAACTCTGAAAGATATTACAGTGACCTTTATTGAAGACACACGAGATAACCAATATACACTCATGGACAAAACTTAAGGAAGTTTTACCTTTTTAACATGTATATCGAGGATTGAGACAATAACTCTGAAAGATACACTTATGAACAAAACTTAAGGAAGTTGAACCTTTTACCATGTATATCGGGATTCAGGCAATAACACTTGAGACAATAACTCTGAAAGATATTAAAGTGGCCTTTATTGAAGACACACGAGATAACCAAATTCAAGCTGTTCTACTAAGAAGTAAGTAAGGCAAATCTCTGTCCACCGATAGACGGTGTTCCGAGAGACTGTCGCGGGTTATTTCGGGGACATCCGGCGGGACAGGGGGTGACACTCACCAGGTACCCCACCCGTTGTCTTCTATGTCGCTTCACGGTCTACAAATCTGCTGCTTCTCTTTTTGACGTTCGTTTGGTTAAATTATATCTTCGTATGTCTTCATCCCAGTCCTTGGTACAGTAGAATACCCTGTAAGTAACTGTCTACAAACGGCTAAAAATAGTTTTTCCCTGAAAGTGATCTCATATCAAAGTGTTTGCTTAGACTTTTTAAAAATTCGAAACTATTATAATACAATATAATGCGACTTGTGATTGTAAAACGACATTTGAAAACCATATCGCAAGTGTTTCTTTTCAACGAAGAAAAAAAAAATTTTTAAGGAGAAACAACGACTATATCCAACCTTAAGAACGAGGTATGAAAGGATAAACTGTGAAGAGCAATGATAAACGGAAAAATAAAAGTGTCCAGGAATGGGAATCGAACCCACAGTGTTCCGCTTACCGGGCAGGTGCCATGTCCACTAGGCTACCCTGGACATATTTTTCCATTCGTAAATAATACATGGAGTAATATAGACGAGAATGTTATAGACGCGTATGATTTTTTTAAATATTAAACAATTTATACTACCCTTACTGCAATAGAAAAATTAATAGGAGGGCCTGGCTCATCAGTTGGTAAACTCTCTCAGAGGTTTCGCCAGTTTAAAATTTTTAAAGATACAGATTCCAAGAAAATTAATCAAACATTATTGTTTTACAAGAGAGAGAACAAAATAAAACTTATAAAATAGTAAACAAAGAGAAACTTTTCTTCTTACAGTTAGTGCCTATTTACTTGTGATCTTACACATATATACTCTGTGGTAACAAATAATTATAATTAAACTTAAAATATATATATACAACACAAAGATTGTCATGAGGAGTCTTTCATCTAAAAAAAAAAAAGTATCCGATGTCTACCTCCGAGAAATATCAGCTTCTAGACTATGGTCTCTCATGGGAAGACTCTGTCATGTCAGTCATGTGATAAGACTACCTCCAGGAGAGACCAGGTTTAGAAATGTTTGTAGGCTGTGGACTCTCATGGGAGACTACTGTATAACCCAACCTCCAATAAGAGACTACCTCCAATAAGAGACCAGGTTTAGCCATGTTTATAGGCTATGGACTCTCATGGGAGACTACTGTATAACCCAACCTCCAATTAGAGACTACCTCCAATAAGAGACCAGGTTTAGCCATGTTTATAGGCTATGGACTCTCATGGGAGACTACTGTATAACCCAACCTCCAATAAGAGACCAGGTTTAGCCATGTTTATAGGCTATGGACTCTCATGGGAGACTACTGTATAACCCAACCTCCAATAAGAGACCAGGTTTAGCCATGTTTATAGACTATGGTCTCTCATGGGAGACTACTGTATAACCCAACCTCCAATAAGAGACTACCTCCAATAAGAGACCAGGTTTAGCCATGTTTATAGACTATGGACTCTCATGGGAGACTACTGTATAACCCAACCTCCAATAAGAGACCAGGTTTAGCCATGTTTATAGACTATGGTCTCTCATGGGAGACTACTGTATAACCCAACCTCCAATAAGAGACCAGGTTTAGCCATGTTTATAGACTATGGTCTCTCATGGGAGACTACTGTATAACCCAACCTCCAATAAGAGACCAGGTTTAGCCATGTTTATAGACTATGGTCTCTCATGGGAGACTACTGTATAACCCAACCTCCAATAAGAGACCAGGTTTAGTCATGTTTATAGACTACTAGCCGAATGACCCGGGCAACGCCCGTGTTTTACCCGATTGAATGTTTTTATTCAAATACTATTTGTTACAATTATAAATTGGAGCCTTAAATAATTGCATATGTTAGTTAATAACTATAGCCTATGTGCTTTATCTGTCTATGTACTGTTGGCTTCCGTAGGCGTCTCTTACTGGGAAAAAGAAAGAGAGGATTCCATTTGGTTATTAACTAATATATGCATTTATTTAAGGAGCGACCCGCTCCAACACAATAGTTACAAAAACGAAATAGCGAGTGGGGGGGGGAGGGGCATGAAGAGGGGGGACAAAGGTGGCGTGACCGTAGCCAACCAATAGGAGAGCGCCATTCCAAAAAAAAAAAAAAAGCAAACGGTGACAGAGATGAAAACGGATGACTGATTGTTGATTAGGAGATGAGGAATGACGCTCGTAACTGTATATAGAATGGTTAAAGAGAAATAAAATAAATTGAAAACTTTGTCTTTAATCATATAATGGGAAGCGTCCTATATATATTTTAATTGTATTTATATTATTATAAAATATTAATCTTGAAAAAAAAAAAAAAGCCAATATCGAAACACTTTAAGATTCTAAAACAATATTAAGGAAACAAATAGACATTACAATTTACAAAAAAAATCTTATATAACATCTTCAAAAATAAAATAAAATGATAAAAAAAAAAAAAGGCTTCGATATATAAATATAGCTTATTATCACCCTAATAATACGTCACAGTTTTCTTCAAGAGGCGTGGTAAGGAGAGCAAAGTTTTAAAAAATGAGGACATAAAAAAATAGTTGTAAAAAAACGGTGGTATATCTAGATACTGTAGTTATAAAAAGGCGTTGCGTTACGACATAAAAATTACCACAAGTGTTCGTCTGCTACGACCTTACAGTAACCACGCAAACGACTGGTCACGCAGGTCACCATCGTCTGCCTTTTCCCGCGCTTTTCACTCTTATCTTCTGTCTATAATTATCTCATAGAATAATTCGTTTAAAATTTCGGTACTTTTCGTATCTATCCTGATTCTGACATCTATTTTTTAAAACTATATGTATGTATACATTATACATATATTTACTAAATAATTATAAATATTTCCTCGCATAAAGCGCAAAGGTCAATAAAAATCATAATATTCTGTGAAGCAATTAATAATATTTGACTTCGATATTTCAGGACTGTTTTTAAAGAGCTTTAAAACATGGTTTTGATCTCAACGAATTAATTATTGCTCAATTCTTTTTAAAATTTGTAATTTGCATGACATATAACTATACAAAATATTCTTTGCAATAAAAGGGATATCAATCCTCGTTTCTAACGACTCGGCTCTTAGTTAGGAGCTCATCACCCAACAGCTGCAAGGTCTGAGAGAAGGACCACCTCTACTCCACCAACTCACCATTTGTAAATAGCCAGAACAAGGTAACTTGAATGTAACACCTGGAAACTGAGATGGAAATAGAAAAATATATTATGGAGTTGACAATTTTTGTAAACATGTTTGACTATGCGTGCGTTATAAACATATTTCATAGACCGGCAAACAAATTAACCTGGAAAAGGCAGTATATCTCACTATAACAACATCCTCAATAAATACCAAATATTTTTTCTTAGAGTTGTTTGTATTATTTAACATAATAAGTTCAACAGGAGATATACAAAAACAGCAATTAAAACATTTTCATATCAACAACCACTATCAGGATTTATTGAACTACTTCAATAGTCTTCCAAACATGTAAAAAAGTTCATTGAGTTGTATTTTACTTATCTCTCAATTTATTAATTTTAAATATTTTATATCCATTTTTTTAAATCACATAATGCGCTAATATTGTAGTTATATATAGGATGGTGTTGCAAATATTTTTTCCAACTTGTAATTAAACAAGAGGACCGTAAAAGAGCTTTGATTTGATAACTTGTTTTTTAAAGTTGCATAATAAAGAGACTTATTTGCACACATCTTTCAACCTTTACATATAGGCGCTTTACAATTCCATCGTTATAGTGATTAAATGGCTGGTTGTTTCCTTTTATCTACAGTAGATACTCTTTGTTTGAAATTACGGGTAATGCCTGTATGCAAATATTATTAAATTTTCCACAATTATAATTTGCACAATCAAACCGCCGGAGGAAATTCCCTCGACCTATCGCCTCATACGGTACTTCATATTAAAAACAAAATTGGAATTTCCTGACCGCTCGGCAGAGCGCCATCTAGTGGAACAAAAGTCAACTAAACGTTGATTTAGCTTGTTCCAAAGATATTTGACCACACCAATTTCTTGGTTATATGTAAATATATACTGAGATTTGACACATTTAGTATTAAAACATATTCTACTATTAGAAAAAGAGGAATGATAACGAATGTCTTGGCTCATCCGTTATTTAATATATGTGTTTATTGGTGTTTGTTTGTTGATGCTTATATTTGTGCTTGAGGTGCTTCTTTTAGTGAAAAACATCTAAATGTGTGCCTTTTGATGGTTCAAACTGTTTTTAGGGTCATTGGTATACAGGTATGTTTATTCGAGTATCTGCCTGTGTATATATGCTTATGTGTTTTCTTATTTACATACCTATGTACGCATTTGAAGGTGAGTATGCAAATATTGGGAGATATATAAAGACAAACAGGTAGATATGTATGCCTATATGCGCGCTTATTTGCATACCTATGTACCCTTTTAATGTGAGCATGCAAATATAGGAAGATATACAAACAGGTATGTATGTATGCCTATGTACGCGATTATTTGCATACCTATGTGCATATTTGAAGGTGCGAATATGAATATATAGGGGATATACAAACAGTAGGTATGCATGCTTATGTACGCGATTATTTGCATACCTATATATGCATTTGAAGGTGCGTATATTAATATAAGAGATATGCAAACAGGTAGGTAGTTACTGACTTACCCCCATGTGATTTCGGTCTTGGTCCACTTCTGTCCCTGCAGGGTGTACCTCCGTACCCTGCTACCGCCGCGGTCGTCAGGATCCAGGTCGGGCACGCCGCAGCGCTTCCTGGCCATGAGAGCCAGGGTGGGCGGGTCGAGAACCCCGGTCTGGTTCAGGTTGCCGAACCTCTGCATGGAGCGGATGGCCTCTCGCAGGTGGCTCTCGGCCCGCAGGTTCTCTCCCGTGCCCCCGGGCTGGCTGGCGTCGGGCAAGTACCCGAACCTGGTGAGGTAGTCCTGTACATACAGGGTAGGCTTAGCTATAGAACGTCATCTGGATGAGTGGGAATTTTAGACCTATATATAGTGGGTCATCTAATAAAACTCAAGAGGAGAATAAATGTATATGTTAAAATTTTACACAAATAAATTTACTGGCAATGCGTTTCTTTTAAATATCATCAAATATTATCTCTACAGACCTTACTGCGATGATATGAGTTATTGAATGAGAGGGCTTGGCTCATCAGTAGTGAACCCTCTCAGCGGTTTCACCAAATTAATCTCTAGACCGCTCTACTATTGTATTGGATTGGGATATACCCTGTATTTTCTATGGAAGGCAGTTTAGGGGGTGTTTAGTGAACTATGGACATAAGCTTATAGGTCTGTAGAGGTACATTTATTTGTGTAAAATTTTAACGATAGATGGCAATTAAATTTAATTTACAAATGTATATGTGTTGGGTCCTTCTCAAGAGGGTGCTAACTGCATATGTGTTTAGGTCTGAAGATCATTCCACCCTTTTCAAGGACAATGATAATCATTTTTTTCCCATCTTTATTTTTTTCGAAGGAGAAATTCGAGGGTATCTAAACCTTGTCTGGAGGAGGACTCTCTCAAGGTGGGGAAGCCTTCCTTGCTGAAGAAATTTGTACATATACAACTGTATATATTTCCCTACATTATATATATATTTTACCCTTTATATCTCTTTATTATATGTTACCCTTTATTTTATCATTTTTTCTGTAACAATTGATTAGAAGAATCAATTATATTGATAATTGTCTAAAAACATTGGAGATTTTTTAAAAAATTAAAACAAAAAGTGTCCAATGTGTGTAATTTGATCCCGGGTTGTAGCGGTTAAAAACAAACGGTTTAGACCACCGACCCTACTGTAATGTTGTAAGATACAGAGAGGGTTACAATGGGTGTTAGGGCCTACTGAAACCTGTCTAAACATGTAACGGGATCACACAAGCGAAGTGCTGGGAGAGCAAGATTGGATTTCCTGGTAGAAATTGGAGACCTCTTCAAACGCACGCCGGGGTTAAAAATAATTGGTTCTACTGTTTTATTGTATACCTTTCTTTTTTTCCCAACATACACATAATAGCATTGAATTCAAATAAGCTTTAAACAGAATATAATAAAATAAAGGTATATATACACTCATTGACAAAACCTAAGGAAGTAGAAAGTCTTTGATGCCGTTAATCGTCTATTTTTTTTTTAAAGGAGACAAGCCGTTCACACTTTGTTATCTCGGGGGTCTTCAATAAAATGCACTGTGTATCAAATATATTTGTTGAGTAAAATTAATCATTCCTCCAGGGAAAAATGTCTTTTCAAAACATTTTTATTCTCTAGCTTTCGGTCACGGACGTCCTTTAACAGGAGAAAACCTGGTATAATGATACGCCAAATAGATTCGCTTAATATTGATGCAAGGGATTATTTTATAAAATATATATATTTTTATAAAAATTTGCCTGTTTCCTTAAAAAAAAAAAAAAAAAAAAAAGACGACCGACGATATCAAAGACTTTCCGCTTCTTGTAAGTTTTGTCCATTAATGTATAAATATCTCTATATTATCATTTTAACTATCTATATCTATTAAAAATAGGATAATTACTAAATATTAATTCCAATTTCTAATTCCTTCCCCAGAGGAAAACACTCTCAAAATGTTTATCGAATTATAGAAACTGTGTCTAATTAAAATGTTTTGTTGAAATAATTGTAAATAAGCATCCAGAATTAGATTTGATAGGCGTCTTATGTAAATTGAAACACGTCTCTCTGTAATTTAATTCTGCAACGCCAACGTAATTATTAAAACGCCAATATGTAAATATTCTCTCATTTTAGTATGTAGCTTTGTGAGATGGAATAGATTTGCATAACACATCGCATTCGATATTTAAAACGAGTGAATACATACATTATCTAGAGGCTGGATACATATATATATATATTTACATAGAAATAATAGAAGAATAAAGGGAGCATATATTTAGAGGGGGTAGGGAATATAAATAAATACATATATTTTGAATTTGATTTATTTATTTATTTTTATATCCTCAAATAATCACTACATATGTTCAATTGACAGATAAAAAATTATTTGTGAAAATATATCAATACGATAAAAATACGCCTTCACAAAATAATGATCTTGTCTGAATATCAAGCTACACAACCCATGTATATATTCACCCGCGTAATATATATGCAGATAAGTGGGGATATGCAAATTTACCTCGGACCGTGTTGGGAGGTCTGCTCATCATCAAACTATACAAATACCCGGGTATATATGCAGATAAGTGGAGATATGAAAATGTGATGTTTCAGAGCCGTGTTAAGAGGTCTGCCCACCATCAAGCTATACAAATACCCGGGTATATATGCAGATAAGTGTAGATATGCAAATGTGATATTTCAGAGCCGTATTGGGAGGTCTGCTCACCACCAAGTTATACAAACACCCGCGTATATATGCAGATAAGTGGAGATATGCAAATGTGATATTTCAAAGCCGTGTGGGAGGTCTGCTCACCACCAAGTTATACAAACACCCGCGTATATATGCAGATAAGTGGAGATATGAAAATGTGATATTTCAGAGCATGTGTGAGGTCTGCTCACCATCAAGCTATACAAACACCCGGGTATCAGGTTCCACGCCCCACTCAATGGGTGACGTCAGGCGAGACCGCACGGCTGCGTACGACACTCTCCATTGTCACAGAGGACATTGCATGGAGATTGACACTGGTGGACATGTGCAAATTAAAGAACAAATAAAACATCCTGCATAATACTGACGAGGACCAACAGCCCGAAACGCGTACGTGTTTGGCGTTTCTTGATTTATAAGAGAAAACGATTTTAACCAATAATTCTGAAAATGTTAAAAAAAAAAATTAATATGTTTATTCCGATAGATGGTGTAAGCTATCAAATAACGTAAATTTACATGATCGGTGTATAGATGCTTTTATGTAAATCATATTGATAAAGGAACTGGACTGTTGGAAACACCAACATTGACGTCGCATTCTACTGAAATTTGAGGTCGGAAACCAGCTTCCTGTGGCGTATTTTGTGTTGACGGAAGTTGGTATCCTAGAGTGGAATTCTTTGTGCAACGGACGTGGGAATGTCACACGGTGGCGCTGTCCGTCAAATTAGGTGACAACTCTGTCAATCCTCTATATAAGTCCGGGGTACCAACAGATCAAAATCCCGACAAATTAGAGAGAAAATTAAAAAATATATATATACATACCATGTTTTCTTGGTTTCAAAATCACTTTATTAGGTATCGCTCAACAAGAGCAACCTAGTTTATGATAATTGTAACAATGAATAATATATTGTGAACTTAACGATTTGATTTCCGATAAAAAATCATATTTAAAGTTCAATTCATTTTGTTAATACATTCTAAAATTTTTACAAAATCTGGATCTCTAATGTTTTCATGCGTTGAATAATGTAAATAAATTATGTAAATAAACTTTTCTCCTTGTTTGGCGCAAGTATCCCTTGCGGGATATAGCGCTTTGGAAATAAAATAATTAATTAATTAATGAATAATATATGAAGGTCATTCACATATTAAACGAAAGGTTAACGCGGGATTCAATCCCGGTTCATGACTGTCGGGAATCGAGGGTTTTGCCTACTCGTCCACCGACTTTTGTTGATTCATACCATGTGTTCTCCTGTAGAAAGGCGTTCGAACACGGAAGATAAAGATCAAAAAGGATTTTTTTAAAGAAAATTTCCCCTGTAGGTCTGATAGTTTTACTCAATATTGATACATGCGATTATTTTATTGAAATATTATTTCGTTGACGTAATATATAACTAAGAATAAGGCATTTCATGATTATGCAACTAAAAATTGATGATGGCTAGTGCCATCTGTCGGAATAAATATCAACTGATCGTTGATTTTTAATTTATTCCTGAATTGGCCAAATATCTTTTCTGATAGATGGTGCAAACCATCAGCAACTTTTAGTTGCATGGTAAGGAGATGCTTTTTTCTTAATTTATCTACCTGATTTCAGTACAATTTCACTTTCATACTATTTTTTATTATTTTATTATTATATAATGTTTTATTACATTCTTTCATAAATATGGTAAAATAACTTACTAAAATATGTTAAAACTTGTTTAGATTTATTTGGAATTTTGACCATGTCAGTATTTCCCATGTTCATTGTGTCCACTGTAAAAAAAAAAAAAGCATTGAAGCACAAATGTCTCTTTTTACACACAAAACAAACTTCTACTGTTCTTATTGCAATGAAAAAAAAAAAATATTGGGAGAGGACTTGGCTCATCAGTGGTGAACCCTCCCAGCGGTTTGGCCAATTAATCCACCAGACCGCTTCTTAGAGCTCTAATACTGTATTGGATCATTCTGCTTATATATGCTACACTGAAAGGTGGAATCTCAGAAATGGTATTCAAGTAACCTATGGATATAAGCTTTCAGGACAGTAGAATTATATTTAAAAAATTTCATCGGGAAATGCTCTTCCACAAACAATAAAGACAAGGACAAGTTAGGTATAAATTAATATAAAGTAATAACGCACCATCTATACATTGTAAAGGGATTTACCAAAATTCGTATTTTTCTTAAAACGTTGTTGTTATTATTACTTAGCAAATAATATTATTACGGCAAATACATAATAATACGATTACTTTATACATAATACAAAGACATTATACATAACGGCGAATAATATTGGTATTTCACTTTCTTGCAAGTGTTTACGAACTTTTGGGACAAACTTATAAAAAAACATTCAAGCATCATGTTTTTTCTCTCCCAAACCAAAGGTCCATATTTTTGTTTATTTAGATATGAGGGGCTATAGTTGGTTCAGTTACCCCAGCCTGTTCTATATCATCCCCCAATTCCAAATATTTAAGAATAAAAAAAAAAAAACAGCCCCACAGAGTCGAGTTTCACGCGGTAAAAAAATGAGATAAAAGATGATGAGGGGGAGCCAACGACTTCCTGGTCGTAAATCTGATAGAAGTGGAGAACTGCTCACTTTCTTCCTAGCTTAGACAGTAGAACTTTATATATGAGAGGAAACCTCTCTACAGTAGAACCTACTCTATGAGAAGACACTCCCGCTAGAGGACACCTCTCTACAGTAGAACATACTCCATGAGAGGACACCTCTCTAGAGTAGAACCTACTTCATAAGAGGACACTCCGGTTAGAGGACACCTCTCTACAGTAGAACATACTCCATGAGAGGACACTCCCGCTAGAGGACACCTCTCTACAAAGGACAGTTTTCATTGTCCAAATTACCATTTTTACTATTTAACAACTCTCCGGCAAGAGGACACCTCTCCACAAAGGACACTTTTTCTCTGCAGCTAGGTGTTGCCCTTTACAGAGAAGTTGTACCTTTTAACATATATATAGTGATTCAGACAATAACTCTGAAAGATATTACAGTGACTTTTACTGAAGACACACGAGATAACCAAGTGTGAACAAAATTCTCTCTCTCCTTAGAAAAAAAAAAAAGACGACCGACGACATCAAATTATAAAACTTTCTTAAGTTTGGATTAGAAAACGAATGGATTAGAAACGATGCTGATTCTGTGAAAAAAATTGAAAGAAAAAGTAGAGAGGAAGACCTGAAATTAGCTGGCTGGAAGGGATCAAGAAAGCTACCGGAAGGTCACTAGATGTGAGTGATGATCACTAACAGACCAAATTGAAGAGAATATTTGGAAAAATAATTTTAAAAATTATAATTCTAGAAGGGCTTCTAGAAGATGATTGGTGATCATTCCCCATGTCGAAATATCGGAAGTTATCAATAAAATATTTGATGCAAGTAAAGATTGTCTTCATTACTGAATTTCACATACATATGTTAAAATTTTGCAACAAATAAAGTTACTGGCAATGTGTTTCTCTTATTATTATTATTTTTTGCTTATCCCCAGTACACGTGGTATAGGCCATGATAATTATAGTGGGTAGAAGAAGGCAACTACTTTTACTCTAAGTGCACCACATGTTTACACATGTGAAAAGCAGTTTGACTTTGAACTTACAAATGTGCCAGAGCCCCGTTTAGTGTGTTTCTTTTAAATAATATCATAAAATATTATTTCTACAGACCTTACTGCAATGATATGAGTTATTGAATGATAGGGCTTGGCTCATCAGTAGTGAACCCTCTCAGCGGTTTCGCCAAATTAATCTCTTTAATATTAGCTGTATATTTTACAACACATAATATGCGTGTGAATAATTCTTTTATGGAAATACGCGATCTCTACTGCCATTTCTGAATTGATGAAATATTGAAAGGGCTTGTCTTTAGAAGTTTCGCCAGTTTGAATTATCATAGTAGATTAAACTGGCGAAACCGCTGGCAGGTTGTCACCACCGATGAGCCAGACTCTCCCAATATTCAATCACAATGTAGTATGTGGGAAATATAAGAAATTATTTAATATTTTCAAAAAATATATATACGTGTGAATAGTTTATAAATTGGAATATAGATGGCGCGCATTAATTAAATAAACCACTTTGTCTCGACCCCTGCGGTGTCTTATTCCCCTACTATGCAAATTGATAGGTTAAAGTTATTATACAATACAATATAATGCGGCTTATGATTGTAAAACGACGTTTGAAAATTATCCCGTATGTGTTTCTTTTGAACGAAAAATCAAAATTTATTTTAAGGAGAAATAACGATCATCTCTAACCTTAGAGATGAAGTATGAAAGGATAAATTGTGAAGAGTAAAGATAAACGGAAAATAAAAGTGTCCAGGGATGGGAATCGAACCCCACAGTGTTCTGTTTACCGGGCAGATGCCATGTCCACAAAGTTATTCTATATTAACCTAACCACTTTGCATATTATTTAAACCTTTATCCTTATGTTTACATTTTTGATTGTATTTTTATAGAGATTTCTATTACATTCTTGCTGATAAATTTTAAAAAATATTTCTTGTAGTTTATATTCCTAGATTCTTTCCTCTTTTATTTATACATGTGAAAATATATATATAAATATATCGTGTTTTTTTTTCTATTGTAAAACTATTTGAGAATTTATTCTTTACTTTTTCACAAACTATCTTGAAGATAAACTCTTGCGAGTTCTTGTTTTTGAAAGAAAAAAGTTTTTTTATTCTTTTTCTTAAAAATTTCTGCTGAGTATATAAATGTTTCAATACATATATCTATCATTGTTATCATATTTTCTTTCTAAAATATTCCATAAAACTTTTTAAAATCTGTAAATTGTTTTCCTTGAATACGCTACAAATGATTTAATTTAACTAAATTTGCATAACAACCCTTTGTATATATTTCAATTGTGTTGATATTTTTTTGTCTTTTCATCTAACTAAATTGCATACATCAGAAATAGACAGCATCAAACAACACTAACAAGATTTAGAACAGGCCATCTCAAGCCATTGAAGATAGAAAATAATAAAATTTATCCCACTTGCCCAAAATGTAGTTTGGTACCTGCAGCTCCAGAACACATTTTGGCTTGCATTAGATGTACTAAACAGGACCTTTGGGAGAGGCCGCTGCTCATCTATAAACAGCTCGAGGAGCATGAACTCATGGAATTCATGTAATCTTTACACAAGGGGATAAGAAACAACAACAACAAATTGCATACTGATTTTTGTACATATTTCACATATATTTATTTCTATGTTTAGTTTACCTTTAAAGTGTAAGTGTCCCTAGTGGGGACATATAGCTCTCAAAGTCCAAATAAAATAAAATCATTGTTATGACTGCATGTCTTTTGTAGAGAAGCATATTTTTATTTATTTTCATATAATAATTATTGAAATATATGCGTAATACATGTACCAAAAGAGGCACCTCTCCCATTAAAAATACATAAAAACAATACATTATCACTCCATTACTGAACGTTATCAAGATACTTAATTTTTTTGGCGAATTTTAATTTAAATATTTGAAACAATATTTCTGTTATCATTTTTTACACAAATAAATTTACTGGCAATGCGTTTCTTTTAAATATCATCAAATATTATCTCTACAGACCTTACTGCAATGGTATGAGTTATTGAATGAGAGGGCTTGGCTCATCAGTAGTGAACCCTCTCAGCGGTTTCGCCAAATTAATCTCTAGACCGCTCTACTATTGTATTGGACTGGTTTATATATTTCCTCCTACCGTTTATATATTAAGCTCGAATTTTGGCAAAAAAAATATATGTAAAGTCAATTCCTATTTTTATTTGGGAAACTTCATTTAGCGCAAACGATAATAGTAAATTGGCGCCAAAAAGTTGTATACATTTATTATTTTACTAATATCTTACACAAATATATTTTGAAATAATTCTTATAATAATTAAAATTTTCAATTTCTGCGAATATTTTTAATGATTACTCACACAGATTTTTTTTTAGTGCTGATTTAGTCATGCAAATTTGTCTCGAGGTCTTTTGGAGAGAGTTAATTTCCGGTAACCTCGACAATCAGGTTCAACTTTTCTTTACAATGGTAATTCAGGATTTTTTTAAACTCGCGCCATCTACCGATCATTTTATAAACTAAGAGTATATACCTCAGTTTAATGAGAGCGCGCCATTTTCTATTTACATATCTTTAACTAAATGGAATCGAATATACGCAATATTATACCCCATTTCGAGGCTTTCGACAGATAGCACTTTGTTCTCTTTTTATACTAAACATATATGATAACTTTTTATTTTTAAAATTTATATTAAAATTCGAAACTATTATAGACGCGTATGATTATTTAAAAAAATTAAACAATTTCTACTGCAACGGAAAATTTAATAGGAGGGCCTGACTCATCAGTGGTTAACCCTCCCAGCGGTTTCGCCCGTTTAATCTACCAATATAATAATTTCGAATTTACATAACAGATGGCGCGCTAATGCATTATACTATAAAATTTTATATTACTGTATTCATTTATTTTATATTTAAAATTGAAAAAAAAAGAGACGAAAGTTTCCCATTGAAATATGAATACAATAAATAGGATTCCGATGTAAACAGAATGATCCAATACAGTATTGAAGCTCTAAGAAGCGGTGTGGTAGATTGAATTGGTAAAACCGCTGGGAGGGTTCACCACTAATGAACCAAGTCCTCCCAATATATTTTTCATCGCAGTAAGGACAGTAGAAGTTTGTTTTATGCATGAAAGAAACATTCATACTTTAATGCTTTCGTTTCTTATGTATAGATGACGCGTTATTTCCTTACAATAAATTTGTAAAACGACATTTGAAAATTATCCCCCATGTGCTTCTTTTAAACGAAAAATCAAAATTTATTTTAAGGAGAAAAAAACGATTATTTCTAACCTTAGGAATGAAGTATGATAGGATGAATTGTGAAGAGTAATGATAAACGGAAAACTAAATTCATACTTCATCCCTAAGGTTAGAAAGAATCGTTATTTTATCCTTAAAATAAATTTCGATTTTCGTTCAAAAGAAACACATGGGGGATAATTTTCAAATGTCGTTCTACAATCATAAGCCGCATTATATTGTGTTATAATAAATTTGTTTTAAAAAAATTGAATGATTTACTTCAGTGTCCTTTTTTCAAACTTATGCTGACATCTCAGTGATCTGGTGTTGTCCTCTACATGGAAAAAATTGACTTGAAAACCACGACACTAGGGTCCCAAGAAATATCGGAATAAAGGATGAAAAAGTAAATCATTTTTTACTTAGTTTCAATTTCTGATAACAGATGGCGCGCTAATGCATGATATCCTTCAATATTTTTGTAAATAGAGCAATCCATAAATAAATCTTTAATTAAGAAGACATATATTGGATCAAAATATCATTTATTTTACCAATATTTCAGTTGGCTGAACGCCAACCTTTATCAAGGTATTATAATGTGTGTCAACAACAAACTCAGCGCCATTGAATATAAGCAAAAATATTTTTAAAACTTAATTCTGTTGACGTTATGTGACGCTGAGTTTGTTGTTGACTCACATTATAACACCTTGATAAAGGTTGGCGTTCAGCCAACTGAAATATTAGTAAAATAAATTATATTTTGATCCAATATATATATACTATTATTGTGCCTTCTACATGCTTAGGAAAAGCATTTTAAGGCATAACTCATAGTTAGGAGTCTCCATGCGCCCGCCGCAATGGAGGGCCAAGGAGAGGGCTGGAGAGGCGACGGCGAGGCCGTGGGCACCCCGGGGGAGAGGAGGGCTAGTGCGCGCCGTTTTGAGGGAACCAGGGCAGCACCAAGCACAACTAAGGCGCCGCAGGCTTCAAAAATAGTTAAGAGATCATTTCAGGGATCGAGACCGGAGATCAAGACCCAGAGCTCAAGAGGTCTGGTTTTTATCGTCTGGCTTTTATAATTTGATCCAATATATGCCTTTTTAATTAAAAATCCATCAATATACGTATATATACAGGGTGCTTCAAAAAATGTATACACACTTTGAACTTCCATAGAAAATTTATTTACCGTTCTACAAAGTTAAATATCAGGAAAATAGAAAACTGAAAGTCCAATATAAATGAAACATAAATAACAAATGTTAATACTGTTCAAATTGGTGACCTGCAGCATCAATACAATTCTGAGTACAAGTCACCACAGATTCTGTACATCGTATCAAAACGTCCAATGAGATTTCTCTACACACTGCTTGAATCTCATTCCAAAGAATGTCTAGGTTACGTGGTTTACGTTTGTACACCCCTTCTTTTACTGTGCCCCACAAGAAGAAATCCAGTGGTGTAAGGTCTGGAGAGCGTGCTGGATAAAAATTTGTCGGGCCAGTGGATAGGACGCAGGGGGCCAATCGAGTTTCCAGCACGCTCTCCAGACCTTACACCACTGGATTTCTTCTTGTGGGGCACAGTAAAAGATGGGGTGTACAAACGTAAACCACGTAACCTAGACATTCTTTGGAATGAGATTCAAGCAGTGTGTAGAGAAATCTCATTGGACGTTTTGATACGATGTACAGAATCTGTGGTGACTTGTACTCAGAATTGTATTGATGCTGCAGGTCACCAATTTGAACAGTATTAACATTTGTTATTTATGTTTCATTTATATTGGACTTTCAGTTTTCTATTTTCCTGATATTTAACTTTGTAGAACGGTAAATAAATTTTCTATGGAAGTTCAAAGTGTGTATACATTTTTTTGAAGCACCCTGTATATAACAAAAAGCTTTATTAAGATCTTTTAGTCTTATACAGATTCTCCGAGTATAAATGTAGGGTACATACAGAAATAACAGTAATAGTACCAGTAATCAGCAATGTTTTTACAATGTATCAAATAAGGGGGAAAAGAAAGGAAAGACTTAGCATAAACTTATATACAAGCAATCGAGAACAAGTAGTTCTTAAAGAACAAGAATTAGTAGATTTGACAGAAATATACAAAATTTTCAGACAACCACAGCAGCTTTATTAGGATATTTCCGTCCTGCAAGGACTCGCCATACATCATTTTCATGGAGAAAAGGAAAAAAGAAAACACAAACAAAGGAGAGAAGGGAAAATGAAATCAAAGTATTCAACATAACTATACAAATTAACTATGGAAGGAAATTGTTCTGTAATTTTAGTTTTTAGAGATTACCTTGTTCTCTAACGCTTTATGAAAGTTAAACAATTCTATCGCTATATATTTTTTCTCGGACATTATTCTGATTAGCTGAACTGGGTTCACGTAGACTTGGATAATGTTCTTTAAGATCGTATTCCGTTCCTCGTTAACAATAGTGCATTCAGAGATGTAGTAGGTTATTTCTTCTATGCTTCCAGCTTTTCAGAATTTACAAAATACATCTTCCTTTTTAATTATTTGAATGTGACTTTCTCTTAGTAAAGTCGAAGTGATTCTTGTTTGGGTAATGTAACCTTTTATGTCTAATGATAGGTTCCAGGATAAAAATATAATTACCAGACATCTTATACAGCAGTTTTATACATGGATGGATCAAGGGTGGTCTATAGTCAGGATATAAAATATTACTTAATTGGTTCATTCACCCAGTTGTTCAGTAGAAGCCGCCATATCCCTCAATATATACAGTACCATCAAGTCAGTTGCCAAAATTAGTTTCGAAACCATCTGTGGTGTTTCACAGAATATTCGAGTCACCGTTCTTCTAGGAATTATTGATGGCATGTTGCCAGACTGATTTTGCTATTTTAGGATTTAAAAAAAAAATGATTCTTTATCTCCTCTATATCTCCTTCAGAAAAGAGTTTTAAAAAAACGAGAAGCGAGGTTATTGACATTTTGAGTATGTAATCGGCACAAAACCTCCACACTCTAAAAATAAAAGTATTGCAAAAGTCCTACATGTAAATACGAAGAGTAAGACAGGAGATTTATGCAAATCAAATTGAAGTCTGTAAGACATGTGGCGTACTTACAGTAGTACATCATTACACACATACAGTATATAAACATTATGGGTATTAGGAATTTATACGAAGAATACCTTCTGTTCGCGAAAATGCAACACGCTGAAGAAGGGCCAATAACCCGAAACGCGTACGTGATTGGCTTTTCTTGATTTATCAAGAAATAGATCTGCGAAATTATATGGAACAAACCTAAATTAATTTGATTTTTCCCCCACTAGATGGCGCTCTGTCATTTGAAATGCTCATGTGAGCGGTCAGGATATGCCTTTTTTAATTATATATATAAATATATGCAAATATATATATTTTTTCTATCTTTCCCATTTCAAATAATTCCTGGCTTACATTATTACTGATTTTTAAAAAAGGGAAACGTTACAATTTTATTATTAGATTACCACTATGCAAACTTTCTTGGGATATGTAAAAATGATAGTTATTCAAATTTCTAGACATCGAAAGATAAAAGGATATCTAGACTGAATTATGTACTCCAGTAATGTCCTAGACATATATATCTATGTACTGATGAGGGTCATAGCCAGAAACCATGGTATACAGGTTGTTGGCTGTTGTCTGGATTTGTTAAAACTGGTGTTGTGGCTATAATTCTTCATCACCACTAGTAAATTTCATTACTAAGGTGAAGAACATAATGTATCATTCTTATGTATAATTAAAGGGAGAGATGTCTTTCCAGGTACATACATTTCACAAAATTGTCTATATAATTATTTGTGCGTGTAGATTTTTTCATCCTCTTTTAATATCTATTATTTTTGCTGTAAACAGTCTGATACACGCCCACGCGGGAACATGTAAATAGCAATTTTTCAATTATTATTATTTTTTTGTAAAAATTTCATTTTGATATTTTATACAATCGTATTTGCCCGTTGAAGAGCAAAATTTGCTCGAAAGCTTGAAAAACCTCAAAATAAAAAGAAACTTGTTTCCCAAATTCTAATTTTTCACTATTCACATAAATATCTATTTAAATCGATTAAATTGCAAGCATTTATTGAGAATCAGCTGCAATACCATTCTTTTTATACAAGTATTTGCATATTAGGTAAATGCACGCCATCTGACTTTAAAAATAGGAACTATTTATTGCGTTTGTATTTTTTGAGAGTCAGCTTCAATACCTTTCTTTTTTTATACAATTATTTGCATATAAGGTAAATGTGCGCCATCTGTCTTTAAAAATAGGAACTATTTAGTGCGTCCATTTCTTTCATTAAATAAAACAATTTCCCATTAGAGACTACCTAAGAACATATTTCCGATCTCTACTGGAAGTGGTTTCTCATTGGAGGTTGGATTAAACTTGGTCAAATATTATTTTTATATTTTATAATGGTGATCGCTCATTTACTTCATTGTTTTTTTTTTTGTAAATAATTATTCTAATGATCAATTTATAAGAGTAAAATGTCAAAAATCGATCTAAATAATTATTTTAGTTAAAAAATAACAGCGTTCATTAATTTTTAAAATCAAAATATAATAAATTTATATTTTTTTAATTCACATATTTTATATTTGAAATACAAGAATATAATGTTACAAGTCAAAATATTAACTTCACCATTTCGGCCATTTTAAAATGGGGAAACTATCTTCTGAAAAGAAAAAAAAAATCTAACAAAAGGGTTAAAAAAAAAGAATATAAGAAAGAAATAAACAAATAGATCCGAATACCAAGAAAAGGAAAATAACCAGCACATTTTCCAGTCAAAAGAAAAAAAAATCACGTGATATATATTTACCAATCTGACAATTTTAGATTTATATTCTGAGAAGTTAATTTTATTACCTCTAGATGGCGTTCTAAAACATCGATAATCAAACTGCGTTACTTACTGAAGCAAGAAAATGATTATTCTTTGAGTGTGAAAGCTTGTAAGAAATAGGAACTTACCCTCTACCATTAATTTGTTTATTTTGTTGTCTGTTTTGCATAAGTTGAATCTGGTTAGAACGATGTATGTAAATTAGATGATTCTTTTGTTGCCTTAAATATGAGGTAATTAACTCGTTTTTCTCTCTATATCTGAGAGTTGTCTTCAGAAACGATCCAACACTTACTTTAAAGTTTAATTCTGTGAATAAAATAAATATTTATACTCTATAGAGCATATATAATCAATAATTAGTTTTTTCAAGTAAAAATTATCTTTTAAATTTAATAATCACTTTTAATATAAGCTGACAACACATCTGTCATGTAATATGAATTATAAAAATAATTTTTGTGAAATTTTTCAAATATGCATTAACATCGTGATAAATTTACAAGTATAAATATATTATAAATATAAAATACAAGCATACTTGTATAAATAAACCCTGGTAGATCCCTAGAATCCCAAATATATAAACAAAGACTGACTTACTTCAGACATATAATGAAAGCAAATGGTTTAGAAAAGATGTTGATGTTGGAAAAATTTGAAGGAAGAGAGGAAGACCTCCAATGAGCTGGCAGGTAGGTGTCAAGAAAACTACCAGAAGACCACTAGATAAGCTGTGAGTGATTGTCACTAACAGATAAAATCGGAGAATATTTGTCCATATACTCACCAAAAGTCAACTTAATTGATATTAAAAACGACAACATACAACAAAAATTAAATTACAAAATTACTTTATTCCTATAGTATCGCTTTCTATTTCAATGTAATATACATTTCTTTTTATTAAAATAGTTATTCAATATTTAAAATGTTTATATTAATACGTATAAACAATAAAGATCAAGTTAGAAATCAAGTTGGTTTTTGTAGAACGATGACCTCAAGACATCTACTGACCGAATGCCCAGCATTTCAAGATTATAGAATGAAGAATGAACTAGTTGTTTGTGAACTTAACGATTTGATTTCCGATAAAAAATCATATTTAAAGTTTAATTCATTTTGTAAATACATTCTAAACTTTCTACAAAATTAGGATCTCTAGTTTTTCATATTGTTGAATAATGTAAATAACTTATGTAAATATTTTTTTTCCTTGTTTGGCGCAAGTATCCCTTGCGGGATATAGCGCTTTGGAAATAAAATAATTGATAACAATAGAGAAACATCTTTAATATCGTTACTTAGTAATAAAATGACTTTTTTTTAGGTATTCCTAATTAAATGAAAAGTTACAAAAAGAAAGTAATGATAAGTACTAGCTGAATCAACCAAGAGACCAAACGGTCCATAATTACTGTTGCAGAAAACAAAATGGCGATTTCAAGGTTGGCGCCAGACGATGATTTAAATATTCTTTTTCATTTTTTTTTGTACCTTCGCACCTTTTTCGTCTGATGGTGTTGGCGGATGATTCAGACGAGAGTGGACATGAGATTCCACAGAATCTTTTGGTAATTTTATGTTCGTCGTCTGCTTCCCTTTCGTCTAATTAGTAGAGTTCATTTGACCTTTGACAACCGTGGCCGCCATTTTTTAGAATTGGCCTTTAGAGAAATGCTATATTTTAACATATTCACATGTATTTTCAAGATATTTTTAAACTATAAGATGTTTTAATATATATTAAGTGATATGTAAATAAATAATTAACTTAAGTTAAAGACTTCATCAACCTTTTTTAATGAAAGTTTATTGTCTTTTTTACGTTTCGGCTACCCACTGTCGCCCTTTAAAAAAAAAAAGATGGAAAGCCTATTAGTAAAGTATTGTTTTTTCGATATAAAAATACAATATACTTCACCAATAAGCCTTCCACCTTTTTTTTTTTAAAGGACGGCATTGAAGTCGCCAAAACGTCAAATGGAACAATAAACGTTTATAAAGAGTGAATAAATTGTACTGGGGGATCAGGTAGATAAATTAACACATCTCCTGATCTTGCAACTAAAAGTTGCTCATTGCTTGCACCATGTCAGAATATAAAACTTTGGTAAGTTTAGAGCATTTTGTACACAAATTTACAAATCACTACTAATTCATCGTGTAAATAATTAAAGTATATACACAGTTAAACCTGTCTATAGCGCCCCCTCTTGGGACTCTCCAAAATAGGGTGCTATAGACAGGTCACTTTTAATGTAAAATGTTTACATTTTAATGTTTAAAACCGGGCGCTATAGAGAGGAAGGCGCTATTTAGAGGGGGCGCTATAACTGTATATGTAAATAATTCTAATATAGCACAATAGTCTGATAGACTTGGTGCTTTTGTAATAATAAAATAAAAATATGTCAGAATAAATATGAGCTAATCATTGATTTTTATTTATTCCAGAATTAACCAAATACAGTTTCTTGATTAAATTAAGAAAACTTAACTAGGTACGCGTTTCGGGCTGTTGGCCCTCGTCAGCGTGATGTAACCTGTACCTCAACAATCAAAACTTTTATTTGTACGATAAGGAGATGCCGTTTTCTTAATTTTATAACAAGTTTGATACCTCTTCAATTAAATGAATCAAAATCCAACCTATATGCAATTATGGTATTCCCTACAATAATTTACATAAACTTTTTAAAATTAAAGATACTTTGGCCAGTAAATCTTTTTTATTATATCGACGTTTCAACAAAAATCTTTTGTCCTCGTCAGAAGCAAACAAAATAATTTTGTCGAAAGTCGAGTTAATAAAAAGATTTACTGACCGAAGTATCTTTAATTCTAAGAACTATGAATGCCGGCCAGGCAGCCTCTTATCTTTACAATAACATAAACTTATTAAAATTGCATGGAAACTTTCTCCGTGGATTATAAATACCAGAGAATAAAACGTAAGGAGAAAAGATTTTTTAATAAACCTTTTTATTATATAGGTTTATTAAAAAATCTTTTCTCCTTACGTTTTATTCTCTGGTATTTATAACATAAACTTATGATACATTATAATAAAAAAATAAATAAAATTAAGATGTAATGTTTGTTTTTTTTAAATAATTTTTATATAATGAAATATTTATCTATTAAAACAAATCTTATATATTCTGTTAAAAATTTTAATTTGTCGAGCAAAATACATTTTTAAAATGTTTTCTTAAAATACACGTTAATTTACAAATGTTAGCTCTGCATATTTTAACAAATAAATTTACAAAAAAGAGGATAAAACACACAAAGCACAAACAATTTACTTAAAAAAAAAAGATATATATAAGGGTATGTAAATATGTTTAAAATAAATAAAACATTCTTCGTCTGTGTTTAAACAGTTAATTTTCTTTCCCTCTTTTTTCACAATCTGGATTAAAAAATTTACAGATTTTTTTCAAAATGGAATCTTTTTTATAAACCGTTTCTTTTATAAAGGAGAAAATATCTAACATTTATATAAATGTTATATTATATTGAATAATTATATTTTATTCATATATCGCTCTATATTATAAACCATTATATTAAATATAAGGTAATAACGCGCCATCTATGCACAAAAAATATAACCATTTAGCACACACGTTTCTTTTCCAAATAATACATACATTCATAGACAACAAAACTTAGGGATGTAGAAAATCTTTGATTTCGTCGGTCGTCTGTTTTTTTTTTTTTTTTTGAGGAGACAGAGGCTGTTCACACTTGGTTATCTCGTGTGTCTTCAATAAAGGTCACTGTAATATCTTTCAGAGTTATTGTCTCAATACCGATATACATGCTGAAAGGTACAACTTCCTTAAGTTTTGTCCATGAGTGTATATTGGTTATCTCGTGTGTCTTCAATAAAGGTCACTGTAATATCTTCCAGAGTTATAATCCCGATATACATGCTGAAAGGTACAACTTCCTTAAGTTTTGTCCATGAGTGTATATTGGTTATCTCGTGTGTCTTCAATAAAGGTCACTGTAATATCTTCCAGAGTTATAATCCCGATATACATGCTAAAAGGTACAACTTCCTTAAGTTTTGTGCATGAGTGTATATTGGTTATCTCGTGTGTCTTCAATAAAGGTCACTGTAAAATCTTTCAGAGTTATTGTCTCAATCCCGATATACATGCTAAAAGGTACAACTTCCTTAAGTTTTGTCCATGAGTGTATATATAATTAATTAAAATAAAAAGAGCATTTGCTGACCGCTCATATTAGCATTTTAGATGGTAGAACGCCATCTAATGGAACAAAAACAAACTAAACGTTTATTTAAGTTTGTTCCATAATATTTGGCCAATCCAATTTCTTGATAAATCAAGAAAAGCCAATCACCTACGCGTTTCGGGCTGTTGGCCCTAGTCAAGTGGTGAAAGCTGTACCTTGAGGTCCTTGAGACTTATCGAGAAATAAAGAACTGAGTATTTAAGGTCAATTTTTAAAAATATTTTTTCTTATTTTCTTCACTTATAATTAATGATAGTTTTAAAATATCATACGATATATATCGAATATTATCTGGCAATTTATCTATCAAGTTAGTCTATAGAATAGAACGTATCCACAACTTACTTATCTATGGTTATCTGGTAGTTCCCCATCAAGTTGATAGTCTAGTTGCCTGGTGCAGTGAATCATTTAATGACTTATCTAAATATAAAAAAGTAGCGCCATCTATTGATGAAAATCAGAACTAAAACTGGCGTATATGGTATAAAGAGATAACCAGGCTTCCTTGTTCGCAGAATGTTCCAACTAATTGGTCTGATATAAACCTATCTCTAGGTATCTTTCTTATCTATACGCTTATCTCAAATATCCCTATTTTTTAGACCTACCCACAACTTGCTTATCTAGGTTTATCTAGTAAATAATCAACAGTTTATTGCTACTAAAGGTTTCTCTAGTGGTCTATAAACTGTCTGGTTTATCCCGGGATGATTGGCGGCTTTGGTACGCTCCAGGAATCAGGGTTACCTCAAGAGAGAGTGAAAGAGATTGAAACTGATTTATTACAATGTACATATAAGATTATATAAGGTTAAATACATGAATAAATATTATGATGCACTAGCGCGCCATCTGTTTATATATTTATAATTGTATGTAATTCGACTGTCCTCAAAGCTTATGTCCATAGTTAATCTAAAATACCCATTCCAAGAGTCTATCAACAGTATCACTATAAAAGGAAGATCGAAAAATGAAATATAACAGCGGTATGGTAGATTAAACTGGCGAAACCGCTGGGAAAGCTCACCACTGATGAGGCAGGCCCTCCCATTAATTTTTCCATATTGCAGTAAGGGCAGTAGAAATTGTTTAATTTCAAAAAGAATCTTACGCGTCTAAAATAGTTTCGAATAATACAGAATAAATATAAATATGAACAAATAAGATTATATAATGATAAATATATGTTTACTCAATAATAACGGATCCTCGTGGCTTACTTATCGTAATGATCCTGATTCACTAAGGAATGCTATCCCTGGAATATTAAGAACTGCGATAGAGCAAACAATACAAAACGACTTAACAAGAATAACCCAATCAAAGTTATATTCCCACTATAGAGATATATATACAACGTTTACCACCGAAGAATATTTCTTGAGTGAACTCCCTTTTCCTGTCATCAGATTAATCGCACAGTTTAGAACCCTTTCAATTTTTTTCGGAGAACACCATCTGATTTTATTGAGGCGTGAAGATCTGAAATGCACTTTCTGTGGATCAGGAATAACAACGGAAATGTTGCACTACTTATTTGACTGTGCTGCTCTGTCTGAGGAAAGACGAAAACTAAATGATAAAACGGGGCAACTTTGTCCTTCATTTCCGGCACTAATTAATGAAATATCAAAGAATAGGTATATAGCGGTGGCGATATTCCACAGGATTATATCCCGGAACACAGTGTTCTCCCCATCCCTTGTGAACTGGCGAATCCTGTATAGGGCGAGAGGCCCTAAATAAAGGCTTTGTTGTTGTTTGTTGTTGTTATTGTTAGAAATGTGAAATTTATAGAGTCGCTGTTTCATCCCAAGTCGTCCTTGGCACATGTACACTGCGGCGGCGCCACCATATACCATGTGACGTCACTACCTACCCCTCCCCCCTTTTCCTGCCTGCTGCTGGCTGATTACAACTGTCATTCTATCCCTCTTTTGATTTTCTCTAAACTTGTATAACCAATAAATCAATTGGCACTCTGCTTTAACGAGCCATTCGTTAATATTTCCAATAGTTGTTGATAAATATATGAAAAATAAAGAAAGGGAGAGAGAGAGAGAGATTGAGTACACTTTAATTAATCGTACATATAAGATTATATAGGGTTAATTGGAGAAAAAATTAAATATTATTTTCATCAGAGAAAGAGAGAGTATGGGTCATCAAGTAGCCCATCAAATAGGACTTAGCCACAATTTGCTTATCTCTAACTTATCCTATCGTATGATTGCTATCAATAACATTGTTGAGGTGTATATAAGCTTGATCTCATTTGTGGTTTATCCTTTATGACATATCCGCGATTCGCTTATCTCTTCAGCCTATTAGATTATTATCTTAAAGTTGATTCTCGAGTGTCCTGTACGTTATGGCTAATTAATAGCTTATATAGTGATCTGTCAAATATGTCCTAATGTATATCTGAAGCTTATCTAGTTATTGTTGATAGCCTTCAAGATGGTGATCAAATGGCAATATATAAATGGTGTATGTAGCCGTCAAGTGGGCCGTTATTTAACTGTGGTCTATATATCGGCCTAGCTGTCATTCTATCGGGTGGCCTATGCAGAGGTCAGGTGGCCTAGCATGATCTGTGGCCTATCTGTATATCTGTCGAATGTCCTGTTACCCCCCTTGGTTCAGGACAGATGTCCTGTTACCCCCCAGGACAAATGTCCTGTTACCTCCCAGGACAGATGTCCTCCATGTTGAAGCCGTCCCGGGAAGAGAGCAAGCAGTAAGTTCGGCAGAAAGGGTGAATCAGCCTAATTAATGACGAGATATCGCAGCTGGACGGTGACAGCAGTTCAGTGACTGACTCAGCCTCTACCTACCTTGTAGACGTTCAAACATTTTGTACAGTACAGCTCTCTTATTCTGTTTACAACAACAACAAACAACAAAGCCTTTATTTAGGGCCTCTCGCCCTATATAGGATTCGCCAGTTCACAAGGGATGGGGAGAACACTGTGTGGCCTTTTTCCGGGATATAATCCTGTGGAATATCGCCACCGCTATATACCTATTCTTTGATATTTCATTAATTAGTGCCGGAAATGAAGGAAAAAGTTGCCCCGTTTTATCATTTAGTTTTCGTCTTTCCTCAGACAGAGCAGCACAATCAAATAATATTCTGTTTACTCAAGTTCGACTTTAGTTTCTTTGAACTTAACATGGTCCTGGTCTCAAGTGACGTCATATTTATCAATTTCCTTTGAAGCTTCTTCTCTCTTCTTTTATCCATAGACCATTGACTTGTGTATGATATCAATAAAATATTCCCACGTGGAAAATTAGGGAAGACAAAAACTTCAGGAGGAGACAACAATTTATTTCAGGGAAGGACAAACTATGAATAGTAAACAAAAGATAAGCCACGAGGGAAATTTACAGAGTAGCAAAATATTAACATAAAAATGACCACTCTGTTAATAAAAATAATGAATAAATACTTTGTTACAATATTTTTAAATCTCAAATATCTTCTTTCAGAATGCTTACCATCTAGTCTATCAGACCAATTCTCTCTTCCTAGTTCAATCTAGTGAAAAGAAGTTTACAGGCAGATTGCTGTAATTTGTCGGAAATTTGCTAAACATTTCAACTCAACTCTCTTTCACAATGCGATATATTTAGTCCCTATATATCCATGCTTGCAATAAAGACCAATACATTAAGTTTAATAGATTCTGCAGGATGTATATTTCAAGGCGAAAGTGTTGACTGTACATATTTCAAGCTGCTATTTATAATTACTATATGCAAAATTTGACATCGAACGTTTAATTTTCATGATTCCCAATGTTCAATTGTGTTAATTGTATATAATTTAAGATACACACGCAATTATCCAAATTGTGGATATGGCGTGTCTCTCCCAACTGTTAAATAAATAAATAAATAGTAACCTTTATTTATTTTTCTAATTTATTATTATTTTTTAAACCAATGTATATGTGTTATGTTGTGACGAAGAAATATAATTTATATTTATTATTTAATTATTCAATGAAAATATTTGGAACATATTTATTATTTTATATTTGTAAAATCATCATTTAGTTGCCAAGCTTGCTCTTGCTCGATATTCTCTAGCTGTAGATAGTTGGGTTAGTTTGTTAATAATTGTCGACTGGTCGTGGTGACGTCATCAATAAATACTTTCACACCTCCAGATATACAAAGTCTTGATTTCTACGCTACAATATGAATGCGATATAGCAAAGAAGTTTCAATCCCAACAAACGTTCAGGGCGACTCTGTATATATCGCGCCATCTGTTATTGGTATTGTAAAGTATTTTATAGCGTGCATGTATTTTTTTCAAATAAAATTATTTTCAACTGTCCCCTTACTGCAATGATTAAAACAATGGGATGGGGCCTGGTTCATTAGTGGTGAACTCTCTCAACAGTTTCGCCAGTTTAATTGGAATTTTTTCCGGGAGGAAATAAATCTATAAAAACATAGGGCGTCTCTCCCGTCAAATTAAACATCAAAACTAGACGCCATCTATTGACTGTCGCCGCAAACTAGCGTCCTCGGGTCAGTAATAAGCCATTAGATCCCGTGTGGATCTCATGGAATAAAGCCCGTCATAGACTGACGAGGGCCATTAAGCCCGAAACTATGGTCTCTAGGTGGATGCTTCTCAGTTTGCCAAAGCTGGTGTTGTGGCTTTGTCATCGACCCGAGGACGCTAGTTTGTGGCGACAGTCAATAGATGGAGTCTAGTTTTGACGTTTATTTTGAAGGGAGAGTCGCCCTATGCTTTTATAGGTAATTATGCAAATATGTATTTTATTCTGAAGTGTATATTCTTGACGTCTGTGGAAGTTTGGAGAACTTCAAGGATGGTTAAACACCAGGACGGATAATCTTGTCTGACCCAGATCGATAGAAAGGTAGAGAATTGATGATAAGATTTCACCACCTACAGTCATCTGATAATAAAAAGGTTAAAGAGACATTATTAGCTCTCTCTCTCAAGCCTAAGTTAAAAAGTACGTTAATAGTTTAATCATTTATATATAAAAATTCACATTGTAAAGGATTTCCCTAAATGTATTTTACCTAAATAAATCTACCTCTTTTTGACTAAAAATATTTTAGAAATATAGAAAAAACTTGACTACAATTACTAAGTAAGGCCCTCCCATTAATTTTTCCATTGCAGTAAGGACAGTAGAAATTGTTTAATTTCAAAAAGAATCATACGTGTCTATAATAGTTTAGAATTTTGATAACAGATGGCGTGCTAATGTATCATAATACAATTAATTTATCATTTCAGTAAGGACAGTAGGGAATTGTTTAATTTTAAATAGAATCATAGGCGTCTAAAATAGTTTCAATTTGTTAAAACTTGACTACAATATCGTTTTTTTAAACTTATCCCACGTATACTCATGGACAAAACGTAAGGAAGTTGTACCTTTCAGCATGTATATCGGGATTATAACTCTGAAAGATATTACAGTGACCTTTATTGAAGATACACGAGATAACCAAGTGTGAACAGCCTCTGTCTCCTTAAAAAAAATAGACGACCGGTTACATCAAAGACTTTCCAATTCCTTACAGGTCATGATAATCATGGTGGGTAGTTAGCGACTGTCTTTTAATGTAACTGCATCACATGTCTACACATGTAGATAGCAGTTCGACATTGGCATTTACATATGCGCCAGAGCCCTGACAAAGTTGCATATGTAATTGCATCAAAGAATAACAAGAATAAAAAAAATAAAAATGACGTAGCAAAAAGATATATAAAAAAAGTCACAATAATTATATTTTAAAAAGGCACTTAATTTTATTTAGTCTTTCGAAATGGAGTATCTGGAGCTCAAAGAAGTAATGCGAGTTGAAGCTACAATTTAGAAAATCTAATCAACACTTTAAGTCTCCCATCCCCGATCACTCACTGCTGTCTTATTCCTTTATTTCTCTCCTAGTCTGTCATCAACCAAACAGATGAGACCTGGAAGATTAATATAAAATGTTGAAAGCTAGGATTTGCCTATATACAAAATCAACGATTAAGTTGTATATTTCAATTTTGTTTTCTATTTCTCTATCAAGTCCACAGATAAAATTTTGAACAGTCTCTTGATATATCCTATCTTAAAGTCTATGTAAGTTCTCAGAAAGTGTATCTTCGTGTACTGAAGAAGAAATGTTGAAAGCTAGGATTTACTCATGAGAAAGCAATGGACTGTTTGTCTATTTTAATTGATATCTTTTTCCGATCAATATTGGGTAAAATGTAGAACATGTCACTGAGACATCCTTTCTTATAGCTGTAGTATAACGAATGGTCGTTCTATCAAGTTGAAGAAACACATGGATGGGGATTTATGGAAAAGTGAGTGCTGAAGGAAAATGGTTAATTTTTGTTTTTAGATCAAGGCCGAGGGTAGAATGTAGGGCAGACGGTTTATGAGGAGGCGTCGAGGAGTTGTTCTTTGTTCCCGGTCTGTCTGCTGGCTGGCTGGCTGTGACAGGCTTCTTATCTCTTCTTCTATGATATAGGAATTGGTCTTCAGTTCCTCTGTTCTTGAGCAGGTACTGGTCTTCAGTAGTGTCATACTTCTCATCTTGAGCTCCCCTATTTACAAGGTTGTCCCAAAAGTTCGTAAACACTTATTATATATATGTGGTAAACTTTTGTTTGAAGGGTCAGGTCAGTGTTAGGCTTGAGAGTTTCAGGTAGATAATTTTATTCTTATATAGGTGATGAATCTATTTTTCCATTCCATTTTCGTGTTCCCTTCTATACAGAATGAAGGATTTTGGTTTTAATATAGAGAAGTTTCTTTCCAAGTTTCCCCTTCCACTTCCGAACGTCCAACAGCTCCATCCAATCTACTTACTTCTCACCGTTCACTGGGTGTGAACAATTAATTGCCAATTTGGTCGTCTGAACGTCATTAATAAATCCTCTTACCTATTTACATACCTACCGACTCTCGTATTTTCAACATTATCGCTTTCCATACTCGATGATGATTGGTCGTTCTACAAACGGAGATTTCGAACTACTGCCAGTCCTTGGCCTTTTACATTTAGAAGGATTTAAGTTAAAATTTGTGTGAGAGGCAAGTAAACTTATAAAGATTTTTCATAATGAGTTTCTTTTTTTATTAGCAATGTCAGCTTTTAAGCGAAAATCAAGCCATAATCAATTTTCAGTTTCACAATCAAGAGATGCTTTTCTTTCATTTTTCTAGAGATTAGAATATGATATGTTGGTCAGTTCAAGTTTTTCTTCGGATTTATCCAGACTAATCTATTTGTAAGTTTCATTGTCTTAATTAAGTTCCCCTGTATATAAATTTCATTTGAAAAAAATGATATTAATATATTTAAAAACACAAAATTGGCATTTTCCTGCCCGCTAACATGAACATTTTAGATGGCAGAGCGTCATCTAGTGGAACAAAATATCATTATTATAATTTAATGTAATTAACTTTTTTTTACTTTTTATTTTTTTCACTTGAAAAGAGTCGGTGGACGAGTAGGTAACACCCTCGATTCCCGACAGCCATGAACCGGGATTGAATTCTACGTTAACATTTTGTTTAATATGTGAATAACCTTCATATATTATTCATTGTGGCCATATCATAAACTAGGTTTCTCTTTTTGAGTGGTACCTAATAAAGTGATTTTGGAACAAGATTTTTTCATTTGTATAGAGAATCCGTAATGGTAAATCCATGTATACAGCTATATGTCTTAATAAAGGGTTTTGTGTTTGTGTTAGTTGAGGTAGCTGTGTCCTTGGTTAAGCAAAGTTAGGTCATGGAGAGATGACAAGGGGAGATAGTAACGTCAATGAATGGGATGGTAAAAAAAACGCTGAGGTAAAAAAGTACAAGAACAATGGAGCAGCTGTTTTTCCCTGCCAGGTTGTATGCCCTCCCTAGATTGTGGTTAGTCATAATGGGGGAAACCTTCACCTTAAAACAACTTTGAATCAAACATATTTTTTTACAAACAATTATAACACTCCGCAACTCTTTCTTATTTGCATATATTAAAGGAAGTTTTCGGACAAGTCCTTCTTCAGTTAACTAAAGCGTATAAACAAGGCAATGGAGAGAAGAGAGAGATTATATAGCATTTTTAAAAGAGGAATTTATGTAAATACAGAACATTAGGAAGTTACATAATTGAATTTTTTACATTATGTAACACTTTTTTTTACTGTCCTTGGCACGTGTGGATGTTATTTCCTGCTTTCTTATGTCGGAAAAGAAAGTTTAGAAAATTATCATTGTTATCTATCAAAATTTACTATGGTTTTCAGGAGAAAAAATAATTTGTCCCTATATTTTGCATATTCCCTTATATGTAAAAAGTTTTAAAAAATTTGCTTTATAAACAGCAATATCTAGATCAAAAAAGTAATGTATTTATTTTTTACTTAAAACAAATATAATTATGAAATAAACATATATAATTTGTATACTCATAGGCAAAATTAAGGAGTGAAAAGTCTTTGATGTCATCAATCGTCTGTTTTTATAAAGGAGACAGGCAATTTTGTTTACACTTTGTTCACACGAAAGCCCCCCCCCCCCCTTTCTTTCGTTTTAAATTGACAATTCTATTGATTCTTCTAATTAATTGATACAGAAAAATGATTAAATAAAGGGTAATATATGAAAAGGGATGAATCTTCTTCTTCTTTCTTATCTCCACTCAATCATATTAGGATATCAAGTTTTGACCCTTGATGGTGTCTGTTTGACAACCATCATGACTGGGTGAAGTAGAAAGCCTTTGTCATTAAGACTGGGAGCACTACTCAGTGGCAGGCCGACTTATCTCCAAAAGAAATGGCCGCCTCTGACATGAGGAACAGACGCCATGTGCAGCTGCAGGGATGAATAAAAAAATGTAACAAAATATATACAGTTATTCAGCGAGGAACGTTTCCCCACCTTGAGAGAGTTTTCCTCCAGACAAAAAGGAGATTTCGTTTTAAAAGACATAAAATAATTCGACGCAATCTACAATATGAAATGCTATATATCCTGATCTATTTATGATAAACCATGGAAGAAAAACACTATATAAAAACAAAAGACAATTTAGAACAAAGAAATCAAGAGTCCATCGACAACAGAAGATAAACGGGAAGAGATTGTTATAATAGAAGATATAAGCGAAAAAGAGAAAATGTAAAGAAAACAATGATAATAAAATAATAATAAAAATAATAATAAAATAGGCGTTGTTGTTAATATTTACACCCTTTTTTTACAAAATTATTTTTGTCCATAATATAAATTTATATATCAATATTTTTCTCCCCATTGAATATAAGCAAAAATATTTTAAAATTTAATTCGATTGACGTTATATAGCGCTGAGTTTGTTGTTGACATACTTTAAAATGTTACCTTGATAAAGGTTGGCGTTTAGCCAACTGAAATATTAGTAAAATAAATGATATTTTGATCATAAATATGCATTTTTAATTAAAGATAAAAAAGTAAACTGGAAATGCAGATATAGAAAAGGGACAAACAGGAACAAAGAAAGGGACAGTTTACCGACAAAAGAAAGTAAAGTGGGAGGTGAGGCTACCCAATGTGCTAACCCCCCCTTCAACCCAAGATTTATACCAAACGACATGGTTTATTTATTCTTCGCCGCCCATATGGTCGTTATTCTCGTCTGCTACTATATTGGAATCGTCTGACACCACAAAACCTGCCCTCTCGAACCCTAAATTTAAATATTTTTAACAGGTCATTGACATTTGTAGTAGTCAATTTGAATCATTTTTGGTCAAATCTATATATATAAAAATGAATGTCTGTCTGTCTGTCTGTGTGTGTGTGTGTCCTCTATGGATTCAAAAACCATACATCCAATCGCCGTGAAATTTTGGGATATTATGAGGTGTATCCCCGGAAAGGTTTACGAAAAAAAATTTCTTGAATATCTTGAATATCCTTAGAGTTATTTGCAGATTTGTATATTTAACTCGCAAGCAGCGCTACCATTGAGACGGAGATAGGCTTAGTTTGCTGCTCCTGATGACCTTGGGTCATCGTGTGAGTCACAGCATGATGCTACAAAAACACTCTCTCTGGGGATTTTACAGCGTCGACAACCTGTAAGATTGCCTCTCTCATATATTATACTTTAAACATCTGCTTAATTAAAGCATTTTTCATTTGAAAGAGACTGCTCTCTTAACCCCCTTTAGACAACATTAAATGATATCCCGTGTCGATGATTTTGTAATGTATAGAATTAGGAAAGACAAAATTCAGGATGACACGGCTCACAGGGAACGGTAAAAAATGTTCACTTTATCGAGGAAATACAAAATTCGGGATGACACGGCACACAGGGACCGGGAAAAAATGATCACCTTATCGAGAGATTCACGACCATGATTTTATTCAACTTATCGAGTATTTTTCAAGGGACCGGGAAAATATGTTCACTAGATAAAACGATTATTTTGTAATATAGAAAATTAGGAAATGCAAAATTCAGGATGACACGGCACAAGGGACCGGGAAAAATGATCACTTTATCGAGAGATTCAAATTTACGAGTTTCAAATCATCAAAATATATCTTTCTTTTTTTATATGTTTATAGAGAATTGTTTTAACAAATGTTCGTTATACAAACCTTTACTCGGGTAAAACCCGGGCGAAGCCGGGCACATCCGCTAGTATTAATATAAATTTTTTTGATCATTGAATTTTCTACAATTTGAAAATATTTTATTAAATAAAAAACCTAGTTCTCTCTATTATTTTTTTTCTTTCACTTTTGACGGTCGAAAAACCAACGGTTTAGAATACCCTTACAGCGACCCTCTAATCATCGCTATTTATTATTGTTTTTTTGCAATAACGCTCCATCTAAGTATATATTACAAATGAAAACATTAAGACGTGAACGTTTCTTTTTACAAATAAATCAAATTTCTACTGTCCTTACTGCGATGAAAATTGTTTGAGGAAGAGCATTGCTCGATG
Source organism: Cordylochernes scorpioides (assembly GCA_030710605.1). Lineage (NCBI taxonomy): Eukaryota > Metazoa > Arthropoda > Arachnida > Pseudoscorpiones > Chernetidae > Cordylochernes > Cordylochernes scorpioides. The sequence continues at coordinate 116,019,319 of CP092863.1, read as the reverse complement.
GAAATATTTAAATGTAATTATAATGTCCTAAAATCTTATGTTTATAGTTTGCTTAAATACCATTTCTAAGATTCCACATTTCAGTGTAGCATATATAAGTAGAATTATCCAATACAGCATTTTAATTCTAAAGAAGCGGTCTGGTAGATAAAAAAAAAAAAAATTGGCGAAACCGCTGTGAGGGTTCATCACTGATGAGCTAAACCCTCCCAATATATTTTTTTCATCGCAGTAAAGACAGTAGAAGTTTGATATATTTGTGAAAAAGAAACATTTGCGTCTTAATGTTTTCATTTGTTATATTGTTGTTATCACACACACACAATGCTTTATTAAGACCACTGGTCTTATACAGATTCACCACAGGAAGGAAGCATAGATAGAGCTCCTATACTCCAGGCAGCACATCACCCAACAACAACCTCCAGGGTCTTATACAGATTCACCACAGGAAGGAAGCATAGATAGAGCTCCTATACTCCAGGCAGCACATCACCCAACAACAACCTCCAGGGTCTTATACAGATTCACCACAGGAAGGAAGCATAGATAGAGCTCCAATACTCCAGGCAGCACATCACCCAACAACAGCCTCCAGGGTCTTATACAGATTCACCACAGGAAGGAAGCATAGATAGAGCTCCTATACTCCAGGCAGCACATCACCCAACAACAACCTCCAGGGTCTTATACAGATTCACCACAGGAAGGAAGCATAGATAGAGCTCCTATACTCCAGGCAGCACATCACCCAACAACAGCCTCCAGGGTCTTATACAGATTCACCACAGGAAGGAAGCATAGATAGAGCTCCAATACTCCAGGCAGCACAGCACCCAACAACAGCCTCCAGGGTCTTATACAGATTCACCACAGGAAGGAAGCATAGATAGAGCTCCTATACTCCAGGCAGCACAGCACCCAACAACAGCCTCCAGGGTCTTATACAGATTCAACACAGGAAGGAAGCATAGATAGAGCTCCTATACTCCAGGCAGCACAGCACCCAACAACAGCCTCCAGGGTCTTGTACAGATTCAACACAGGAAGGAAGCATAGATAGAGCTCCTATACTCCAGGCAGCACATCACCCAACAACAACCTCCAGGGTCTTATACAGATTCACCACAGGAAGGAAGCATAGATAGAGCTCCTATACTCCAGGCAGCACAGCACCCAACAACAGCCTCCAGGGTCTTGTACAGATTCAACACAGGAAGGAAGCATAGATAGAGCTCCTATACTCCAGGCAGCACATCACCCAACAACAACCTCCAGGGTCTTATACAGATTCACCACAGGAAGGAAGCATAGATAGAACTCCTATACTCCAGGCAGCACAGCACCCAACAACAGCCTCCAGGGTCTTGTACAGATTCAACACAGGAAGGAAGCATAGATAGAGCTCCTATACTCCAGGCAGCACAGCACCCAACAACAGCCTCCAGGTCCGACGCATGTCCAATGGCCATTATTGTTGTTATCATTATCATCATGAAGTGTACTTGAGAAATACGAATGTGGTAGCTAAGCCGTTGTCTTCCCATCGTACCACTGTGACCATTAAAACACGATAAAATCCAAGGATTCCCCATAAACTAATAGAACCACATCATTTGCTTTCCAGAGCTGTTCAATGAAAGGGAACGGTGGATAAAGTAAGCACAGCAGTAAAACTACATCAATCATTTACACCGGGTTCACGCGCGCTTTATGGCCCATAATTCCCTGGGTGTCGTCAGGCGTTGTTGAATATTTTATTTTCCTAGCCTCTAATGGCCAGTGTTGCAGAGCTCATCACTTCACCTAAATATACCTGGTCATTCTTATCTTTTTTACATATACAGCAAATATCTCTTATGAATACAACTATAATAATCATAATCTTTATGATAGAGGCTGCTTGGTCGGCATTTATAGTTACACCTATCCCCCGATTTACACGGTAGATACGTTCCTGAGAAAAACGTGTAAATCGGGGAATATGTAGTCAGCACATAAGCTCGGGATTCCTCGTGAGATGTGTACACAGCGCATGTGTTCAATCACAGTAGCATTTAGTATAGTGCGATAAAAAAAACTTATTTGGAAAACCGTGTAAAAGCGAAAACGTGTAAAAAAGTACCGTGTAAATCGGGGGATAGGTGTATTTAAATTAAAGATACTTCGGTCAGGTAAATCTTTTCATTCATGATGAAATTGTGAAAAACTTTTAAAATTGCAAAATATTTCCTCACAATGAGTTTCTTTTCTAAAAAGAAACTCATTGTGAGGAAATATTTTGTAATTTTAAAAATCTTTTTATTACCTCAACGTTTCGACAAAAAATATTTTGTTGTTAAGGCGTTTAAGTTTTAACGCCTTGCCTATCTAATCTAAATTTCATTTGCTCGTGACGAGGACAAAATATTTTTGTCGAAACGTCGAGATAATAAAAAAAATTTTCTGGACGAAATATCTTTAATTTTAAGAAGTAAAAATCATAAATAACACTGATTACATTCATGGTCGAGAGAAGTACACCATTGTTCGGTGGTACATATACTAAAGGGGACCAAATCTAACTGAAAAAGGCTTAAGGCTGAGTACCTCATGGATACCCTAACCAACGGCAGCAGTACCCATCATGGAGACCCTTTACACTGAATGGTCGTGAGCATGTTTTTTTTAACCTAAAGATGCCAAAAGTACCATGCCATAGGCCTTACCATCAGGCCTACACATGGTTTCGAACCTAAGCTGTCAGTTATGCAAACTTTTGCGCTTACCAATATGCCACGTTTGATAATTACAAAAGAATATTTGACGCCTCGGTCATTTTTTTTTTATCAGAAGGAATCACAGGAGCTTTCGGAAGTGACCTTCTTCATCTAAATATAAAGGCTCCTTATAATTTTATTGACGTTCTTTATTTAGTTGACAAAGGGATCATCATATTCGAAAGTTAATCAAAGATTTTGAGAGATGATACATTTCTATCCGTCTAACCAATTCTATTAAATTATTGATACGAATAATTGTTTATTTTTCCTATTGTTTAGGTTGTAGTGAACTCTACTTTATTTCTCTTATTTGTGAATATAAACATAGTAGCACACACAAGAGCTACCGAAATTGCAGACAAATTATAAACTATTGGAAACGACTCTTCATTATAAATATTTTAAGAGATAGGATAATATATATTCAGATCTCGTATTTACATACTGTCTATAGACAAGGACATAGTTGAAAATTTCACTCAATGCATTTTCCATGTCATGTAACAGTCTTTCTAATGACTCAAATAGATATACAGCGGAACGGGTCTCTTCGGGTCCAAATCCCGATAGACTAGAATCCCGACAGACTAGAATCCCGACAAACCAGAATCCCGACAGACCAGAATCCCGACAGACTAGAATCCCGACAGACTAGAATCCCGACAGACCAGAATCCCGACAGACCAGAATCCCGACAGAACATAATCCCGACAGACTAGAAACCCGATAGAACAGAATCCCGACAAAACAGAATCCCGACAAACAGAATCCTGACAGACTAGAAACCCGACAGAACAGAACCCCGACAGACCAGAATCCCGACAGACTAGAATCCCGACAGACTAGAATCCCGACAGACTAGAATCCCGACAGAACAGAATCCCGACACACTAGAAACCCGATAAAACAGAATCCTGACAGACCAAAATTTCATTTCGTTGATGTAAATATAATAGCTAATAAACATTTTCACACGCCCTCGACACAGTAAAATGATATCTACTCAAACGTTGAAAATTGCTTAGATATATGCCGGGATTCCAGCCGTCGGGATTATTTCCGAAACCCCAACGGGACATGTCTTAAGGAGGATCCCTATAGATAGGAATCCATCTAGACAAAGAAGAGATAAAGGGGGATGCTGACCAATGCAAGGACAGCTTTCCAAGGGCAGATTCCTCGCTAATCGGCGTCTTTTGGCCGGAAATAGATTTGGCAGACATTCATTCACCTGAGGTCGAAGAATGGCCTTGTCTGACACCCTCTCTCTTTGTTGTCCCACCACAGAGCAATCCGTGGAATTACGCTTTTTAAAAACCTATTTACACACTCCTAAATTAACAAACAAAAAAAAAACTAGAAAACTTATTTAATACCGTCATCTCTCGCTATTTTCTATATACTGTTAAAATATAGATTTTAAAAGATTTTTTAACTATATTAATATCCGTCAATGCTAAACATTAATGTGAAAAACACTAGTAAAAAAAAAGAAAATATAAAAAATGATTGCATATATCTGAGTATATGCAAATTATTTTATACCTCTTCGAATTAAGATGTTTAGAATAGAATATATATTAGAAAAAACTTGTTTAATTATTTGCAATCATATTTCAAGTAAATCAAGTTTTATCTAAAAATTTGAAACATGGGGTTGAACTATATGTGTTTAGAGATCTACCAAATAAGATGCCTTGCTTGTTCACCAAACGTTCCATTACTTGGTAAAAAAAGAGCTAATTTAAGGGGCTAGCATCAAACAAATTTACATAACCCACAAATCTCTCTTATTTGCATCTCCGTCAGGTAAATCTCCTCCCAATTTAGAGTGGGCGCTGACTTCATCTCTCTTGTCCTACTTTCTTCATCGTCTGGTTTCTTCGATCGCTGACCTGTTCATCCACGTTGTTTTATTTAGATTTCATTAATGAAAATACATTTATAGCCCATTTATAGCCCAACATTATACCAAATAGAATGTGCTACTATATCTTGTTCTATCCTTAAACTATTCTAATAGGAGGCCTCTATCTACATATCAGATTACAAATACGGCCCCTCTATTCAATCTCTGGATTATGCAAATCAAATATCTCTATTCTATTATTGGATTGTTCAAATCGAATGTCCCTATTCTATCTCTAGATTATGCAAATTTTAAATCTCTATTATATCTCCAGATAATACAAATACAAATGTTCTATTTTACCTCCAGATTATGCAAATTGAATGTCTATTTCTACCTCAAGATTATGCTAATCTATTTCTCTACTCTCTATATATATATATATATTATGAAAATAGAAGCATTCTATTCTATAATCAGATTGGTCAAATTGGATGTTTCGATGCAAATCGAATATCTATATTCTACCTCCAGATAATACAAATATAAATGTTCTATTTTACCTCCATATTATGCAAATCGAATGTATATTCTATATCTAGATTATGCAAATTGAAAACATCTATCTTCATATTGTTCAAAGTAAATGTCTTTGCTCGAGTTCATACAAAGTAATGCCTGTTTTAAGTCTAATTTTCATCAACCCTCTTAAAAATCAGAAATATTAAAATAAATGAAAAATGCGCCATTCTCTCGACCTAGCATATTCAGGTCAGTGAAATTGCCACACAACATCAGTTTTGGTAAATTCAGAAATCCCGCCAAAATATCACGGTCTATTTCAACTTCTGCTTACCATTATTTACATACTTGCTCTATGCTTGTATTTTTTATCTATTCTATTTTCTTCCTCCCACTACTAGGATGGCTTGACCTTAATAATGAATTGTTGACATCGTAGAGTCCATCATTTTTCCTGAGTATTGTACGTGATGTTGTAACAGCATGGTGTAAACGATGCGGCTATGACAGCTGCGGTGACATCACAGCTTCCTGGAACATGGCTTCCATTACGCTCCTGGAACATGGCTTATCCGTAATTCTCCTGTAGTGTCATGCGTAATCTTAACTAGTCTAGTATGTAACTGGATGTAAAACGAATCATATGGATTATATATTGCCTATCTTTCTGCAACATTGATTCTATGAGCTCCTGGAACATGGCTTATCCGTAATTCTCCCTGTTGTGTAAACTTGAATATCTAGTCTGTGACAGGAATCAAAACGAATCATATGGATTATCTTATATCAGTTTTTACCATTTCCTATCTTTCTGCAACATTGATTCTATGAACTCCTGGAACATGGCTTATCCGTAACTCTCCCTGTTGTGTCATGTGTAAACTTGACTATCTAGTCTGTAACTGGATTTAAAACGAATCATATGGATTATATATATCAGTTTTTACCATTTCCTATCTTTCTGAAACATTGGTTCGTGCTCTTCTGGAACATGGCTTTTCCGCATTTATACCTGCTGTGTCATGTAAACTAGGCTGTCTAGTCTGTAACATAATGTAAAACGAATCAAATTGATCATCTATATCAATTTTTCACATTGCCTATCTTTCTGCAACATTGATTCATGTTCTTCTGGAACATAGCTTGTCCGCATTTCTCCCTGTTGTGTCATGTAAACCTGATTACTAGTCTATTATATCAGTTTTTACCACAACTTATCTTCCTGTAACAATGATTCATGCTCTTATATGGACCATGTAATTTTCCCTGTTGTGTCATGTAAACTTGACTATCTAGTCTGTAACAGGATATTAAACGAATCATCTGGTACATCTCTATATACATCAGTTTTTCCACTACAGGTTATTTTCCTGGAAAATTGCTCTTCCATGAGTTTCTGAAACATGACTTATCTGTAATTCTCCCTGTTGTGTCATATGTAAACTTAACTACTTTAGTCTGTAACAGGATTTAAACGAATATCAGTTTTTTTACATTGCCTATCTTTCTGCAACATTGCTTTATGTTCTTCTGGAACATGGCTTGTCCGCATCTCTCCATGTTGTGTCATGTAAACTTATTTATCTAGTCTGTAACTGGATGTTAAACAAATCATCTGGTACATCTCTACATCAATTTTTCCACAACAATCTAACTTCCTGGAACATTGCTTTCATGAGCTTCTGTAATATGAGTTATCCGTAATTCTCCCTGTTGTGTCATGCGTAAACTTAACTATCTAGTCTGTAACAGGAATTAAAAAGAATCATATGGATTATCTTATATCAGTTTTACACATTGCCTATCTTTCTGTAACACGAGTTATCCGTAATTCTCACTGTTGTGGCATGTAAACTTGCTATCTACTCTGTAACAGGATATAAAACGAATCATCTGGCACATCTCTATATCAGCTTTTCCACAACACTCTATCTTCCTGGAACATTGTTTCCATGAGCTTCTGGTACATGGCTTATCTGTAATTCTAACTGTTATACTGCCACTGCCAAATTATTTGACAAACATAGCAGTTTTAATCTTCTCAGTTATGCGGGAAGAATGTTGTTTATTTGTTGAGTGAACTGATTTCCCACGTCATTGGACCAATGTGGCCATGTTTGTACATAAAGAGGGTGAAACGGAATGCGAGGAGTCGTGGAGTGGAGACGCTTAAAGCGTTCTCTGTGTGCTTGTCTGGTAATCTCCTCGCATACCTGTGTAACCCCGGTTCGCTCCTTATCAACACTGCAAATAAAAGATAAATACTGTTTTTATTTTATTTAACAAATTGGGAGTTTTCTTTATTTATCTCCTTTTTGTTGTTGGTGATATACTTTTGAGTGTACGTTTTTCTGTGTATTAAGTTACTCTTACGGTAGGCCCTAATTTATTGCTTTTTGTGTGCTAACCCAAAATAGTAACGTTTGTCTCCACGTGATCAACGCAATCATGACCATTCAGTTTCTAGAACAGGAATTATGACAGGCTATTTTCTACATCACATGGATGCAATTGCAACGGGTGGTTACCTATCTAGGTATATGCCTAGGTTACTACTGATTGATCAATTTTTCACCAAAAAAATCAAATTTTTTAACAGAAATAGTCTAATATCTTTGTGAATTTTACCTTTAATAAGTATGTACAAATTAAAATTTAAATCACAAATCAGAATAATAATTAAAAACGTTACATAGAGATACCATATATATATAATGAAAGGATTTAAGCACGAATATTTCTTTTATATACAATACAAACTTCTACTGTCCTTACTGCGATGAAAAAATATTGGGAGGGCTTGGTTCATCAGTGGTGAACTTTCCTAGCGGTTTAGCCAATTCAATCTCCCAGACCACTTCTTAGAGGTCTAATACTGTATTGGACGATTCTGTTTATATATGTTACACTGAAGAGATACCATTTCATTTATTATTCAACAATTCTTCTCTTTAATATAACATCTTCTTATCGCTCCATCTTTCCAATTAAAACAAATTTCTACAGATCTTTGTATACGGCAATAAGAGAAATATATATATAATTGGAGGGTATAGCTCATCAATGGTGAAATATTCCATGATGACCCATACTCTCCATTTATCGTAAAGATAGAGGCTACCTGCTCGGAATTCATAGTTCTTCAAATTAAAGATACTTCGTCCAGTAAATCTTTTTTATTAAAACAAATATATATTTACTGGCCGAAGTATCTTTAATTTGAAGAACTCCATTTATTTGTTCCTCATTGCCCCGCATAAAAAAAGCATATGTAAATAGGTTTTATAAATAGATATTTATTTATATGATGCATTAGAGCGCCATCTGTTATAATGAATTTAAACTAATTTGGTACGCGTATGATTCTTTGTGAAATACAACAACAGCTTTATTAGGACATTTCCGTCCTGTAAGAACTCGCCATACATCATTTTCATGGAGAAAGGGGAAAAAGAAACATAAACAAAGGAGAGAAGGGAAAATGAAATCAAAGTTATTCAACATAATTATACAAATTAACTATGTAATGAAATCGTTCTGTAATTTTAGTTCTTAGAGATTACCTTGTTCTCTAACGCTTTATCAAAGTTAAACAATTCTATCGCTATATATTTTTTCTCGGACATTATTCTGATTAGCTGAACTGGGTTCACGTAGACTTGGATAATGTTCTTTAAGTTCCTCGTTAACAATAGTGCATTCAGAGATCTTTTTGATATAAATAAAAGGGCAGTGTAGAAAATTAATTAATTTTTAAAAGAATCATACGAGTGAAAAATAGTTTAAATTTATTGACTTCAACAGACAAAACACGATATTCTCGCTAGGGATAATTGTGTCAATTTTATAATTGTTAAACTAAAATAGTTATCTAGATCATTATGCAATTAAAGAAACAATTACATAATCTAAAAAAATAGTACAAAAGTAAATTTGTATTTGGATCAGGTGAGATATCTCCTGATCATGCAACTCAAAGTTGCTGATAACTTGCACCATCTATCGAAATAAATATCAATTTTAATCGTTGATTTTTATATTAGTCCAATTCTAGAATATTTATATTAAAGATTATTTGATATTTATATGAAAAAAAGGCATATCCCCTGATCGTGCAACTAAAAGTTGTTGATGGCTTGCGCCATCTGTCGGAATAAATATCAAATATTTAAGTTAAATATTCAAGAATTGAACTAATATAAAAATCAACGATTAGAATTGATATTTATTCTGATAGATGGCGCAAGTCATCAGCAAATTTTAGTTGCACATTCAGGAGATACCTTTTTCTTCTTCTTATAATTAAATATAATTGCTAATTATATATATAAAAAAAGAAATTTTAAAAAAGAAGACTTCGTTGTGAAAAAAAAAAGTTCTCAACATTTTCAATAATTCACCAAATATTTGATGATCCAATATTAGACTTTATATAGTGATAAGAAAATAATGAAGAAGATTTGCGGCATAAGGACATCACCTAGATGTCAATCAACCGTTGAACGTGTCAAGGCAAAATTACCGACCAAAAGAAGGAATTACTCTGTGACACAGCCTTGACAATGTCACGGCATGGATCAATTAACGATCGGCTTCCAACCATTCTTTTTTATCATTTCTTTTGGGGATCTTTTATGTGATCGGCTGATCTCGTTTAAAAAAAATAACTTCCGTTTTAAATTTTCTCAAATTATTTGTCGGAGATTTCCTAGAAATATAATATAGGGGAAAGTAATAATATATTTAACACCTTTTTTATTCTATTCCCTATATATATTCGTTGTTAAATTGTTCGTCTGCTATTATTATGACGAAATGATTTTTATTGATTTAAAATTATTTTTTTATCAGTGAATTAAGTAAAATATTTTTTTAGGTTTTACACTCATGTTATTCTTTAATTTTATAAACTAATTTGTAATATGTATATATTATTTATATAAAATATTTATTAATAACATATATACATATGAGAAAGGCAATTTTTCTTATCCTTTTGCGATTTCAATTTTTCTTGGCGGAAAAAGTAAACTATCGCTTTAAAATGTAGGTGCTTATATGTAATAATACCATTTTTACATATCAGGGTCATCTTATTAAAAATCATTTAACATAGATATGATGTCGAAATGAATCATTATAAGTATTTATTTGCATAAAGCAAAATGCTCAATCATCAGATAACTGAGTAAAATCGATGGATTGTGGTAGGTGATTAGGCTATTGTGTGAGTGTTGAAATCTTAGTTGATTTTGAAGAGTTAAAGCACATATAAACACACTGAACAACACCACACACATACACTCATGGACAAAACTTCAGGAAGTTATACCTTTTAGCATGTATATCTCAGACAATAGTTCTGAAAGATATTACAGTGACCTTTATTGAAGACACGCAAGATAACCAAGTGTCTCCTTCAATGAAAACATACGACCGAAGACATCAAATACTTCCCACTATCTTAAGTTATATCCATATGCTCCCATTATTTCTAATATATAAATATATCAAAACACACATAGGGGATTAGGTTTCCAACAATTGAAAAAACGACCAATAATTATTGGACATTTATAAATTATTATTATGATCATCGGTGATTTCAAACCTCTTGTATTTCAACAATCCATCCGTCATTCAAATATCCAAAAGAAGAGAGAGAAAGAGACAACTGTGCTCCATTGATGATAACTCATCATCTCCTTGGGTGGCAATTAGATCTGTAATTGGTGGGGATTGACGGCCAATGACAGCCAAGCTACAGGACGTTAGACTACGGGTAGGTAAATGTACTGTAAGCATAGAAGTTTCAGTAGACCCGGGCCTCTCATCCGGGAGGTATTTACCCCCTGACCTGCAGGGCTGGGTCTTCGGGCGAGGCCTGGATGACGATGCCATTCTGGTGTCTACCAAGGCATTTCTCTATAAGTATCATCTCAACATTGAACTGAGAGTCCTTGTCTGGAGGGGGACAAGATGGAGGAGACTCCCTTTTTATATTTTATCACCAAATTGTAAATACAGCAGAACCTCCCTGTAAAGGACAACACCTAATTGCAGAGCTAAACTCTCCTATAGGGCGAGGTGTCCTCTTACCGGAGAGTTGTTACATAGTAAAAATGGTCATTTGGACAATGAAAACTGTCCTTTGTAGAGAGGTGTCCTCTAGCCGGAGGGTTCTCTCATGTAGGTTCTACTGTAGAGAGGTGTTCCCTAGCGGAAGTTTCCTCTCATGGAGTATGTTCTACTGTAAAAAGGTGTCTTCTAGCGGGAGTGTCCTCTCATGGAGTATGTTCTACTGTAAAGAGGTGTCTTCTAGCGGGAGTGGCCTCTCATGGAGTATGTTCTACTGTAGAGAGGTGTCTTCTAGCGGGAGTGCCCTCTCATGGAGTATGTTCTACTGTAGAGAGGCGTCTTCTAGCGGGAGTGCCCTCTCATGGAGTATGTTCTACTGTAGAGAGGTGTCCCCTAGCGGGAGTGTCCTATCATGGAGTATGTTCTATTGTAAAGAGGTGTCCTCTAGCAGGAGTGTCCTCTCATGGAGTATGTTCTACTGTAGAGAGGTGTCCTCTAGCGGGAATGTCCTCTCATGGAGTATGTTCTACTGTAGAGAGGCGTCTTCTAGCGGGAGTGCCCTCTCATGGAGTATGTTCTACTGTAGAGAGGTGTCCCCTAGCGGGAGTGCCCTCTCATGGAGTATGTTCAACTGTAGAGAGGTGTCCCCTAGCGGGAGTGTCCTCACATGGAGTATGTTCTACTGTAGAAAGGTGTTCTTTAGCGGGAATGTCCTATCATGGAGTATGTTCTACTATAGAGAGGTGTCTTCTAGCGCGAGTCTCCTCTCATGGAGTATGTTTTACAGTATTAAAGTTTGTAGCTATCTATTCCAGATTAGACCGTTCTGTAAATGAAATCCCTGAGGTCAGTCATCGCCCGTGTCATTCGGACGGTCAGCTATCCATCATGGCTGAACAAGAAGTAGCTCTCTTCACTCACGCGATGTCCTCCGTCACGCACGTTCAGGGTTACGTGTAGTTCTTGTAGACGTCGTTTCTCCCGGATATCCTTGACTTATACCTTCCCTTATCTTCCTCAAAACTTTCCAGAAAAATAAACATTTAACATAACCCAAGTAGAGGTTTAAACTGCGTAGACAATGATTAATTGAGAGTTTGAGAGAATGTAACACAATAAACGTAGAAGATAGGAGCGTACACTCCCGCTAGAGGACACCTCTTTACTGTAGAACATACTCCATGAGAGGACACTCCCGCTAGAGGACACCTCTCTACAGTAGAACATATTCCATGAAAGGACACCTCTCTACAGTAGAACATACTCCATGAGAGGACCCTCCGGCCAAAGTGTACTTTCGTGTACTGTAGTAATATATATATATATATGTTATATATTTAATAAAGAAATTGAATAAAATTTTCTGTTGTATTTTAGATCATGTTGAGGATTATGGTAATGCAGTCGTGGTTAAAAATCTTGAAATAAAAATAATGATGGTTTTGATCAGAGGTTGCTTTAATTGAGCTAAGGAATGTATAAAAGACATAATTTGGTAAAAGCACTGCCTGGCTTAGGGCGAGTAGAACAAATAAAACAAAAGATTATTTACATAATGTACAAAGATTTTGAGCCGGCCATTGGGATAGAGAAAATATCTTTATTTACGGGGCTGCTAACCAAAATGAATGATTTTTGAGCCCCAAGGCCATTGGGATAAAACAACGATTTTTTATAGGGGAAGAGTGACCTCTGGCGGTCGATTTAGCAGAGTATTTGTATCTATCAAATAAAATTTTAAATAAAATAATATTTTAATATAACATATATATAGTAGTATAAATATATTCTTTTGAATCGCATTTTTCCCGGATATAGCCTTGAAGTTAAAACCCAACTTTCAAAGTAAAGGTTTAAAATTTTCCAACACAAGCCAAGGTGAAGGGTGAACAAGTTGACAAAAAAACAACAAGATAACAATCCCCTAATTTAACACAAGACAATCTTGCAGATTGATAACCCTGAGTATAAACACAAAATATACTAATAATTCATATTTGCATATATATTTAAATATATACCTACAAGAGAAAGTAAAAGAATTAGTTTTTTAAAAAAGTACAAAAATAATACCTCTATATTTAATTAAGTATAAATAAAAATTCTCGGATAATAAATTATTATTTTTTTAATCATAGAAGCAGAGGTCAATAAATATCATTCAAGTTCCCGCGTGTCAACAGACGAGTGTTTCGTAGAAAAGGACCGGGTTACGACAACCCACCAATTTATAACTCGCTCTTTGTTGTCGTCTGATTCTCCTTTGTCCCTGATTCATCGTCTGAATAAATTCCCGTCGATTGTTTCGTCTGCGCAATCTATTTCCTACAATCCCATTGGGTGGAATTTATTTCTAATTGATGGTCCCGTGACCCAGGCTAGATCATATCCACGTTGTCACCAGAGTGTATAGATATATGCAAATATTATCCAACTAATACATTATGGGGCGTTTTATTTTAAAGAAAACAAAGGGAAATATGCAAATAATGTTCTTGTCAATATAATATGTATTAATATATACTTAATCATTGAAAAGTAAAATATTAATTATTATTAAATCAATTATAATATTATAATATTGTAGCGTAGAAATCAAGTCTTTGTATATCTGAAGATGTGAAAGTATTTATTGATGACGTCACCACGACCAGTCGACAATTATTAACCAAACTATCTACAGCTAGAGAATCTTGAACAAGCAAGCAAAGAAATATTTTAAAGATGATTTTACAAATACAGAGTAATATATATTTATATAATCTGTTGAATATTTTCATTGAATAATATTAAATTAAATAATTAATTATTTCTTCTCTCCACAATATAATTTATTAGAAAATCAATTATTAAATATTATAATCAATTATTTTGTAATTTTGATGACAAAAAAAAAAGGTATATACATTATGATGCAGCGCAATATGACATGAAATATTCAGAACACTTTCTCTAAAAATCCCCTCTGTTTCAATAATAAATATGTATGTAAATAATATATGAGATTCGGGGGAAGGAGAATATTTTTCTTACGTCAAATAAGAAAATATTTAATGAGAGAAGTGGATAAAAATTAAAGGTCTGCTAGATAAATATGTTTAACCATTGACATGGCGACTTCAAATATTTGTCCATTACTAAAGAAGCACTTAAATATATTTGCATAAGTGAGAGTCTTCAATATTTTTGTATGTTTCGTTTATAAAAAATATGTTTAATAAATGGAAGCGTTTAAGTACAAATGTTTCTTTTACACATAAACCAAACTTCTACTGTCCTTACTGCGATGAAAACATATTGGGAAGGTTTGGCTCATCAGTGGTGAACCCTCCCAGTGGTTTCGCCAATTGTGGAAGAGAGGGATGGAGATGTAATTAAGTTTCTCACACCAGAAAGATGGCATCAATGTGGTGTTTAGAAATTATGAAAGATGATATTAGCTCTGTAGCCTTAACTTTCTCTCTTACCCAAAATAACAACAAGTCGTCACAAAAAAGGCAAATGAGAAGAGCAAAGCAATTAGAGGAAGATAACAAGGTGGGTTTTACTGCATGTCTTGTTACTGGGACCAATTTGGCAACTTCCTGTGGTGATCAGTGGGACAAACACAGATGGTGTGTCGCATACATCCGGGTACTCTATCCCCTTTCTCTATATTTACATATCCCCCCACGTGACATTTGTCTCAATCCCGCCGTTATACATGGTAAAATTTGACAATTATACATGGTAAAATTTGACAATTATACATGGTAAAATTTGACAATTATACATGGTAAAAGGTACAACTTCCTTAAGTTTTGTCCATAAGTGTATCTTTCAGAGTTATTGTCCCGATATACATGCTAAAAAGTACAACTACCCCTAGTTTTGTCCATGAACGATCTTTCAGAGTTATTGTCTGAATCCCGATATACATGCTAAAAGGTACAACTTCCCCTAGTTTTGCCCATGAATGTATCTTTCAGAGTTATTGTCTGAATCCCGATATACATGCTAAAAGGTACAACTTCCCCTAGTTTTGCCCATGAATGTATCTTTCAGAGTTATTGTCTGAATCCCGATATACATGCTAAAAGGTACAACTTCCCCTAGTTTTGCCCATGAATGTATCTTTCAGAGTTATTGTCTGAATCCCGATATACATGCTAAAAGGTACAACTTCCATAAGTTTTGTCCATGAATGTATCTTTCAGAGTTATTGTCTCAATCCCGATATACATGCTAAAAGGTACAACTTCCCCAAATTTTATCCATGAGTGTATCTTTCAGAGTTATTGTCTCAATCCCGATATACATGGTAAAAGGTGCAACTTACCCTAGTTTTGTTCATGAATGTATCTTTCAAAGTTATTGTCTCAATCCCGATATACATGGTAAAAGGTACAACTTCCTTAAGTTTTGTCCATGAGTGTATCTTTCATAGCTATTGTCTCAATCCCGATATACATGCTAAAAGATACAACTTCCTTAAGTTTTTTGTCTCCATGAGTGTATCTTTCAGAGTTATTGTCTCAATCCCGATATACATGGTAAAAGGTACAACTTCCTTAAGTTTTGTCCATGAGTGTATCTTTCATAGCTATTGTCTCAATCCCGATATACATGCTAAAAGATACAACTTCCTTAAGTTTTTTGTCTCCATGAGTGTATCTTTCAGAGTTATTGTCTCAATCCCGATATACATGGTAAAAGGTACAACTTCCTTAAGTTTTGTCCATGAGTGTATCTTTCAGAGTTATTGACTCAATCCCGATATACATGCTAAAAGATACAACTTCCTTAAGTTTTTTGTCTCCATGAATGTATATAACATTGGTATTGAATATGGTTATTGGTAAATTATATAAATTGAAGGAATCCGACGAGAGTGACATCGGTACATGTTGAATGAAACTTGTTCCCTTGTTGTCTTCTAAATATAAGATAATATATAATGATATAAAAGAAGTGTTGTTATGTGTGTTGGTGATAGTGACCAAGGGTTCCAGGAATGTGCTGAATGAAGCAGGTAGAGATCGTGGCGCCGACAGTATTGATTGGTCGGCTGACTCATCATCGGCTGCTGCCTCCCTCTCTGTTGTTTGCTTTTTTTCTTCAGGTTTTTCCTCCTTCTCCTCTCTCACTTTTCAACTGTTGTTGAAGTACTGAATACAGACAGTCTTAGTACTTCCACTGGATATTCTTCGATACCAGACTGGCTATCAGCATTCCTAGTCAACATCCCTGTTACATATACACTCATAGACAGAATTTAAGGAAAGTCTTTGATGTTGCCGGTCGTCAGCTTTTTTTTTTTTTTTTAAGGAGACAGAGGCTGTTCACATTTGGTTATCTCGTGTCTTCAATAAAGGAGACAATGAGTACGTCATATTTTATGGACTTCGTACAAGGGGAACTGCCCCGATCTTGCAAAAGTCCAACCTCCATGAGCGAGTATAAGTAACCAAACGGGGCTCTGACACACTTTTATGTGCAAAATTCGAATGACTTTTAATATGGGTAGACATGTGGTGTACTTATAGTAAAAGCAGACACAAACTTCTACTCATCATTATTATCATGGCTTGTGTTAAGTGTACTAGGGATAATAATGATAAAAAACTATAATTTTATCATCTTATAAACTGTTCTACAGTATCCCCCCACATACACACCCTAGCTCTAGGAAATGATATCTCTAAATAAATTTTGAAGAGAACCAAATATTTAGTTCTTTATAGAGAATTTGTCGAGGACTATAATGAAAGAAAAACATCGAAATTTCGTAATTTTTTGAAATAGTTGAAATGATTGTACAAAAAACAAAAATTAATTATGTAAAAACCAGTAAAAAGAATTTGGAAAAGATTTTCTTAAATACAATACTTGTTTTTGATCAAGAAAATCCTTCGAGAAAATGTGTTTCGGACTATTAATCCTTACCACTACAGTATCTCTCGACAAATCACCGAGGTTATTTTTCTTCAAAGGTAGGGGTATGGGCGGAGCTCATCATTCTGATGAGTCATTCACCTGGCCCATTAGTTAGGATGACTGGTAAAAATAATGGGAGTTCAGGTTTATCCCATTTTGGGGAAAACTTCCATTTATTTATTTCTAAAACTTCGTGATCATGTTATAAAAGCTCCTGTACTGATGAAGGCCATAATCCGAAAACACGATATAAATATTAGCTTTAGTCTGAATTTGTCAAAACTGGTGTTGTAGCAAATTCTTCATCACCACGATAATATTCTGTACTGGGGCGATGAAACATTGTTTTAGTTCATTTTAAAGGGAGAGGTGTCTCTTTGAGTAAACACACACACAATCTTAATAATTTAAACCGGAGTAGAGACAGTAGAAGTTTGGTTTTTATGTAAAAGAAACATTCGTGTTTTAATGTTTGGACTTTTATAAATCCTCAAAATCGTGTTAAAGTGTGAAATGGATGACACAGTATGTAAATAAAGTTGATGTCTCTCTATCTTGAAACCTCAATCTTCAAGATTCTTTATTTCCCTTATCGGGCGTAGTTGACTCATACATCAGTGTATGCTCCAGGAACTTTTTCTTTCTTATCAGGTTCCAACTGAATGACTATTTGACTATTCATATATGGACAAAGATACCATGTCAAGTTGAATATATCTCCACTATGTGAATACATTTTATATTCCTACAGGTATATCTTGGATTATGAGTGTGTATACTGTATTGTTGTTGTTGTTGTCGTGTCCAATGAAGAGCCTCAGATGTCTCCATACATCTCTATCACAGCAATGTTCTCTATCTTGGGTGCGTATACTGTATTGTTGTTGTTGTCGTGTCCAATGAAGAGCCTCAGATGTCTCCATACATCTCTATCACAGCAATGTTCTCTATCTTGGGTGCGTATACTGTGCTGTTGTTGTTGTGTCCAATGAAGAGCCTCAGATGTCTCCGTACATCTCTATCACAGCAATGTTCTCTATCTTGGGTGTGTATACTGTATTGTTGTTGTTGTCGTGTCCAATGAAGAGCCTCAGATGTCTCCATACATCTCTATCACAGCAATGTTCTCTATCTTGGGTGCGTATACTGTATTGTTGTTGTTGTGTCCAATGAAGAGCCTCAGATGTCTCCGTACATCTCTATCACAGCAATGTTCTCTATCTTGGGTGTGTATACTGTATTGTTGTTGTTGTCGTGTCCAATGAAGAGCCTCAGATGTCTCCGTAAATCTCTATCACAGCAATGTTCTCTATCTTGGGGGTGTATACTGTATTGTTGTTGTTGTCGTGTCCAATGAAGAGCCTCAGATGTCTCCGTACATCTCTATCACAGCAATGTTCTCTATCTTGGGTGCGTATACTGTATTGTTGTTGTTGTGTCCAATGAAGAGCCTCAGATGTCTCCGTACATCTCTATCACAGCAATGTTCTCTATCTTGGGTGTGTATACTGTATTGTTGTTGTTGTCGTGTCCAATGAAGAGCCTCAGATGTCTCCATACATCTCTATCACAGCAATGTTCTCTATCTTGGGTGCGTATACTGTATTGTTGTTGTTGTGTCCAATGAAGAGCCTCAGATGTCTCCGTACATCTCTATCACAGCAATGTTCTCTATCTTGGGTGCGTATACTGTATTGTTGTTGTTGTGTCCAATGAAGAGCCTCAGATGTCTCCGTAAATCTCTATCACAGCAATGTTCTCTATCTTGGGGGTGTATACTGTATTGTTGTTGTTGTCGTGTCCAATGAAGAGCCTCAGATGTCTCCATACATCTCTATCACAACAATTTCCTCTATCTTGGGTGTGTATACTGTATTGTTGTTGTTGTTGTCGTGTCCAATGAAGAGCCTCAGATGTCTCTATACATCTCTATCACAGCAATGTTCTCTATCTTGGGTGTGTATACTGTATTGTTATTGTTGTCGTGTCCAATGAAGAGCCTCAGATGTCTCTATACAACTCTATCACAGCAATGTTCTCTATCTTGGGTGTGTATACTGTATTGTTGTCGTGTCCAATGAAGAGCCTCAGATGTCTCTATACATCTCTATCACAGCAATGTTCTCTATCTTGGGTGTGTATACTGTATTGTTGTTGTTGTGTCCAATGAAGAGCCTCAGATGTCTCTATACATCTCTATCACAGCAATGTTCTCTATCTTGGGTGTGTATACTATATTGTTGTTGTTGTGTCCAATGAAGAGCCTCAGATGTCTCCGTACATCTCTATCACAGCAATGTTCTCTATCTTGGGTGTGTATACTGTATTGTTGTTGTTGTGTCCAATGAAGAGCCTCAGATGTCTCTATACATCTCTATCACAGCAATGTTCTCTATCTTGGGTGTGTATACTGTATTGTTGTCGTGTCCAATGAAGAGCCTCAGATGTCTCCATACATCTCTATCACAGCAATGTTCTCTATCTTGGGTGTGTATACTGTATTGTTGTTGTTGTCGTGTCCAATGAAGAGCCTCAGATGTTTCCATACATCTCTATCACAACAATTTCCTCTATCTTGGGTGTGTATACTGTATTGTTGTTGTTGTCGTGTCCAATGAAGAGCCTCAGATGTCTCCGTACATCTCTATCACAGCAATGTTCTCTATCTTGGGTGCGTATACTGTATTGTTGTTGTTGTGTCCAATGAAGAGCCTCAGATGTCTCCGTACATCTCTATCACAGCAATGTTCTCTATCTTGGGTGCGTATACTGTATTGTTGTTGTTGTGTCCAATGAAGAGCCTCAGATGTCTCCGTACATCTCTATCACAGCAATGTTCTCTATCTTGGGTGTGTATACTGTATTGTTGTTGTTGTCGTGTCCAATGAAGAGCCTCAGATGTCTCCATACATCTCTATCACAGTAATGTTCTCTATCTTGGGTGCGTATACTGTATTGTTGTTGTTGTGTCCAATGAAGAGCCTCAGATGTCTCCGTACATCTCTATCACAGCAATGTTCTCTATCTTGGGTGCGTATACTGTATTGTTGTTGTTGTGTCCAATGAAGAGCCTCAGATGTCTCCGTAAATCTCTATCACAGCAATGTTCTCTATCTTGGGGGTGTATACTGTATTGTTGTTGTTGTCGTGTCCAATGAAGAGCCTCAGATGTCTCCATACATCTCTATCACAACAATTTCCTCTATCTTGGGTGTGTATACTGTATTGTTGTTGTTGTTGTTGTCGTGTCCAATGAAGAGCCTCAGATGTCTCCATACATCTCTATCACAGCAATGTTCTCTATCTTGGGTGTGTATACTGTATTGTTATTGTTGTCGTGTCCAATGAAGAGCCTCAGATGTCTCTATACATCTCTATCACAGCAATGTTCTCTATCTTGGGTGTGTATACTGTATTGTTGTTGTGTCCAATGAAGAGCCTCAGATGTCTCTATACATCTCTATCACAGCAATGTTCTCTATCTTGGGTGTGTATACTGTATTGTTATTGTTGTCGTGTCCAATGAAGAGCCTCAGATGTCTCTATACATCTCTATCACAGCAATGTTCTCTATCTTGGGTGTGTATACTGTATTGTTGTCGTGTCCAATGAAGAGCCTCAGATGTCTCTATACATCTCTATCACAGCAATGTTCTCTATCTTGGGTGTGTATACTGTATTGTTGTTGTTGTGTCCAATGAAGAGCCTCAGATGTCTCTATACATCTCTATCACAGCAATGTTCTCTATCTTGGGTGTGTATACTATATTGTTGTTGTTGTGTCCAATGAAGAGCCTCAGATGTCTCCGTACATCTCTATCACAGCAATGTTCTCTATCTTGGGTGTGTATACTGTATTGTTGTTGTTGTGTCCAATGAAGAGCCTCAGATGTCTCTATACATCTCTATCACAGCAATGTTCTCTATCTTGGGTGTGTATACTGTATTGTTGTCGTGTCCAATGAAGAGCCTCAGATGTCTCCATACATCTCTATCACAGCAATGTTCTCTATCTTGGGTGTGTATACTGTATTGTTGTTGTTGTCGTGTCCAATGAAGAGCCTCAGATGTCTCCATACATCTCTATCACAACAATTTCCTCTATCTTGGGTGTGTATACTGTATTGTTGTTGTTGTTGTCGTGTCCAATGAAGAGCCTCAGATGTCTCCATACATCTCTATCACAGCAATGTTCTCTATCTTGGGTGTGTATACTGTATTGTTATTGTTGTCGTGTCCAATGAAGAGCCTCAGATGTCTCTATACATCTCTATCACAGCAATGTTCTCTATCTTGGGTGTGTATACTGTATTGTTGTCGTGTCCAATGAAGAGCCTCAGATGTCTCTATACATCTCTATCACAGCAATGTTCTCTATCTTGGGTGTGTATACTGTATTGTTGTCGTGTCCAATGAAGAGCCTCAGATGTCTCTATACATCTCTATCACAGCAATGTTCTCTATCTTGGGTGTGTATACTGTATTGTTGTTGTTGTCGTGTCCAATGAAGATCCTCAGATGTCTCTATACATCTCTATCACAGCAATGTTCTCTATCTTGGGTGTGTATACTGTATTGTTGTTGTTGTCGTGTCCAATGAAGAGCCTCAGATGTCTCTATACATCTCTATCACAGCAATGTTCTCTATCTTGGGTGTGTATACTGTATTGTTGTTGTTGTCGTGTCCAATGAAGAGCCTCAGATGTCTCCATACATCTCTATCACAGCAATGTTCTCTATCTTGGGTGCGTATACTGTATTGTTGTTGTTGTGTCCAATGAAGAGCCTCAGATGTCTCCGTACATCTCTATCACAGCAATGTTCTCTATCTTGGGTGTGTATACTGTATTGTTGTTGTTGTCGTGTCCAATGAAGAGCCTCAGATGTCTCCATACATCTCTATCACAGCAATGTTCTCTATCTTGGGTGTGTATACTGTATTGTTGTTGTTGTCGTGTCCAATGAAGAGCCTCAGATGTCTCCATACATCTCTATCACAGCAATGTTCTCTATCTTGGGTGTGTATACTGTATTGTTGTTGTTGTCGTGTCCAATGAAGAGCCTCAGATGTCTCCATACATCTCTATCACAGCAATGTTCTCTATCTTGGGTGTGTATACTGTATTGTTGTTGTTGTCGTGTCCAATGAAGAGCCTCAGATGTCTCCATACATCTCTATCACAGCAATGTTCTCTATCTTGGGTGTGTATACTGTATTGTTGTTGTTGTCGTGTCCAATGAAGAGCCTCAGATGTCTCCATACATCTCTATCACAGCAATGTTCTCTATCTTGGGTGTGTATACTGTATTGTTGTTGTTGTCGTGTCCAATGAAGAGCCTCAGATGTCTCTATACATCTCTATCACAGCAATGTTCTCTATCTTGGGTGTGTATACTGTATTGTTGTCGTGTCCAATGAAGAGCCTCAGATGTCTCCATACATCTCTATCACAGCAATGTTCTCTATCTTGGGTGTGTATACTGTATTGTTGTTGTTGTCGTGTCCAATGAAGAGCCTCAGATGTCTCCATACATCTCTATCACAGCAATGTTCTCTATCTTGGGTGTGTATACTGTATTGTTGTTGTTGTCGTGTCCAATGAAGAGCCTCAGATGTCTCCATACATCTCTATCACAGCAATGTTCTCTATCTTGGGTGTGTATACTGTATTGTTGTTGTTGTCGTGTCCAATGAAGAGCCTCAGATGTCTCCATACATCTCTATCACAGCAATGTTCTCTATCTTGGGTGTGTATACTGTATTGTTGTTGTTGTCGTGTCCAATGAAGAGCCTCAGATGTCTCTATACATCTCTATCACAGCAATGTTCTCTATCTTGGGTGTGTATACTGTATTGTTGTTGTTGTGTCCAATGAAGAGCCTCAGATGTCTCTATACATCTCTATCACAGCAATGTCCACTATCTGTGAATTTTATTCTATTTTTATTTTAATTACTACAAATATTTCGTTGATAAGACACTCATCTTTTTCTGTAGCTACTATCTTCTTATTTAGTTTCTTTGCACTTAAGCAAGTCCTGCCATGTATTTCTATCTTGTACTTTATTCCTGGATAGCGTACCATCCATAATCCATCAGTCCAATTCTTCCTATCGTTCTATTTCAGCATACAGGTTGGTTTTTATTTTTCAAAACTGGTGAATCATTTTTTATCATCATTAGTAAACTTTTTAACTAGAGTGATGTACACTATCTTTCTAATGCACAATTAAAGGGAGAGGTGCCTCTTCTGGTATACATGACTATCATCCCCCCCCCTCCGCAACTTTATATCATACAATATATATATAATGTGTGATAAAACATTAAGAGAGGTCTGGCTCATCAGTGGTACTGTAGAAACTCCTATGAGAGATGGTCTAAAGTGAATATGGTTACTTCTGATTGCTTCTGAAAATGGTCGTTTATTTGAGATCGAAATAGATTTTAGGTCGCTCGGGGAATTAATCGTTATGCCAGTGTGGGTCGCTCATTGGAGGTTATACTGTAAACTCTTAGAGTTTATACGCCAGGTGCACATGTCGTCTGTTCCTCATGTCAGAGGCGGCCATTTATTTTGGAGCTAAGTCGGCCTGCCACTGAGTAGTGCTCCCAGTCTTAATGACAAAGGTAGACGCATTCTACTTCACCCAGTCATGATGGTTGTCAAACAGACACCATCAAGGGTCACAACTTGATACCTTAATATGATTGAGTGGAGATAAGAAAGAAGAAGAAGATATGCCAGGGTTTTCTCCAGATCGTTATCATAGTGATTGAAGACATATCAACATCACTCTAAGTGCTTGGATCCTGGAAGCTTTCGTACACAGGACATTGCTCATCTCCCTCTGTGTCAAGCCGCCATGCCGGAACTTTCCCGTTGTTGTCTGGGTAATATCCGGGCGTGTAACGTAACGTAAGTGTATCCGTAAACTTGAATGGGTAGACAAACCTACGTCTTCATTCAGTACAGTTATATACAGTAGTACCTCGGTTTGTCAGCATTATCCTTTTTATTGACATTGAATCGTGTTTTCACCTATAGAAAGGCGTTGGTACCTGAAAGCTAGAGATTAAATATTTAAAGAGAAACTTTTCCTTGGAATTAAGAAAAAGGCATATCCTTATCGTGCAACTGAAAGTTGCTTGCGCCATCTATCGGAATAAATATCAACTATTCTCTTTGATTTTTTAATTATTCCAGAATTGGTCAAATACACATTCTTGATTAATCAAGAAAAGCTAACCACGGACGCGTTTCGGGTTGTTGGCCCTCATCAGCGTGGTGCAGGCTTTTCCTTGGAAGGTTGATGATATTTTTACCTTAATATTGACATGCTTTTGTGATCCAAGACGCTCGTAGTGCAAATCAAAAGAGTTAAATGGGATATATAATCTATCCATTTTTACCGCGATAGATGGAAATGGAGGAGAGGGGAAACCATTAGGAGTTTATTGTAATTCGAGCGCCATCTGTCGGAATAAATATCAACTAATCGTTTTTGTATTATATCGTGAAGATATTGTATCTGGTTTTTATCCTGTAGAAGGGATTTCTTACCCGAAAGCTTGAGATTTGTGAATTAAAGAATTTGAAAAAGAAACTTTTTTCCCTGGAAGCTTGATTATTTTCACCTTAATATTAATAATCGATTTTTTAATTATGATACATCCTGCACCAATCTGACGAGAACCAACAACCCGAAACGTGTACGTAGTTGGCTTTTCATAATTAACTAAGAAAGTTACAAATACGTTACGCAATCAGAAGATAATTTTAAGTAGATATCCAACTGAAGATTTAAAAAAAAAAAAGAATAATAAATTGCCAAGTATCCCCACACGTGGAATCTATATACACGATAAAGGAAATTTTAAACTTCTTTTTAGGAATTCAGTAAAAATATCTCAAATTCCATCTCAAACATTCGAAGGCGATACCGAAAATGGAATGAAGTAAAAAAAATAAACTTTCAGCTTCCTTAAGTTCTGATTTACCTCATCCACAACACCTCATGCTCCAATCTACCTCATACATACATGCTAATAAAGCATAATTTGGATTATAGATTATAACTACAAGAAAATAAGACCTAATCCAAATATTTGATAAATATCAAATTGTGCTTCATCATTTTTAATAGATTTCAATAGATCTAAGAAGTTATTCTTCCTATGAGCTGAAGAGAATGAATTCCAAAGTGAATAAAAGTTGATGCCATCACTTGAAGATTCTATTTTAAAGAATTCAGTATAGCTGAAGCACTTCTCTTTTTCAAGAAGTTGAGAAAACACAGCATTTAAAGGGTGAGTTATTTATTCTCAAATCTATTACACACTATTAATTTATTTGGATTATGTCTTATTTTCTTGTAACACACACATATTGTAATCTACCTCACATACACAAAAGAAATATTTTTAAAAATGGATAACCTTTGACAAAATTGACATGAAATAGAAAACTTTCAGAAAAAATAACTATAACAAAATATAACTATAAAACGAGATGAATAGTAAACTGTTTCTTCATTAAAATACAGCAAGCTTTCGTGTGTAAACTCTTTCTCAAGCCTGATATATATTTCAATTCGTCGTTTTACTTTTACTTTTGCATTTACTGGCGGGGTTAGATTTGTGCAAAAAAAAAAAAAAAGGGGGGGGGGGGGGGGCATTAAATCAATTTTTAATTATTAAAAAAAAAAGATGGCCAATACGGGATTCGATCCCGAGTTAGGATTGTCAAAAAAAATCGATGCTTTTTACAACTCTTTCATTAATCCCTTCAAACAAAAAACGTATTTCAAAGAATTCCCAGATTTTATTCACGAAAAGATTTGTTTAATAAAGCAAAACATGTTGAGGTTTCCCCATCGGTAGTTTATCACAGCAGACGACGCCTAGCAACAGAGAAGAGAACAATGGAGCAGCTAGGATTGTCAACGTTTGTTTCCAGACAACCGTTTTCTCCACATTTAGCCGCGTGTTGCTACCCCCTCGTGAAAGTCAGATCGCTTGCTTGTTTGCTTCCAACAAAACTGCCGAAACGACGTGCAATCTTCCATTCAACCTTAATTCCATCATCATCATCTTTCCAGGTGACGAGAGAAATCTTTTGGCATCGCATCATGCCGTCTCAACTACAGATAACGGTTTCATATTTATATTATGATGCACTAGCGCGCCATCTGTTATCAAAATTCGAAACTATTTTAGGGGGGGGAAAATTCTTTTTGAAATTAAACAATTTCTACTGCCCTTACTGCGATGGAAAAAAATTAATGGGAGTGCCTGGCTCATCATCAGTGGTGAACCCTCCCAGCGGTTTTGCCAGTTTAATCTACCATACCGCTGTTATATTGCATTTTTCGATCTTCCTTTTATAGTGATACTGTTGCTAGATTCTTGGAATGGGTATTTTAGATAAATTCATTTATATTAGAACTACCTCCCTCTGTATAAAGGACAACACCTAATTGCATAGCTAAAGTGCCCTTTTAGGGAGAGATGTCTTTGAACTGGAGAGTAGCTTAATAGTAAAAATGGTAATTTTGCAAATGAAAAACTGTTCTTTATAGAGAGATGTCCCCTAGTACGAGTGTCCTCTCATGTGTGGAGGGGTTCCATTATATAATAACATTTAACTTTTTTTATCCAAATAAATCGAAATCCAAGTTTGTCAAAGTTGGTTGAGTATCAAATATTCCTGATAATTAAAAAAGTAATAAATAAATAAATAAAACTAACTGTGTGTGTAGCCTGGAATATAGGAGCCTACTGAAGTCGCCAACTATCCGAAAAAAAAAAAAAAAACTTTTTTTTTACAAATTATGAAAAAGGCATCTCCTTATCATGCAACTGAAAGTTGCTGATGGCTTGCGCCATCTATCGGAATAAATATCAACTATTCTCGTTGACTTCTAATTATTCCAGAATTGGCCAATTACCCATTCTTGATTAATCAAGAAAAGCTAACCACGTATTTTTTTTATATAAATATCATATCAATAATAAATATATATCCAAAATATGTAAATAAGGAAAGATTATAACTTTAAATGACATTGAAAAGCTAATATATTGATCTTAGACCACATTTGGTAAAAATAACTTTACCTACAAGATGTCCCGGCCGGCATTCATTGTTTATTGATTGGGGTCGGTGGACGATTGGTATAAGCAATCGATTTACGACAGCTAAGACCCGGGATCGAATCCCACTTTGGACACTTTTTTTTTCAAAAAAAAAAATGTGTTGGATGTTAGTTGGTTATGTAAATAGATACTACGTTTTTCTATATTTTATGTAAATAGTTATTTTGCATTTTTCTCTTGTTTTATCTTTTGGCTTTATAAAAGGGGATGCTGCCTGTGCCGGCAGTCGTGGTAGAGTGTGACTCGTGGCTTGATGAAATAAATCTACCTCTTCCAAAAGTACAAGTTTTCTCAGTGGTAGACTTATTCGGGGTATATCTCCGCGACAAATTGCTTTTTTTTTCAATGTCCCCGATTCTTTCAAAAGTCCAACCCTACCACCGAGTACAAGTAAACAAACGGAACTCTGGTACACTTGTAAATTCATAGGTCAAACTGCTATCTACCTGTGTAGACATGTGGTACACTTACAGTAAAAGCAATCGCTAACTACTCACCATGATTATCATGGCCTGTAATTATATTTATATCTGAATGTATAGTTTAACGTAGAGGTTATTTAAAGTCCATAAAAATTTGGTCAATACTGAACAAATTAGTTCATAGACAAAACTTATGGAATTGGAAAGTCTGATATCGCCGGTCGTCTATTATTATTATTATTTTTTTTTTAAGGAGACAGGCTGCTCACACTTGGTTATCTCGTGTATCTTCAAAAAGGGTCACTGTAATATCTTTCAGAGTTATTGTTTGAATCCCGATATACATGTTAAAAGGTACAACTTCCTTAAGTTTTGTCCATGAATATACTTCAATTTGAACCCTTTTAGAAGATATTATTGACTTTCACATTTAAAGATCATTCTTCTTCAGAATCGCTGTAAAAACGCTTAAAAAACTAGGCCCTGTTCTCCAGTGATGTCATCCTTTTTCTATACTGAGAAACAACTTCCTTAAGTTTTGTCCATGAGTGTATTTGAAAGAATGAAAATGATGGTTATATAGCGGCATAATGAAAATTCATATCTTCTTTATTTCTATACTAATTAGTGTGATCATAATATAATCATATAATTAAATTAAAGAAATAATAATATTCATTGAGTACACATTCAATTGAGCAGAACCAAGGACGAAGTTGTTTCATTTGGCTGATAGTTTGCCTATAAAAGACGAAAAAAAAACCGTTCAATTCTAACTATGTTTTATATCGTTTTGTAAATAGAGCAATCCATAAACAAATATTTAATTAATAAGGCATATATTGAATCAAAATTTGTAAAATAAATGATATTTTGATCCAATCCTTTTTAATTAAACACATTAAAAATGTTATAATACCTTGAAAAAGGTTGGCATTTAGCCAACTGAAATATTGGTAAAAATAAATGATATTTTGATTCAATATATGCCTTTTTAAATAAATATTAGGTTTTATATGTGTAATAGAGATTATAACAGAGAGACAACAACACACACACACACACACAAAAAACGACGCTGTTGTGGGGGGACGTGAAAAAGCTAACAAATCAGGCCTTAAATTAATCCATATTTACAATCTTTCTACCCATCTGTCACGTGATAAATCTAAGAAACTTTAGCGACGTGGGTTGAACCTAATCAGCGTGAACAAAAAGGGGGAGATTTTGGTCAAAAAAAAAAAAAAAGATTATTCCCCTCCCCCCCGCCAAGAACATATGGCAAGGTGCCTGCCTGCCCGCCACATTTGGAGCGGTGTCTTTGCCCTAGATTACATTCCCCCTCGGGGCAACCTGTTTGTGTTAGCTTCTGTGAATGGAATTAATTCAACCGCCCGGTAACACCGCCCTTCTGTGAACAAAATATTAAAATAAGTTTTAAAATTCTATTTTAATTTGAATATTATAGGAAAAATACGTCGATATCTTTAAAGAAAATAAAATTTTAAATATCAAAAATATTATTATTAAAATATATTTTTATTACTATTGGGGAAGTTTTTAACTGAAGATAAGATATACTACTTTAAAATAACTATTTCTTAACTTCGTAATAAATTACTTTGTTGGAAAAGACCAAAGGTAAAAGCCACGAGGTTCTTTATTTAGAAGATTGCAAGCTTTCGGACATTGACATCTTTTAACAGGCTATAACGCGAATATAAGAAACTAGAGAAGATTTGATATAATATCATATATATATATATATATCTACTTATATAATTGCCTTATTCTGTCTGTGTGAAGTTCACTGTGTGAAGTTCACGGATAGATTTTGGTCAGAATGGATAAAATAAAAAAAAGTGTCAAGGGATGGGAATCGAACCCACGACCTTCCGCTTACCGGACAGATGCCATGACCACTAGGCTACCCTGGACATATTTTTCCGTTCATAAAGTTAATATATGATGCCAATATATATAATAATTGTATAAACGAATGCAAGACAAAATCACCGTGAATGTTTCTTTTTTTTTTAAGGCAATTTCTTTTTAAGGCAATTATCGTTTTGCACAATTACTTAATCTTTTAAAATAAATAACAATACTTAAATGAAAATATGTTTCTTTAAATAAAATAAAATAAACTTTTAAATCGGTAACCTTCATGAGAATTTTAAAAACACACAGTTTGGAACGGGACGTTTCACAAGAGTGACATCCATGGCGCCAATTTATAATTGTAACGAATAGTATTTGAATTAAAACGTTTTTAAAATATATACGCACTCGGGTAAACCCGGGCGTTGCCCGGGCCATTCGTCTAGTATGTTATAATAGAAAAAAAAAAGATTTTTCTGTTTGATTTTTGATAATTAGTTATATAGAATTAATACTTGATGCTGATTATTTTGAGAATAGAGATATTTGTTGAGCAGTCGTGGCAATGATTAAATAAAATCAGTTATCAAAATAGATTTAATTGAACTTATGGAATATATGAAAAACATGATTTGAAAAAGTACTGCCTGGCTTAAGGCGAGTAGAATAAAGAAAACAAAAAATTATTTACATAATGTACAAAAGTTTTGAGCCGGTCATTGGGATAGATAAAATATGGTTTTACGGGCTACTAACCAAAAGTTATGATTTTTGAGCCCAAGCGCGATGTCAGGTGGCAAGGGACCCTAGGATCTGGCTGCAGGAGATGTGTCGCAGGGGTAGTGGAAACGTTGGCAAGCAGGGGAACAGCGCCAAGGTGCAGTGAGGCAGGAGCATTTATTGGCCAGGAATCCAGTAGAGGTGGCAGATGGAATTGGAGGCAGAAGGTCCTTGAAGCCTAGAACTTGAGGGCCCTAGACTTCAGGATGGGGCAGCTTGAGGCTCTCGCCTCGTGCTTGTCAGGAAGGCCCTTGGAGCAGCAGTTGGCACATTTGGAGGTGCTCTGGTCAGCAATGGATGGGCAGGCGCGGCCTTCGTGGCCGTCTTGACCGCAGTGGAAGCACTTAGGAGCTCTGGAGCATTGGGCAGAGTTGTGGCCGAAGCCACAACAGCGGAAGCAGACGCGGGCGCGGATGGACTCCTCGAAGTTGAGGATTACTCCATCAACCACGATTCTCCCGCGAACGCCCAGGGCTCTAAAGGTCTTGAGGTCCACCTCGATGAAGGCGGTGCAGGTCCCGCTTCTGGGTGCAGAACGGTGCGCCACGCGCACCACCTTGTCCCCAGGAAGTTTTCTAACAGCAGCGGTTTCCAGGAAGGTCTCCTCAATTGTGGAGTTGGATGTCTCCTCATCCACTTTGAAGAGGCAGATCCGTGGCAGGATCTCCTTCTGCTGGCGGACCTTCATTCCATTCAACTTGCTGGCCAGGGAGGTTGTCACCTCAGGGATGGTGTCAGGATTACTGGAGTGGAGGACCAGCTTCCCCTTGGTGTGCAGGGAGGCCCAAACGCCTTGGGGGAGAGTGTGGGCAGCGCGGACAGCTTTTAGCATCTCCCTTGGGTCAGCCTGTGGGTCATCAGAGATGACCACTGTGTGGGCCGCCGATTTTTCTCCATGGAGGATCACTTGGGAGGCCGCAGGCTTGGATACGCGGGAAGGCGCAAGTTTTGGAGGACCATTCAGGTTTGTCCTCTTTGCAGGCGGGTTGGGAGCCTCAGACTGCTTCCTTTTGGTTGGAGCAGGAGCAGGCAGGGAGGAGGCAGGCTTCTTGGCAGGGAGAGCAGCAGGAGCAGGAGTGGCGGGCTTGATTGGGTCAGTCTGGGAGCTGGTTTCATTGCAGGAAAGAGCAGGGCAGGTTTGAGTGCCGCGGCAAGCAGTCTTGGGCTTGTTGGCTTCCTCAATTTCGTCCAACTCTGCGAAGGCCTCGAGGGTGTCAGTGAGGTTCTCTACATTGGTAGCGAGGGCCTTGATCATTTCAGTCCGCGAGGCGATGTAGCGGATCAGGTCCTCATGCAGGGAT
Organism: Cordylochernes scorpioides; assembly: GCA_030710605.1. NCBI lineage: Eukaryota > Metazoa > Arthropoda > Arachnida > Pseudoscorpiones > Chernetidae > Cordylochernes > Cordylochernes scorpioides. Next base: position 115,987,649 of record CP092863.1, on the reverse strand, counting down.
TTCAGGGCAGGATGGCCAATGGAGCTCAGGATGCTGCAGTTGCGTGAGATCACCATCTCATCTTCCCTCTCCAGGTCGGCGACGTTCATGATGGGCTTGTATGGGCGAGTTTTTATAGGGGAAGCGTGACCTCTGGCGGTCGATTTAGCAGAGTATTTGAATCCATGAAATTATAATTTAAAATAAAATAATATTTCCATATAACATATATGTCATATCTTCTCTATTTTATCGTATTTGCGTAATAGCCTGTTAAAGGATGTCATTGTTCGAAAGCTTGCAATCTTCTAAATAAAGAAAGACGTCTACCTTTGGTCTTTTCCAACAATGGCATCCTGCAAATCATTCTATAAAATAAGTTTATTTAATAATTCGTTAACGTTCTAAAGCTTCCAAGTTACATATAGGAACGCCTGTATGTAAATAGGAAAAATTTACAAAATTTAACTAATTATTAAAGGAACTTATTGCATCATTAATAAATAGTTATTTTTAATATATTCTCTGCAATTTTCTTTTGCGATAGGCTTCCACGTTTATCGATTTCTTTTCAAGAAACTTTTCAATTTATAACCTGATCTTTATCAAGTTACATATATATGCGAAAAAATATTATTATCAATTTTCTTTATATAAAAATTATTACTCTATTGTATATAATAATCACGAAATAGAATTTATTAAAAAAAAAAACAATATCTTC
>CP092863.1:115955145-115986846 GCA_030710605.1 Cordylochernes scorpioides | reverse complement strand
TTTCCTAATTTTCTACCTTCTGTATATATATTTCAAATTATATAGCAATAAATATATTTTAAGAAACTGATAATTTATTATGTTGATTGTAGATATATTGCCAGACATTCATTTCTTTTGTACAAAGTCCTTGTTAATATCATATGGCTATTCTTTACGACCTAAAATTATTGTAAATATGTATAGACAATGTAAAGACATAAATGTATGACAGCGCAAGTGTCCCTAGGGAGACATAACGCTTTAAATTGAAATAAAATAAATAAAAAAAATATAATAATTAAGATATGCTTATGTGCTTTAAACAAAAAAAGATTATTTTGATGAAATAGAGGTGAATCTCAGTGGGTTTATTATGGGGAGCGCTTCCTCTTGGTGGACCACGGTTATTAGGGGCCGATCCAATGGGGGTCGTTGGGTTCTGTCGTTGTAGGGTGGTTGCTGCTGTAGCATGACATATGATTTTCCATAGGAAGGGAAAATCTCTACATATTTGCGTCCTCATGGCCAATGTCCTAGAGCATCTAAAGCCAGGATGGACCGACCGGGATAAATCTTAAGAAGTTAGAAGTTGGAAAGAGCTTCTAAAGATGGATGTACCTATGATACAGTACAATTTGGATTATAGACTAAAAAATGAAGTAATACAAAGCAATAACACGTCATCTATATAATACAAATGAAAATAGCAAACACACCAGCAAATACACATCCTTCAGTCTAACAAATAAAATCAGAATGATCCAATACAGTATTAGAGCTCTAAAGAAGCGGTCTGGTAGATTAAATTGGCCAAACCACTGGGAGGGTTCACCACTGATGAGTCAATCCCTTCCAATATTTTTTCATCGCAGTAAGGACAGTAGAAGTTTGATATATTAAAAGAAACAATCGCGTTCTGGTGTTTTCATTTGTAAAAAAATAACGTAACAAAAACAAATAAGTCATATCCTAATCACTAACATGAAAGTTTTTAGATGGCAGAGCGCTGGTGAATTCAACACTGATAATTGTTGCAGATTTTATCAATAGATGGCAATTAAATTTATAAATGAAACTTTGGTCAGGAAAAAAAAAGGTATATAAATGTTTCACAAGATATTTTCTGATTGAAAAGTGGTAGCAGAGCGTGGTTGAACCTTTCTGGTTCTGTCTCTTCAACTATTTTGGTCCACTCTAGTCCAATTTTAGACCATCGGGCATGTAGATGTATGCGGTTGCTATTCTTTTGTCAACATATATATCCTTATATCTAATAATAATATTATATTTATAAAATCACTTATTTGACTGTTCTTTTGCATCACCGACCCACAACAAAAAGTTTTTGGCCTCCAAAACAATTTTTATAATCATTTATTTATATCATCACACTGATCAATTATATAGAGGGATTAAGTAAAATTAATCATTAGGCCTCCAGGGAAAAAGACACTGGAGGAATGATTAATTAATATTGATACAAGGAATTATTTCATAGAATATAGAGAGGGATTATTTTTATGGAGATCGTTGGATGTGTGATCTAAACTGTTGGTTTTTGACTGCTATGACCCGGGATTCAATCCCGCATTGGTCATTTTAAATTTTTAAAAAAATGCTCCTAATGGTCCACAATTCTTTCAAAATCCAACCCATACCAGTGAATGCAGGTAGTCAAATGGGGCTGTGGCATACTTATAAATGTAAAAGTCAAATGTTTTCACATATGTAGACCTGTGGTGTATTTACAGGAAAGCAGTTGACAACTTCTATCAACCATGATAATCATCTTTAGATGCACTAAACAGGACCTTTGGGAGAGGCCGCTGCTCATCATAAAACAGCTCGAGGAGCATGGACTCATGGAATTCGTGTAATCTTTACACAAGGGGATAAGAAACAACAACATGATAATCATCTACTCTACTGAGGGTGGGATACATGGTCTCTTCATACTTCCTTCGCCATCCTCTTTTTCTCCGGCGTAGATGTGTCGTCCAGTCCATTGTTTTAGATCGTCTGTGTATCCCTGTCGTCTCCTTCCCCTGATCTCTTCCCCCGGTGCTTTCCCTCCAACACTGTCAGCAAAGTCTCTCCTGCTGGCATCACATGTCTAGCAAACGTCAGTTTTACTACGTGTACTAGATATAATAATAGTAGAATGACATTTGAAAACTATCCCTCATGTGCTTCTTTTGAATGAAAAATCGAAATTTATTTTAAGGAGAAATAACGATTATTTCTAACCTTTAGGGATGAAGTATGAAAGGATGAATTGTGAAGAGTAATGATAAACGGAAAAATAAAAGTGTCCAGGGATTTTCAGTTTATCATTACTCTCACAATTTCATACTTACTTCCTAAGGTTAGAAATAATCGTTATTTCTCCTTAAAATAAATTTAGATTTTTCGTTCAAAAGAAACACATGCAGGATAATTTTCAAATGTCGTTCTACAATCATAAACTGCATTATATTGTATTATAAATAATAATAATAAAAAAGATATAAAAATGTGGTTTCAATAGTAATAGACTGCAAAGTAGAGTAAAAATTGCCTGTTGGTTCCTGTCATAGGTATTTCTATATAAACCAGTTTTTAACTATTACTTGATTTAAATCTTTATATTTCAAACATAAAACTTTTCAAAGTGATGGACCCCAAAGATAATTTAAAAACTTTGATGACTTATCCACTCGCCAAAGTAAGCAAGAGAAAGGTATAAATGACTAAAAGGAAAGCTTGCTAAAAAATCTGGGCTCAGCTGGCCCGGCTGATAGTACCCTGTAAGGGCTCCTGATCCAGGATGAGCAGTGTTTGTACTCCATGTTAGGAGCTGCTGCACATGGCATCTGTTCCTCATGTCAGAGGCGGCCATTTCTTTTGGAGCTAAGTCAGCCTGCCACTGAGTAGTGCTCCCAGTCTTAATAACAAAGGCAGACGCATTCTACTTCACCCAGTCACAGACACCATCAAGGGTCACAACTTGATATCCTAATATGATTGAGTGGAGATAAGAAAGAAGAAGAAGAAGACTAAAATCAAATTTATTAAAAAAACAACAACAATCACACATCGGGCCATTCATAGACACCATGTCCGGGGTATTTCTTCTTAGCTCTGATGTCGGTGACGATGGTAGGGGAATTGTAGAAGGCGGAGACTCCATTAAAGAAGGTGTCTGTGTCCGGATTGAATCGGATATATTCTGGTTGGACATGGAGGTTGGGAGGCAGTTTGTCCTGGTTGGCCACCAAGTAGTCAAAGGGATTGAGGGCCTCCACGGGGGAGAGGTAGAAGTTGAGGAGGTCGTTGAGGGTGTTTATCTTACTTAGGTCAGGGCTGGTCACCTCGTGGTCAAACTCCCTCTCGCACTTCTGGAGCATCTGCATCACACATCCCGTTAACTTAAGTGTTATTTGATAAGGCACAATTTGGATTAATATTTTTAATTAGAAAAAAAGTGCCCAAAGTGGGATTTAATCCTGGATCATAGTGGTCAAAGACCAATGGTTTAGACTATGGATCCATCAATCCCCCTAAAATAAAATCTTATTTTTAAAACAGAGTGTATGACGTGGCAGATTTTTCAAGGAGCCATCTGACCAGAAGGAAGGTGTTCTGGAAGCCAGAGCTATCTTATTGGATACCGAACCTAAGGTAACCACCATGGTTTCATCATTATTTTAGTTATCAACATGTGAAAAATTAAGAAAAAAGGTCAGTTGATAAGGCACAATTTGGACTATAGATTATAAACACAAGGTAATAAGACCAAATCCAAATAAATAAATAAATAGTGTGCGACGTTTCGGTAACAGCGTTGTTACCATCTTCAGACAAAAGTACTGAATGAGAAATTTTACCACAGCATGTTTTAAATAGTTATTGTTATCAAGTGTGTAAACATATATTCTCTAGAAAACTATCTTCTTCTTATCTGTTATCTTATTTACACACTTGATAACAATAACTATTTAAAACATGCTGTGGTAAAATTTCTCATTCAGTACTTTTGTCTGAAGATGGTAACAACGCTGTTACCGAAACGTCACACACTATTTATCTATTTAGATTTGGTCTTATTACCTTGTGAAGTGTTATTTCTTATCCATTTCTGCAAAAAGGTCCTAATACTTTGTATTTATTATTCAGTATAACAACGGAGTTACAATCACACACTATATATTTATTTGGATTTGGTCTTATTACCTTGTGTTTATAATCTACTAGCCGAATGACCCGGGCAACGCCCGTGTTTTACCTGATTGAATGTTTTGATTCAAATACTATTTGTTACAATTATAAATTGGCGCCTTAAATAAATGCATATATTAGTTAATAGCTATAGCCTATGTGCTTTATCTGTCTATGTACTGTTGGCTTCCGTAGGCGTCTCTTACTGGGAAAAAGAAAGAGAGGATTCCATTTAGTTATTAACTAATATATGCATTTATTTAAGGTGCGACCCGCTCCAACACAATAGTTACAAAAACCAAAAAGCGAGTGGGGGGGGGGGGCAAAGTCAAAAACAAAGTGTCTCGCGTAGTGGCGGCGCCATCGTAGCCACGTGATCGTAGCCAACCAATAGGAGAGCGCCATTCCAAAAAAAAAGCAAACGGTGACAGAGATGATGACGCTCGTAACTGTATATAGAATTTATAATCTATAATCGTGTACCTAATCCTTACTAAATACCTCTTTGGCAAATTCTGAAGATTTCATTTGATCCTTTGTAAATCTTATGAAGTCCGCCCCTGGGCCATTAGTCTAAAACCAATGTCTTCAGATGGGTGTTCCTTAGTTTGCCAACGCTGGAGTCATGGCTTTGTCACCGACTCCGCTAGTTTGCGGCAGCAGTCAATAAATGGCACATAGTTTTAGCTTCTATTTTGACAAGAGAGGTGACCATTATTAGAACATTATATTTTCCAGGCAATTATTTGTGAGGAAAAAAAAAAGTTGCGAAATTCTATTAATTACAGTTTTGCATATACATACACTCAAAAATATATATATATGAATATAAATATATTTTTGAGTGTATGTATATGCAAAACTGTAATTAATAGAATTTCGCAACTTTTTTTTTTCCTCACAAATAATTGCCTGGAAAATATAATGTTCTAATAATGGTCACCTCTCTTGTCAAAATAGAAGCTAAAACTATGTGCCATTTATTGACTGCTGCCGCAAACTAGCGGAGTCGGTGACAAAGCCATGACTCCAGCGTTGGCAAACTAAGGAACACCCATCTGAAGACATTGGTTTTAGACTAATGGCCCAGGGGCGGACTTCATAAGATTTACAAGGGATCAAATGAAATCTTCAGAATTTGCCAAAGAGGTATTTAGTAAGGATTAGGTACACGATTATAGATTATAAATTCTATATACAGTTACGAGCGTCATCATCTCTGTCACCGTTTGCTTTTTTTTTGGAATGGCGCTCTCCTATTGGTTGGCTACGATCACGTGGCTACGATGGCGCCGCCACTACGCGAGACACTTTGTTTTTGACTTTGCCCCCCCCCCCCCCACTCGCTTTTTGGTTTTTGTAACTATTGTGTTGGAGCGGGTCGCACCTTAATATTTTTGTATTTCATATTTCTTTAAAATGCAAATATTTTTAATATATGTAATTGTTTTGAAAATAGAGCAATCCATAAATAAATCTTTAATTAAAAAGGCATATATTGGATCAAAAAATCATATATTTTACCAATATTTCAGTTGGCTGAACGCCAACCTTTATCAAGGTGTTTTTACATTTTAAATGTTATGTAAAGACTTTAATATGTTTGTACAGGATTAGAATTATTCTCTTTTATTTTTATTTGTGTCATGCAAATTATATGTACATTGTGTAAATTTATTATTTGTTTTATATAAGATATATGTAAAAAAGTTAAGATATAAAAAAGACAATTTTGGTTAAATAAAGGCAGTGTGAAAGTGAGGCTGGTCTACGGTGTCTTGCTTAACCTCCTTTACAGATTTAAATTGTCTCCACGTGGGAGACTGGTCCTTCTACCTTGGAATTAAGGGCAACTAGGGCAGACAGCCCTACCGCGCCAACAATGTTATAACACCTTGATAAAGGTTGGCGTTCAGCCAACTGAAATATTGGTAAAATAAATTATATTTTGATCCAATATATGTCTTTTTAATTAAATATGTAATTGTGTAGATATGTATACAGTAGAACCTCAATGAGAGGACATCTCTCTATAAAAGACAGTTTTCATTTACAAAATTACCATTTTTTACTATTTACCAACTCTCCAGTAAGAAGATACCCCTTCATAAAGGACAATTTAGCTCTGCAACTAGGTGTTGTCCTTTACAGAGAGGTAGTTCTACTGTACATGTAACAATTTATCTCTTTATACAAAAAAAAGAAAGAGAATTTTTACTCCTGTGGAAAGACAGAAAATGCTCAGAAGTTCGGTTAAATAAATAAATAAAAAAGCTTATAAGAAACTCTTCACGATTTTCTACTTTTTATAAGTAAATTCTATATATTAATAAAAGACAATTCGCTGAGGGAAAAGTTTCTTTTATGTATATCGGCAATACAAGCTTTCGGGCTCAACAGCCCTTCGACAGGTATAACTACGCTACTGAGGTTTATCGAATCTAATCCATATATATACATACAAAGAAGAAGGAAATACAAGACAGATATGCTAAAAAAAAACTGATTTACATATTACAAAAATGAAAAATAAATTATTGGTTAATGCTAATTCTCTATTAAGATTATGCTATTACAGTAAATTACAAATTTAAGAAGCCGGAGATTATTGATTAGGATGGAGGTTCCGGAATTATACTATGATATACGCCGGGCAAATCATGCCGATATACATAAAAAGAAACTTTTCCCTCAGCGAATTGTCTTTTATTAATAATTATACCGAAGGGATTATATTAGCAACAATATATATATAAACAACAACAACAAAAAGCCTTTATTTAGGGTCACTGACCCTATACAGGATTCACCAGAGGTATGCATAGGAACAAAGCAGTGAGACAAAGGAAACAACGATATAGACAGAAGAAAAAGAAAAAAAAAAAACAAGAAAGAGAAAGAGGTAAGCAATAAAAAAACAACACAAAAAGAGTAGCAGTAAGAAAGTGAGGAGTGAGTGTCACTTGGCCTTCTTCTGAGATATGGACTTGTGGAAACCATAAAACGCCGTAGCAATATACTTATTTTGGGTCATATTGTCAATTATTGATGGAAGTGAAGCACAGAGTTGCCCAGTTTTGAGCATAAGGGTTCTTCTTTCTTCTTTCAGAGCAGAGCAGAGCAATCAAAAATATAGTGAGTGAGTTTCATATATCTATATGTCATAATTTGTATATAATTGTATGCCCCCCGACCCACTATGCATGTACAATGTATGATTTTCAAAGATTTAATAAAGAATAAGGTAACTGGAGGAAAGGAAGTAGCAACAAGACATAGGAAGCAGGCTAAAAGCGGGCACAAGTATAAATAACTTGTACAGTCAATACTTCCTGGCAAGCCCGGACGTATCTGGTATCCGCAGAAGTTATATTAGTTGAGAGACACCCAATATTTCCGGACAGGACCGGACGTATTTGATAGCCGCGGAAGTAAATAGAGTCGAACTAACACCCGATACTTCCTGACCAGGCCGAGCGTATCTTCCACCAAAGGAAGCCGCCGGTCCAATTAGGAAGCAACAACTAAGTAGGTCAACCAATAGAAAAACGGGCACGTTCCATCCTTCGACCAATGGGAAGGAAGACAACTCGTGGTGTTAAATCGAAAGGCAAGAATTGTCAGTAGTGACTTGGCTCCCACCGAGTTCAGATCAGTAGTGATTTCGCTTCCAACAAGGTGACATCTGCTCTAGACCTCTCTCCCTCTGCTCATCCCACAGCTAAGTTCAATCACCGCCATGTGATCAGATAATTAACAATCAAAACCCGCTCCGCTCTTCTCAAGCTTTCTTTCCTCCAACCCAGTTGCCTTTTATTTTCAAACCCCATCACGTGTCCTGATTATTCCTAACTGTATGCTTAAACTTCCACTCAAACGACTGCGCTTCAACCAAATCTCACCATTCTCATCGAACAACAAGAAATTCCGCAACGATATTGTCACAGAACGGTTAAGTCGACAGGATTCTACAACAGTGTAATACATCAAATATTGCAGTGTAATAACTTTGGATATATTACATAGAGTCGACAGGATAAAGAGATGGAATTTAATCAGGATCCCATAGGCGTAAAAACGGACAACCCTACGAAAGAAAGAGGAGAAGACGGCAGCCAATTGAGAGAGAACGAACAGGCAGGAGAAAGGCAGGAAATGACCGGCCGCGAGACAACTGCGCCCCTAGCGGACTTCGTCACCCAACTGTCGGCCCTCTTGACCCGAACAAAGATTTCTGATGGAGCTGAGGCGACAATCGCGCTTTTCGATGGAACATATAGCGCGACACAGTTTTTCCAAGCGTTCGACCGAAAAATGGAAGACGCATCCATGGGAGAACAAGAAAAATTACTCCGCCTACCAAACTACCTGGTGCGACAACCCCTGGAGCTCTTCAGGAAACTTCGGCTGGCCGACCGGAGCTATTTCCAGGTGAGGCAAATCCTCCTAGATCTCTATCCTGAGTCAAGCGAAGCATCCTTTGCGAAATATTTCGCCATGAAGCTTACTGGGCAAGCCAACCTAGAGACCTACTACCGGGAGAAAACCGCCATGGGATTGCAACTAGGACTTCCACAGGAGGTGATTCTCGAGACGCTGACAGAAGGACTGCCATTCAACGACCAGCGACTAGTCCGCGTAGTGCCTCCCGAGAACCTAGGAGAGTGGTTCCGACTGGTACAGCGGATCCACGGACCCAGTGTACCGACAACGCGACCCAGAGAAGATCAACCACCCACAATGTCGGGTCCGTATCACAACACACCCCGACGCCCAGGTGCATGGAATGCACCTCTTCCGCCATCCAACTGCAAGTTCTGCGGCGCGAGGCACTGGCACAGCGAATGCCGACATCGACCAGTCCCGGCGACCCACGAAAAGGTTCGGACAGTGCAAACGGTCCCAAAATCACCAGTCCCGATTCCACAACAACCAAGTCAAGCCAGAGACACCCCAACCGAGCAGCCCTTTCGAGACTAAGGTAGGCACCCCCCGTATGGCGTCAAGAATTGACTTTGAACTCTTATCTAACCCTACCTACCCCTTTAACCATGTATCTAAACATGTACCAAATGAATGCAAGCACGGGCTAGACCAAAACCTGTCCCAAAGGACTCGTACAGCACACAAAGCTTTCACACATGGAAACCCTTGCCTGCATGCATTGCCCAAACCTCAAATATTTACATGCCACCATTCTAATCTCACACCACGCAACTTTTCATGCCCACAACATATAAAGCCACCACGACTTCAACCTACAATTCCAATTATGCCCAAAAAAGTGTCCGTACACCGACACAGCTCACCCACTTACCACGCAAATGTACCTCACAACATACACGCACCCATACGTCACCACGCAACAAACACGCACAACCCGCACAACAAACGCAACACGCGCGCCAAAAGACAACAACAAACAAGCGCATGCACAACCGTTAAGAATAATACAATCATCCCGTCTACACAAAACATAGAAAAAATTCACGCCACCAAACAACCACACAATCGAAAAACATTGCGATCTTTCCTAAAAGCTGTGAACGCCTATAAAGAGTTCATTCCGGACCACGCCCGCTTGCGGACGCCACTTGTCAACCTTCTAAAAAAGGATGTCGTGTGGATCTGGAGTGACGAATGCCAGAAAGCGTTCACTAACCTGGAAGAAAGCCTTACCACACACCCCACATTATACCTTTACCAAGAAGGTCTGCCATGCCAGGTGTACTGTAACACCTCAACATTCGGCATTGCAGGCATTCTTAAACAAGTCTACCCTGATGGGAAGACATACCCAGTTCAACATTTCAGCCGCTCTCTGCGTGGTCACGAGCGAAATTATTCAGACTTGGAACTACAATGCCTAGCCATTGTGGAAAGTGTGGATAACTTCCGCGCCTGTCTAATGGGCAGAAAGTTTACAATACTTTCTGACCATCCTGCATTGCAGTGGTTGAAAGAGATCAAAGCCCCGTCAGGCAGATTGTTTCGATGGAGGTTAAGACTGTCAAGATACGAATATGAGGTCCGTAGCATAAATGGAGTACAACAATATGAAACGGGCGTTGTAACTCGTATCCCATTTTGTGGCTTTCTAGATGCGCCACTCATAAAGAGCCAACAGTCTTCTCCACCGGGAAAATCCCGCGTGACTATGGATCACAATAAACTGCGCACCGTCTCCCGAAAAGGAGTACTTAAAACTATAGTCCCAAGTTCACTTACAACCAGACTTCTTAAGTCCGTACACACACAACACCACCACCCAAACATCTCCAAGATGACGAGACTCATCTCGTCACAATATTATTGGCAGAACATGACACAAGACATCGCAAAACAGGTAAAAACCTGCCCCACCTGCCGATTCGCTAGAAGAATCGATGAATACAACCAACCTTCACGTAAAAATACCGACACAGGCCCCAAAGCAAAACAAAATTCGTACATAAAGCACAGCGTACACACAACACAAACAATGCCAAAATTACACCACCCACGTCAGAGAAACGATCACACATCTCAACTTAAATCAATTACCGCCGACATATCTCTAATAAAACCATTAACGATCAAACAAGAGAACTGCGAACCTACCAATCATTTAAATTCTACAATTAATAAGATTCGAACAAATATTTCAGAGTCCCCATTTACAAAAATATGGAGGAACATGGGGCAATACCCTATCTTTCATCTGATTTTCATCCTTTGTTTGTTAGTTCTACCATACAAATGTATCCCAATTTTATTCATTAATTATTTGTTTATCTATACCATGCCCGCTCATAAAATTTTCGAACTACAAGAGGCAGTTTTTAATTTTGGACAAGCAGTTTTTCATTGTGGACAAACATTTATAAAACTTCTCATAATTTTAGGAACCATTTTTGCAGAAAATCTAAATAAACTCCGAAGAGATAGAAGTAACTGAAAGATGACCAACCAATGTCGGAGAAGTCACACTCCAAAAACAAGATGCAAATAGCACACAAAATCAATTAGGCGGACAGGAAACGTAGTTCCCCCACTTCCGGATCCAATTACGTGCAAATAGAGAGGAAGTCTTGCTGCCCCCACGTTCCATGTCCGGTTTCTAATTACCATCCCTCGACCAGCAGCTAAATCGAGGTCAAGCTGAGAGCTTCTACAGGTCATCCAATTTCATTCCCTCTCTTTTGCCCGACACACCCCACTTCCGTATCTCTAATTACAATGAGAAGGTCCCCTATTGAGGTCAACTGGGAACCTCTCTATGCCACCAATCTTGGATTCCAATTCAAGCCTGCGCATCGACTTTTACAATGTCAATCAAATCGATTGTCATTCGAAAATCAAACAAGGTACACGCACACACATTTCTTACACAACAGACTTCTAACATTTTCCACAACACACACAAAGACAAAAAATTTATAGGGCATAATTGAGCAATTAAAACATTTATAGGGCATGTAGATATACAAAAGGGTTCAAACCAATACACCTTATTTTTCATATTAATCATTTTCATTATTTTCTCTCAATTAAAATTTAAATATATAATCAATTTATCAATTTATTCAACTTATTATCACTTTTAATCATTAATTATCATTTTTTTTTACCAATTAGTTTATATTATCATAGTTTCAAATCAACGAGAACTCATTGGTTTTCTTTTAAAATTGGATATTATATTTTATTTTGATTTACAAAAACATTCTTTTTTTTTTCTCTATTTCTTTTTTTCCACCATGCAACAAAACATTTTTTTTTCCCACCATGCAACCAAGCATTTACTTTGATTTCTTCCAACCTTTTATTTTTATTTTTTGATTTCTCAAAAGACCTAATAAAAATCCCTCGATTTCCGTTCCCAAATTCGAGCAAAAATTAGTTAGGCATTTTTCCTTTTTTCTTTTTCACCATGCATCAAGCATTCACTTTGATTTCTTCCAACTTTTTATTTTTATTTTTATTTTTTGATTTCTCAAAAAACCTAATAAAAATCCCTCGATTTCCATTCCCAATTTCGAGCAAAAATATAATTAGGCATTTCTTTTTACCATGCAACAAGCACTTTTCTTTTTTCACCATGCAACAAAACATTTTTTTTTTTTCCTCACCATGCAACCAAACCTTTACTTTGATTTCGTCCAACTTTTTATTTTTATATTATTTTTGATTTCTCAAAAGCCCTAATAGAACTCCCTCAATTTTTTTTCCAATTTCGAGTAGAAATTAGTTAGGCGCATTTTCTTTTCTTTTTAATCCACTATGTACCATAGCATTCATTTTGATTTCTTACAATTAAAAAATTTTTTGATTTCTATTAATTACACTCAACCTATATCATCAACACCATTCTATTTTATCTCTTATATCACCACCAATGCTTGTATATAGACTCTCAATACCCACAACTAATTTTCCCACAAAATTATTTTTTACTTTACAGAATTCTCTCAGGCTAACCCCTTCTTGAATTCTTCACATGTAGGGGGCGCATCTGTCATAATTTGTATATAATTGTATGCCCCCCGACCCACTATGCATGTACAATGTATGATTTTCAAAGATTTAATAAAGAATAAGGTAACTGGAGGAAAGGAAGTAGCAACAAGACATAGGAAGCAGGCTAAAAGCGGGCACAAGTATAAATAACTTGTACAGTCAATACTTCCTGGCAAGCCCGGACGTATCTGGTATCCGCAGAAGTTATATTAGTCGAGAGACGCCCAATATTTCCGGACAGGACCGGACGTATTTGATAGCCGCGGAAGTAAATAGAGTCGAACTAACACCCGATACTTCCTGACCAGGCCGAGCGTATCTTCCACCAAAGGAAGCCGCCGGTCCAATTAGGAAGCAACAACTAAGTAGGTCAACCAATAGAAAAACGGGCACGTTCCATCCTTCGACCAATGGGAAGGAAGACAACTCGTGGTGTTAAATCGAAAGGCAAGAATTGTCAGTAGTGACTTGGCTCCCACCGAGTTCAGATCAGTAGTGATTTCGCTTCCAACAAGGTGACATCTGCTCTAGACCTCTCTCCCTCTGCTCATCCCACAGCTAAGTTCAATCACCGCCATGTGATCAGATAATTAACAATCAAAACCCGCTCCGCTCTTCTCAAGCTTTCTTTCCTCCAACCCAGTTGCCTTTTATTTTCAAACCCCATTACGTGTCCTGATTATTCCTAACTGTATGCTTAAACTTCCACTCAAACGACTGCGCTTCAACCAAATCTCACCATTCTCATCGAACAACAAGAAATTCCGCAACGATATTGTCACAGAACGGTTAAGTCGACAGGATTCTACAACAGTGTAATACATCAAATATTGCAGTGTAATAACTTTGGATATATTACATATATTTTTTGCTTTTATCCCTAGTACACGTGGTACAGGCCATGTTAATCATGGTGGGTAGAAGTTGGCGATTGCTTTTACTGTACACCATATGTCTACATATGTGAAAAGCAATTTGACTTTTGCACTTACAAATGTGCCAGAGCTCCGTTTGGTTACTTGTACTCACTGGTGGGGGGGAATTGAACCCGGGTCGTAGCGGTTGAAAACCAACGGTTTAGACCTTCCTTCCAGCAACTCCCTTGTTATTAAATAATAAAAAATGGTAATTTTGACAATGAAAACTGTCCTTTATAGAGAGGTGTCCTCTAGTGTGAGTGTCCTCTCATTGAGGTTATACTGTATACAGTTACTGGCACCCGCTGGTGGGGTTGGACTTTTGCAAGAATTGGAGGCCATTGCAGCATTTTTTTAAAATAATATTTATATACAATTCCAGAGTTGAATTGATCCTTAGAGATACCCCATAAGATTGATTACCTGGTACTTGATCAGGTTGTCATCCAGACGAATCTCCTTCCAATTCTCCTGCGCGACACTTGTAGCACCCATCACTTGATGTGCCAGCTCCTTCACCTTCTGTTCCACATTCTCACCAGGGGTGTACGACTTACGCGGCAGCTGGAATCTGTGGTAAACACACGCTGATCATTAGACAATACGAGAAACTTCACACACTATTAATTTATTTGGATTAAGTCTTTATTTTCTTGTTTCTGATCATGTAACTAAAAGTTACTGATGGCTTGCGCCATCTATCAGAATAAATATTACCTAATTGATTATTCCAGAGAAGCTACCATGTTCTAGCCCTGGAAATTATATATTTTTACCTCTAAGTACCTGAAAGTATTTCTACAGGTCTTATACTACAATGAATAAAATTTGAATGAGGGAGGGCCTGGCTCATCAGTGGTAAACCCTCCTTATGCCCACATGCTCATGTCCTTCTCATTTAATTTAAATGTATTTTTTTTTGCGATAATTTTTAGCAATAAACTCAAGTGTGGCTCAGGGCATGTCTTTTAATTCATTTTTAACTGACTCACCTTTTCTAGTTTTTTTTTTTTTCCTTATACAGTAGAACCTCCCTGTAAAGGTCACCCAATTGCAGAGCCAAAGTGTCCTTTAGGGAGAGATGTCCTCTTACCGGAGAGTTGCAAAATAGTAAAAATAGTAATTTTGGAAATGAAAACTGTCCTGTGTAGAGAGGTGTCTTCTAGCATGAGTGTCCTCTCATGGAGGTTCTACTGTATTATATAATTATAATATATTGTTGTGTGTCAACAAGCAACCGACCGGAAATACACGTGACCGTTACAAAATTATCTTAAATTTTGTTTATTTTATTATTTATCAGAGAAACGGCACCACAGAGATAACAGGTACAAGTTGTATTTGACCACGGACCGCTGTTTTCGCGGAATGCTTACAAATACAACGTGCCAGTTATCGTTTGACCTTCGTGCTATTTATTTATTTATTTTTTTTCTTTTTATCCTTGCCCGGCGAACGAAAGATGTCTTGTACCAGATCTAACCCTCCCAACGGCTATAACGCAGAGAATCGGACCTCAACAACCCTCCAGAACCGGACCACAAGCCCAGCCCTGGAACGGGCCATGGTGACCATAGCCCACCAGGACAATGTACTGCAACCTACCAATAAATTGAGTTTTATATCCCCACTTCAGCCTCATCACATGGTGGAGAGCAGTGTCGGCCCAGCACCTCAAGCAGCGAACATAAATATCGGCTACGGAGAGACGCCGTGTTTCAACCCGGAGGAGGAAGACATCGAGGACCACGTGGAGGAATTCAAGACGTGGCTGACGGCGAGCAAGGTACCGAAGGGAGACTGGACGAAGGCCCTAGTACGGCGACTTCCACTTGACGGCCGCAAATTTATCAAGTGCAGGTTTGACCCTTCAGCCGCACTTGAAGACGTCTCGGAAGCACTGAAACTTTGCTACCCAAGGAACGACGGCCGGGCACGTAGTAGGGGTAACGAATTAAAGAAAACGAGACGGCCCCAGTCCACGGAAGATACGGGGAGATACTTGATGAACCTGATTACGGCCCACGCGACAGCATGTGAGTTTTCGTCGTTTGATTCAAGCAAGGAGGCATTGTGGGCATTGGCTCCAAAAGACTGCCTACTACTGGCAGCCTCGTGGAGTACCACGCGGAACCCAGAAGAGGCCGACTTCCTACAGGCGGCGAAATTCCTCGACGAGGCGGATAAATGGAACAAGGAACGGAAGGAGGCAGGTACAACGACGAGTTGGGAAACAACTACGAGGACGGCGGAAGAGTGGGAACAAAAACAAGGACGAAATCCAAGGACCGAAGCGCCCACGGAGAAAGCAAGAAGGTTTATGCTGCCGGACGGGATGCCAAGATGCTTCACCTGTTACCAGACGGGGCACAAACACTGGGATTGCCCGAAAAGGAGGCCACGTGGTAAGTACAACTTTACCTCTAATCCTGTGGTGGAAGTTTCAAACAGTGTAGAGAGCGTACCACGTGTATTTTCCGAGGTTACTGGTAACACCAATCGCATAATCTTCAGGGTAAAAGGACAACCGGGGGTTAACGAGAAACAGACATTAAATAAGGTACCACTAGAAAAATCCACTTTAGAAATAGGGGGTACAGCAATGGAAAAATTCCGTTGGACAGGTATGACAAATTTCTGTTTAATCACGCATATCAATGAGACACATGTAGGCAAACTGATTTTCGATTCAGGGGCAAATGTTAGCCAACGCACTAGGATGTGCTAGAATGCCTTCAAAATTACTTATACGGGGAATAAGTGGGTCAGTAGTCTCGAACACGTGCACATACTTGGAGGTCAACATTGATGGTTTCGACATATGTGGCAGGTTCACCATAATTCCAGGAAACGGGGAAAAGATTATTTTCGGCGTCGATATTCTAACAAACTATCATTGCAAAATTATGTTTAGAGACGAATCGGTAGAATTGTATAGACCAAAAATAGGCACGGACGACCACGTGGTAGAACTAAACGAAGAACGGGAACTCGAGAGGTTAGGCACAATTACGAACGATCGGAAAAACCCCAAACAAAAGTACTGCATACTAGACGACCTTGAAATTGCACCACGTTGTAAAACGAGGGTTAAGTTAAAAGGGCCAACAGTAATGGCGGGCATTTTAGAACCCCACCCCGACTGCGTAAGAAGAACGGGGCTACTAATACCATCAGTACACGTTTCCGAAACGGTATCCGAGATATTCATTGATGTCATTAATACTAGGAACGAGCCGGTGCGGTTGGTAGCAAACTCGTGCTTGTTACGATCCGGCGGGGAAATAGCGAATGTTTCTTTCCTAAGTGAACAGGTGGGATACAGTATGACGGCCACGTGCAAATACGAACCACAGAAGTTCGATATAAACCCGGAGCTATCGGACAGCGAAAAAATCGACGTACTGGACGTATTGTACAGGTATCGGGAACTTTTCTCAGAAGAGTGGAATAAGGCGGCAGATATCGAACCGTACCACATTAAACTTAAAGCGAACACGGAACCAATTCGACAAAAAGCCTATCGCCGCAGTCCTAAGGAACGTGACATTATAGAGGAACAGGTTAAAGAAATGTGTGAAAAAGGAGTTATTAGAAAATCAACATCTCCATGGGCGAGCCCGGTCGTTTTGGTTAAAAAATCAGACGGATCCTATAGATTTTGTGTGGACTAGAGAAAAGTTAACAACGTAACCGAAAAATTTTCATATCCATTACCGGATATCACCGACTGCCTGGACCGTTTAGAGGGAATGAAGTATTTCTCTCACACGGATTTTGTTAGCGGTTATTGGCAGTGTCCACTGGACGAAACAAGCAAGCCAATTACAGCGTTCACGACGGGTAACGGGTTGTACGAGTTTCAAGTGTTACCCTTTGGTTTAACCGGGGCACCGGGTCATTTCGAAAGAATCATGGATACACTGTTAGCTGAATTGAAATGGTCCGAGTGTATGGTTTATCTAGATGACGTCATCGTGTACGGAAGAGACATACGTGAACACAACGAGCGGTTAACAAATGTTCTAGAATGTTTCCGCGGGGCAGGTTTATCCCTTAAGCCATCAAAATGTAGATTCGCCTACCAAAAGTTACCAATTTTGGGACACGTGGTATCGGAAAACGGCGTAGAACCGGCTACTGATAAGATCGAGGCGGTTAAGGAATTTCCGATTCCGAAAAATGTCAAGCAGGTTCGCTCGTTTCTGGGACTTTGCGGCTATTATCGCCGTTTCATAAAAACTTTTCAAAGATAAGCAAACCGCTGACGTGTTTAACGGAAAAAGATAAGAGATTCGTGATAGGTCCGGCCGAAATAGAAGCTTTCGAAACCTTAAAAAAAAAATTGACTGAGGAGCCAATTCTAGCACACTTCAACCCAGACGCTAGAATAGAAATACATACGGACGCATCAATCGTGGGATTAGGCGCGGTGCTAATGCAACCGGACAATGACGGGTTTTTGCACCCGATCCACTACTTGTCGAGAACGACATCGAAACACGAGAGTAAATATGGTATCTCAGAACTAGAGTGTTTAGCAATAGTCTGGGTTCTACAAAAGTTACGGCCGTACATCTTCGGGAGAGAATTCAAAGTCGTAACCGACCATAGCGCGTTAACGTGGCTAGCTAACGTACGTGACCCGTGCTCAAGACTTACTAGATGGGGGTTAAAACTCATGGAGCACGACTTTGAAATAGTCCACCGCGCAGGGAGGAAGAACGTTGCACCGGACGCACTCTCACGCAACCCGTTCCACAAAAACGATACGAACGTCGAAGACAACTTCAACGATTTAACGGCATGCACAGTACGGATCGACGAAAACGGACAAAAGGAAGACACGTTTTGCCGCGATATTACCGGGAAACTACCAGACGCTAAAACACGGGACGAATATAAAAAAATAAACGGGATCCTTTATAAAAAGAACCATGCAACACAAGGTAACCAATGGTTGGTCGTAGCACCAAAGCAAAGCGTATCCGAAATAATGAAAACAGCGCACGATATACCCGAGGCAGGACACATGGGGGTAGCGAAGACGGTCCACCGTATTAAGCAACGGTTCTACTGGAAAGGTCTGGAAGAAGACGTGCGGAAATACGTTCGGTCGTGCAAAGTGTGCCAGGCCTTCAAACCACAGAGGTTCAAACCCGCAGCCCCGCTAGAACCGTTACCACCAGCAACAGACATCTGGGAACGAGTGGGAATAGACCACCAAGGTCCTTTCAAAAAATCAGTAGAAGGCTACGAACACATTCTAACGATCGTAGACCATTTTAGTAAATACGCACTTGCAATCCCGGTAAAAGATACAAAGGCGGAAACCACGTGCAACGCACTCTCAGACAATCTGCTCTACGTTTTTGGTACTCCGAAATGCATAATATCCGATCAAGGCAAATCTTTCGATTCGAGTACTTTTAGAGACTTTACACAGTTGTACGGGATTAAACATATTATGGCTTCCGCAGCACACCCGCAAACAAATGGCTTATGCGAAAAACTCAACGGCATCATAAAAAACGGCATCAGAGTTTATCTCGAGGACGATCACGCCGAATGGCCGAGATTCGTAAAAACGGCGACTTTTGCGTATAACTCGTCCATTCAGTCGTCGACACAGGTGACACCGCATAAGTTCGATATTTGGCGTAGAACCGAGGACGTCCCTAGACGTAGGACTACCAACCGTCGACGAGCCAGTAAAAACTTACGACGAATACGTGACCAACCGCATTTTAGAAAACGAGAGATTAAAGAAAATTGCCGACAAAAACTACCGAGACCGGACAATGATGACGAAGTGTCAGTATGACCTTGCGAACCGTGGCCGCTTCCGGAAGTTTGAAGTGGGCGACCTGGTACTACTGGAGTCGTCCCGCAGGAAACCAGGGAAAACGGAGAAATTTCTACCGAAATACGTAGGACCGTACGTAATAACGGATAGAATCAAGGAAACGACATATAGGTTACGACCACAGGACGGACGCAACGAAAATAGTAGGCGCCAGAGCACGTTAGCACACGTGTCGAGACTTAAGGAATTTTTAGAGAGATAACGGCGACTCGAGGGACCGAGTCTAAGATAAGAGGGGGGGTGGTGTTGTGTGTCAACAAGCAACCGACCGGAAATACACGTGACCGTTACAAAATTATCTTAAATTTTGTTTATTTTATTATTTATCAGAGAAACGGCACCACAGAGATAACAGGTACAAGTTGTATTTGACCACGGACCGCCGTTTTCGCGGAATGCTTACAAATACAACGTGCCAGTTATCGTTTGACCTTCGTGCTATTTATTTATTTATTTATTTTTCTTTTTATCCTTGCCCGGCGAACAAAAGATGTCTTGTACCAGATCTAACCCTCCCAACGGCTATAACGCAGAGAATCGGACCTCAACAACCCTCCAGAACCGGACCACAAGCCCAGCCCTGGAACGGGCCATGGTGACCATAGCCCACCAGGACAATGTACTGCAGCCTCTCAATAAATTGAGTTTTATATCCCCACTTCAGCCTCATCAATATAATACAGTAGAACCTCCATGAGAGGACACTCATGCTAGAAGACACCTCTCTACACAGGACAGTTTTCATTTCCAAAATTACTATTTTTACTATTTTGCAACTCTCCCGTAAGAGGACACCTCTCTCTAAAGGACACTTTGGCTCTGCAATTAGGTGTTGTACTTTACAGGGAGGTTCTACTGTATATTTATATTTGTTTTGAAAATAGAGCAATCCATATTTAGTTCATTAGATAATAAAAAGGCATATATTGGATTTAATAAAAGATTTATTTTGCCAATATTTCGGCTGGCTGAACGCCAACCTTTATCGAGGCATTACATTTTTTTTTTTGTGTATACAAAAATGTAATGCCTCGATAAAGGTTGGCGTTCAGCCAGCCGAAATATTGGCAAAATAAAAATTTTATTAAATCCAATATATGCCTTATATGTTTTCGCTCACATTTTCAAAAATCATTTTATTTCAAAATGGTACTGTGATAATTCAACCTACAGTAATTGAATACAAATTAAAGATAAATGTCATCCTATTTATAAAATGTAGGGCAAACCACTGGGAGATTTAGGGGCGTGTAAATAAGTTTTATAGGCTGATAAGGGCTAACAGGGGTAGGTAAGATTTAGGGAATGTAATTAGTGGTGAATAGCCACCAGAGATGGTCAAAAATAAATAAATAATAAATAAAAGTATGCCAGCATCTAATTGACTTGTTCATGCAGGTGTTTGAATAAAGTCGCCAACGGTGATAGGAGATAGGGCCACTCATGGAAGAATGAAAAAAAAAAAAAAATTAGGCGTTGTCTACAAGGTAATAAGTTTGCTAGTTGCTTCTATTTTTTTTTTAGCCTCTTTTATTTTGCATTTTCCCCCCACTACTACAACACCTTGGTTGGTTGGTCAAAAACACAATACACCTTATGAATATAAAAATAAAAACTATAGAAAAAGTTCCAGCAATATTCAAGTACAGTAGAACCTCTCTGTCAAGGACAACACCTAATGATAAGGTACAATTTAAATTATAACTACAAAGGTCTTATTCACACACAAAGCCTTTATTAGGGACTTGCCCCATACAGATTCCCCCAATTGGGTAAGGTAATAATCATCTTGTGTTATTTACATAGAAATTGAACTGGCTTTACTCTTCGTCTCAAAGTCATTCACTTGTTGACTGGTCCTTACATAATGATGATCTAAAAATATTATAGTAAGCTATTGCCTTAGGTTTGTTTGCTGATATTTTTCAAAGCAATACGTAGGGTGAAATGTTGGTACATTTAATTTGTTGATATTGGACCTTCCTTTCTGCATCAAGGGCTGTACAATTAAGCAGGTAATGGGGGATTTCTTCAGTAATTTCCTTGTCACACAGTGTACATATTAGGTTTTTGGCCTCAAACGTCAGAACGTGGCAAAGGTCTTATTATATAAGACCAAATAAATTAATAGTGTGTGACGTTTCGGTAACTACCTAGTTACCATCATCAAACAAAATAATGATTTTTTTTTCTATTTTTCATTTTCAAAGAACTTATTTGTTCTTTTTGTCTCTGATAATGGTAACAAACGCTGTTAGCTAAATGTCATACACTATTAATTTATTTGGATTTGGTCTTTATATCTTTGTAATTTTAATCACACACACAAAGCCTTAATTAAGACTCCATTGGTCTCGCACAGATTCTCCAGAGTGTAAACAATAATGATCAGGATGAGTGGAGTTTTATATGTACAATATTGCATGAAATGCAGTAAAAAGCATGGTCTAACAAAAGAAGAAAAAAAAAAAAGAAAACCAAGTTTTGAAGATTAATTATATAATTCTAATCTATAATATAAATCAGATAGTAAAAAGACATATATTGGATTAAATTAAAGATTTATTTTGCCAATATTTCGGCTGGCTGAACGCCAACCTTTATCGAGGCATTACATTTTTGTATAACATTATGCGGCGCTGAGTTTGTGTATACAAAAATGTAATGCCTCGATAAAGGTTTGGCGTTCAGCCAGCTGAAATATTGGCAAATAAATCTTTTATTAAATCCAATATATGCCTTTTTACTACCTAATGATTTAAGTATGGATTGCTCTATTTTCAGAATAATCTAAATTGTACCTTATCATTAGGTGTTGTCCTTGACAGAGAAGTTCTACTATACCTGAATATTGGATACTGATGGAACTTTTTCTCGAAAAATCACGTGAGAATGCCCTTGCAAACCTCAGAACAATTTTTAACACCTTGCCAAATGCTTTATTTTTATTTACTTCTCCTGACAAAGACAAAAGATTTTTGTCGAAACGTTGAGAAAATAAAAATCTCCAACTGGCCGATGTGTCTATTTTTTAATATAAATATGAATGCCGGCCAGGCAGCCTTTATCTTTACGATATTCATAAGGTGTATTATGTTTTTGATCAATCAACCAAGGCCTTGTAGTAGTGGGGGAAAAAACAAAACAAACAAAAAAAAGACTAAAAATTCAGAATCTTACTAGTCTAATAAGTAGAGGAAAACTTGGTGAAATTTGCCAACAAAGCCAGTGGTTGGATGGATGGTACAAGTTATTGGAGGTTATACAATTTGACTTGATGTGCACAAGTTTTAAATTTAAATTTATGAGGAAAAAAAATGCTCCGGTGGCCCCTGATTCTTGCAAAAGTCAAACCCCAGCAGCGAGTGCAAGTAATCAAACGGGGCTCTGGCACATTTGTAAGTGTAAAAGTCGAACTGCTTTTCACATGTGTAGACATGTGGTGCACTTACACTAAAAGCAGTCACCTTCTTCTACCCACCATGATTATCATGACCTGTACCATGTATACTAGGGATAAGCAAAAAAAAAAAATTCTGAGGACGTTAATGTTTACTTTTTAATTTTTCTCTTGTGGGTTTGATGGAAGAGTGGTTTTAAACAATCTTTATTTCTTTATCTTCTTGCTTATCCCTAGTACACATAGTACAGGCCATGATAATCATGGTGGGTAGAAGTAGGCAACTGCTTTTACTGTAAGTGCATCACATGTGAAAATCAGTTTGACTTTGCACTTACAAATGTGCCAGAGTCCCATTTAGTTACTTGCACTCGCTGGTGGGGTTGAACTTTTGCAAGAATTGGGGGCCATTGGAGAATTTATTTTTTAAATCATAAAAAAGTGTCCAATGCGGGATTCGATCCCGGGTCGTAGCAGTCAAAAACCAATGGTTTAGACCATCCTTCCACCGATCCCATCTTTATTTCTGACAGCCATGACCCAAGATCGAATCCTTACGTATCGAGCACTTCTTACTGAAAGAAAAAAACAACAACAACAACAAAATGCTTCAATGGCTCTGGATTCTTGCATCTGTTAGTCAACCCCACCAGTAACTGACACGTAACCAAACAGGGCCTGGCATACTTGTGCAAATGTAAAAGGTCAAACTGCTTTCAATATGTGTAGACATGTGGTGCACTTGAAGTAAAACCTTTTTTTTTTGCTTATCCCTAGTACACGTGGTACATGCCATGATAATCATGGTGGGTAGAAGTAGGCGACTGCTTTTACTGTAAGTGCACCACATGTCTACACATGTGAAAAGCAGTTTGACGAAGTAAAAGTAGTCGCTAACTACAACCAAGCTTACCTCATGTAAACTAAGGATAATTTTTTTTCTTCGGATTTACCCACACCAATCTGTTTTTATGTGAGCTTAATTGTTTTTTAAACTAAGTTTTAAATTAAGTCCTAAATGCCTATAAAGGTCACCTCTCCCGTCAAAACTAGACGGCATCTATTGACCGTCGTCACAAATTAGCGGCATCGTAACTCCGCCTTTGCCGGTCCCAACCCCGGATGAAAAAGGAGGAGGGGGAGCAGTAACAAGCTTGCTAAAAAATCTGAGTTGAGCTGGCCTGGCTGATAGTACCCTGTAAGGGCTCCCAATCCAGGGATACAGGATGAGCAGCGTTTGTACTCCATGTTAGGAGTGGCTGCACATGGTGTCTGTTCCTCATGTCAGAGGCAGCCATTTATTTTGGAGCTAAGTCGGCCTGTCACTGAGTAGTGCTCCCAGTCTAAATGACAAAGGCAGACACATTCTACTTTACCCAATCATTATGGTTGTCAAACAGACACCATCAAGGGTCACAACTTGATACCCTAGTATGATTGAGTGGGGATAAGAAAGAAGAAGAAGCAGCCTCGTGTCTTTAACAAAGCCACAACACCAGCTTTGAGAAACTGAGAAGCATCCACCTAGAGACTATAGTTTCGTAATAATGGCCCTCGTCAGCCTAGGATGGACTTTATTCCATGAGATCCACATGAGATCTAATGGTATCTTCACAATCCACCAAAGAGATGTTTAGCTGGTAAAGTTGCTAGGCCAAATCTATGTCCAAAATATAAATGGGAATTTTGATTGAAGAATATTGATATATGAAGATAAAGGTCGCACATCTCCCTAGGTGGCCACTTCTCAGTTTGCCAAAGCTGGTGTTGTGGCTTTGTCACCGACCTGAGTTCACTAGTTTACAGCAACAGTCAATAGATGGCGTCTAGCTTGACGTCTATTTTTTTAATGGAAGATGCGACCTGTGTATCTTTATAGATCAATATTCTCCCAGGAAAATTTCCATCTTACTCCTGAATTATTTCTGCTTACCCATTTGTAGCATCACGCTAGGAAAACAATTTAAAAATCTCATTTATTGCACGGCTCTCTTGGCCAAAAAAAAAAAAAAACTTCCTTTTATATATTTTCTACCATGATAAAGGCACAATTTGGATTATAGATTATAAACACAAGGTAATAAGACCAAATCCAAATAAATAAATAGTGTGTGACGTTTCGGTAACAGCGTTGTTACCATCTTCAGACAAAAGTACTGAATGTCATTATGAAAGTACATTCAGTACTTTTGTCTGAAGATGATAACAATGCTGTTACCGAAACGTCACACACTATTTATATATTTGGATTTGGTCTTATTACCTTGTGTTTATTTTCTACCATATTTACATAGTCTCTTAAAACTTTAACCAAATATGTGACACCATTAAAAATTCATCATAATAAAAAAACATGATGAAAGGAATATGTAGATACCTACCCAGTAGCCATGAGGGAGTCCCGGTACCGGCTGACATCTCGGACATTGTCGAGGTACCGGGTATGACTGAAGGTCCTCGGGTTACGGACCTGAGAGTGGGCCACCCTTAGGTCTGTGTGGCCCAGCTTGCTGACCAGGTCGTCAATGAGCTAGACATCACATGGCATTGTAGACACCACATGGCATTGTAGAGACCATACAACAACATTGTAGAGACCATACAACAACATTGTAGAGACCATACAACAACATTGTAGAGACCATACAACAACATTGTAGAGACCATACAACAACATTGTAGAGACCATATAACAACATTGTAGACACCACATGGCATTGTAGAGACCATACAACAACATTGTAGAGACCATACAACAACATTGTAGAGACCATACAACAACATTGTAGAGACCATACAACAACATTGTAGAGACCATACAACAACATTGTAGAGACCATATAACAACATTGTAGAGACCATATAACAACATTGTAGAGACCATACAACAACATTGTAGAGACCATATAACAACATTGTAGAGACCATACAACAACATTGTAGAGACCATACAACAACATTGTAGAGACCATATAACAACATTGTAGAGACCATACAACAACATTGTAGAGACCATATAACAACATTGTAGAGACCATACAACAACATTGTAGAGACCATACAACAACATTGTAGACACCACATGGCATTGTAGAGACCATACAACAACATTGTAGAGACCATACAACAACATTGTAGAGACCATATAACAACATTGTAGAGACCATACAACAACATTGTAGAGACCATATAACAACATTGTAGACACCACATGGCATTGTAGAGACCATACAACAACATTGTAGAGACCATATAACAACATTGTAGAGACCATACAACAACATTGTAGAGACCATATAACAACATTGTAGAGACCATACAACAACATTGTAGAGACCATACAACAACATTGTAGACACCACATGGCATTGTAGAGACCATACAACAACATTGTAGAGACCATACAACAACATTGTAGACACCACATGGCATTGTAGAGACCATACAACAACATTGTAGAGACCATACAACAACATTGTAGAGACCATATAACAACATTGTAGAGACCATACAACAACATTGTAGAGACCATATAACAACATTGTAGAGACCATACAACAACATTGTAGAGACCATACAACAACATTGTAGAGACCATACAACAACATTGTAGAGACCATACAACAACATTGTAGAGACCATACAACAACATTGTAG
Organism: Cordylochernes scorpioides; assembly: GCA_030710605.1. NCBI lineage: Eukaryota > Metazoa > Arthropoda > Arachnida > Pseudoscorpiones > Chernetidae > Cordylochernes > Cordylochernes scorpioides. The sequence goes on along the minus strand of CP092863.1, from coordinate 115,960,328 downwards.
AGACCATACAACAACATTGTAGAGACCATATAACAACATTGTAGAGACCATACAACAACATTGTAGACACCACATGGCATTGTAGAGACCATACAACAACATTGTAGAGACCATACAACAACATTGTAGACACCACATGGCATTGTAGAGACCATACAACAACATTGTAGAGACCATACAACAACATTGTAGAGACCATACAACAACATTGTAGAGACCATGCAACAACATTGTAGAGACCATACAACAACATTGTAGAGACCATACAACAACATTGTAGAGACCATACAACAACATTGTAGAGACCATATAACAACATTGTAGAGACCATACAACAACATTGTAGAGACCATACAACAACATTGTAGAGACCATACAACAACATTGTAGAGACCATACAACAACATTGTAGAGACCATATAACAACATTGTAGAGACCATACAACAACATTGTAGAGACCATACAACAACATTGTAGAGACCATATAACAACATTGTAGAGACCATACAACAACATTGTAGAGACCATACAACAACATTGTAGAGACCATACAACAACATTGTAGAGACCATACAACAACATTGTAGAGACCATACAACAACATTGTAGAGACCATACAACAACATTGTAGAGACCATACAACAACATTGTAGAGACCATACAACAACATTGTAGAGACCATACAACAACATTGTAGAGACCATACAACATTGTAGAGACCAACATTACTCTCCAAAACAACTGATTGTTAACATTGGTGACTTGCAACCGTAAGGTTATCCAACCAATGACATCTCAACCCTCGGCAGAGCTGACTGCTAAAGGGCATGTCCCCAGGTGGTGGATAGGGGAACAACCTTCAGATATGAAGGCCAGCTGTGAAACAAGCAGAATAACTCTGATGAATAAGCAGTTTCGGACCAAAAGAAGCATTGTTAGAAAGAGGAGAAAGACTTATTTAAAAATCCTGAGTTCAACTGACCCAGGTTGATAGACTTCAGCAAGGATCCCTCTCCAGGTATATGGAGGAGCTGTGTCTGTACTCATGTTAGAGTAGGCAGCAAAGGCTCCCATGTTAGGAACGACCTCAAATTACAGTCAGACTTTCACCAAAGTGTGCCTGGATCATGGTACCATGATCAACGAAAGCTGCACCCCTACATCCCAATCCATGAGATCAGAGCTCGAGGAGCATGAACTCATATGGAATACCTGTAATCTTTACACAGGGAGATAAGAAGAATGAATTCTCAATCATTTACGAGAAATGAAAAATGTGCGTGACATATGGCTGGCATTTGTGTGATGCGACACTTTTATCTACGGTGCTCATGCATGATGCTGTCATGCAGTTTTACCAATAAAGAATCCCATGGTTCAAAAAGATTGTTCAATTTTCACACATATAGCGCAGATACCAAAAATAATTCAATGATAATAAACATGATTGCAATATTTCTCTTTTCCTCACCTTTATTTTCTTTTGTATTTTACATTTTAAATATGCAAATACTGTAAATATTTGAATTTCTATAACCTCCGTTCATCAGCTGAGGAATTTTTTTTTTTTAAATATCGGCATAAATTTTTAAAAATAATTAAAACAAAAATTATTATTCAGATACTGTTACTATAAAACACAGACTCCAAGGATGATAGGAAATTCATCCTTGGAAGCTTGCGTTTTATAATACAGTTAAACCTGTCTATAGCGCCCCCTCTAAATAGCGCCCCCTCTCTATAGCACCCTATTTTAAATAGGTAGTACAATGCGATTTACATTAAAAGTGACCTGTCTATAGCACCCCCTCTCTATAGCACCCTATTTTGGTGAGTACCAAGAGGGGGCGCTATAGACAGGTTTAACTGTAATATCAGAGAATTCGTTCATTATTCAAATACTGTATATGCATATTTACATATGCAGTATAACCTCGTTAATTCGACACTCTGCAATAATTCGACCATGTTCTGATGTCCCGACCTCCGGCCTATCAAATAACAATTATTTACAACTTTACAGCTGAAAAGGTATTAAGGCAGTGGAAAGTGGCGATGATCGGCGGTCGCCGATAGGATCACGTCAACGCACTTTTGGTTTCTGTTTAGTTTAAGTTTCACTTTGCAGTGCCATTGCGCAATGTCGTGAGTGTTATTGTTTTTTTTTACGCTGGAATTTAGGCATCGTGCTCTAATTAATAATATTATAATAATTTCAACATTGAAATATTTTAGTTATTTTAAAATTTACATATAAATCTTTATAAAATGTAGCCACAATGATTATGATAACATTTTATTTCAATATTCCATTTCCGTGTTATTATAAAAGATTTAAACACAAAATCAATAACACCTGCAGCAGCAGTGGATGCCTTTAATACAATAAAAGCTCTTTGTTATTTAAAACACATTTCAGAGGAAGAAAGGCATGCATGTTTTTTTTTAATAGACCATCTGGAATACATACTGAATAGGATTTCCTATCTATAAAGGAATTTTTTGAAAAGATCTTCATGATTTCTTTTTATTTTTCATATTTATTTCTTTCAGCTGCTATAATCTTCAATTAGAATAAAATATTATTTGTAATTATTCATATTTTGAAAATATGTATTAATGCCATTTTGTCCCTTATACTAAAAGTTATTTATGAAAATAAAATAAAAAAATACAAAAAAGTACACACAATGGTTTCAATTAATATCATTAATCTATGTTACAAAGCTATTTTTAAAAAATATTATTTTAGTGAGTTAGATTAGCTAATCATCTAACCTTAATTCAACATTTCCTTTAATTCAACCGAAAGCTCTGATCCCTTGGGGTGTTGAATTAAAGAGGTTCGACTGTGCTTATGTAAATTGGGCAGTTAGGGGATTCTTTATAATTTTGCTTGCTATGATAATCCCTGATTGGCATGACACACAATGCTGGCTTATTGGGACAATCAGGGCAGTGAAATGTTGTTTGCTTTCTTTTTCAAGCACTTTTACCCCTTTTTCACATTTAATAGGAAGGCATACAAGATAATTAGGTTTGAATTTTTTTATCTTCAAATTGATGAGGGAAGTGTTTCTCTTCTAAGCGATGCTCATTTTGAACATGTAAGCTTCTTTTCCGCTTCTTCTTTCTTATCTCCACTCAATCATATTAAGGTATCAAGCTTTAGCTTGTTGATGGTGTCTGGTGGGGAAGAGTAGAGCTCATCAATGGATGAGTCAATACAGTCAATAATGTGTTTTGGGGTTGCAGGTTGACACTTTGTACATAATGGGAAAACCTTGCAACCATTCTGGAAAGTCATTATCCGTAGATGACCAGACTTAAGTCTGAAAATCAAAGACTGTTGTTCTCTTGGGAGGACAGAACTGGTGCTTGTCCCACCTCTTTTCCGCTTGCTTGTGGAAGGTTTGCTTTCATAATTTTTTAAAAGTCCATGACTTCTTGTCTATATTATTTTTAGCTAAAAATGAAGGAAAATATTACCAGAGTCTTTCACAAAACAACTCCCACATACACAATCAGCAAACTAACTAATGATCAAATTTATCATGCTGGGGTGGAATTAATATTGTGTGTATTCATAACACGTGTTAACAATTTGTTGGGAGAAAATTATAGATTTGTAGAGGAAGAGAAAGATCCTTTATTACCCTAAGTTATAAAACTATAAAAGAAGGACAAATTCTATGTACATCAGCAGCTCACGCCGGCCTGTCCTATCGAATAACCACTAGTCTACTAACCAACAAGGCCGCGCTATATAGGCAGAGATGTCAATTTGCATAGGCAATACTAAAACTATGCAAATATCTGCATATCAAATATTGTAGAAATATCTGCAATTGTCAATTTCAACACAATTACGTTAAACTATTTTTTAAAAAATTTTCTAATTTAAAATAGAGGCCATTTAAAAAATATATATATATATACAGTTGAACCTGTCTATAGTGCTCCCTTTAAATAAACGCCTTCCTCTCTATAGCACCCTATTTTAAATACATAGTAAGATGCGATTTACATTAAAAGTGACCTGTCTATAGCACCCTATTTTGGTGAGTCCCAAGAGGGGGCGCTATAGACAGGTTTAACTGTAGATATATATAAAGTATTCACAGGTATTTAAAATATGAATAATTAAATTTTGTTTTAAAAATATCTATATCGGTCGAGGCAATGATGCGTAGAGTGAACCAATCATAGCCTTTGTTTACATCGCGCGTCACTGTGATGTCATGACCAATGAGAGGCTAGTCTCAGATTGGGCCAAATGTCACAGACTCACCCAATGAGTGAACATTGTCAGTTTAATGGGGCGACTATCGTTGCATTCCGCACCTAAAGGGTTAAAGTCAGTTATAGATAATTCCATCACAATATTGACATCAGAATCTGAATTAAGAAATGGTCAAATTATTGAAAGTGTCGAATTATCATTTGTCAAAATAACAAGTTTTTATTAATATTATCATTTTTTTTTTTGTTTATCCCTAGTACACGTGGTACAGGCCATGATAATCATGGTGGGTAGAAGTAGGCGACTGCTTTTACTGTAAGTGCACCACATGTCTACACATGTGAAAAGCAGTTCGACTTTGCACTTACAAATGTGCCAGAGCCCCGTTTGGTTACTTGCACTCGCTGGTGGGGTTGGACTTTTGCAAGAACCCACAATTATAGATGCATTAAACCATGTGATAAGAGGGGGCTGGTGGGTACTTGTGATCGAATCCTTTTTTTATTTTTGCTTATCCCTAGTACACGTGGTATAGGCCATGATAATCATGGTGGGTAGAAGTAGGCGACTGCTTTTACTGTAAGTGCACCACATGTCTACACATGTGAAAAGCAGTTCGACTTTGCACTTACAAATGTGCCAGAGAATTGGTGTAGAGAATTCTATTATATCCTAAAAGTAATTTATAAGATGAAATTATTGATATTTTAGATTATAGAAAATATAAAGAGATATCAAGAATAAAAAATGATAATGTGGTTTCAATATCATCAATTAACATCTATTGTTTATTTGGTCTTTTTGTTGGATCGTTTTGAAGACAACTCTCAGATTTATAAAATTAAAACTTTAAACATTTTTAGATATGATGCACTAGCCTGCCATCTGTTATCAAAATTCGAAACTATTTTAAAGGCGTAAGATTCTTTTTGATATTAA
>CP092863.1:115917413-115955045 GCA_030710605.1 Cordylochernes scorpioides | reverse complement strand
ACAATTTCTACTGCCCTTACTGCAATGGAAAAATTAATAGGAGGGCCTGGCTCATCAGAAACCGCTGGGAGGGTTCACCACTGATGAGCCAGGCCCTCCTATTAATTTTTCCATTGCAGTAAGGGCAGTAGAAATTGTTTAATATCAAAAAGAATCTTACGCCTTTAAAATAGTTTCGAATTTTTAGATATAGAGAGAGTTAATTACCTAGTATTTAAGGCAACAAAAGAATCATCTAATTTACATACATCGTTCTAACCAGATTCAACTTGTGCAAAAACAGACGACAAAGGAAAAAAAAAAAAAAATTAATAATAGAGGGTAAGTTCCTATTTTTTTACAAGCTTTCACACTTAAAGAATAATCATTTTCTTGCTTTACTTTTCCCTTTTTTTTTTTTTTTGTATAATTATATTACTATGTAAATTCAAAAAGGAAATCTTGGCCTTGAAAACACACAATAAACAATTTATTATAACAAGTTAAGATTTGCAGAAGTCTGTGGACGAGTGGGTAACACCCTCGATTCCAGACAGTCATGAACTGGGATTAAATCCTACGTTAACATTCTGTTTAATATGTGAATAACTTTCACATATTATTCATTGTTGTAAATATCATAAACTAGGTTGCTATAGTTGAGCGGTACCTAATAAAGTGATTTTGGAACAGAACCGATGATTTAGTTTTTTAAAAATAAAATAGAAAAATTAATATATATACATATAAGTTTTGAAAATAGAGCAATCGATAAATATATATGAGTGTTATGATATTTTTGTGAATGAAATGTTTAATACTTATGCTTAAATCCTATATTTACATGATGTAACCGGAAGGAAATGAAAGCAAAAAAATACATGAGCAATTAGACGTAATATTGGTTTAGAAAATTAAATGATTGACTGAACTTACTTTTCTTCTTTGAGTCTTGGTAGGCTTCTTTACCATTTTTCCAACAATCTCCAAACCACGTTTTGGTATTAAATTTGGTGAGTGTACCAATGGTAATTTTGAAATTTTTGTTAAGGTATTCATTTTTAAAATGTTTTTATATTAACTATATAATTTTATCTAAAAACACACGAAGAAGAAAAGGCTACAAGAAGCGTGACATAAATATTAATATTTGTGGTCAAAATTTTAAAAATTGAATAAAATGAAAATATGAAGAAAATTTATTTATTTTCGTGAAAAAAAATTATATTTTGTATATCTTTAAACATATATTTTTTTAATGCGAAGTTACAAATTGAAACCGTTTTTACCCATTTACATAATCTCTACGCCTTTTAATTTATTTTGCTTGATATATCATTAATTTTTTTTTTTTAATATCTCTCTATATAGGTTTGTCACTTTTTTTAGATATTTCATACTTTAATAACAACACATTTTACATTTTAATAAACAAGACATTTTACACTTTGTTAACATTTTACACTCCAATAAGAAATTTTCATTTGTAATTGATATTTTTCGATTTTTAAAAATATTTTAGTAATCATGCTATATTTTTTAAAATAATGATCTTCTCAGGAAAAGAAACTTTTCTACATTTTCTTGAAATTTCGCTATTTATTCAATAGTTTTTTTTTTTTTTTATCGAAAAACTTTTGTTTCAATTGAATTTTATTTTTCTCTCAATTTGCACAATCGTGCTAAAATAAAGCATATGAGATTTTCCTTAATAAAGTTAACCACCGTTTAATAGAGCGTTTATTTCCTATATTCCTCTTCAACTTGCTTCCCAACTTAAACTTCAGCTATTTTCATAACTGTTGTTATAAATAGCTTTTTAAAATTGTTTTTAGAGCAAGTGGTTTATTTCTACCTCTCTTCTCTAAGGCTTTAATTTGAGCTGAGCCCAACTATAGATATACTCAAATCATTTATCATATAACATCAGTAATTACTTATATTCTTGAACCAAAATTTTCATACATGTACACAGAAATTTTTAAATTCTAAATTTTCTCCCTCACACAAACACCAATAAAAACGTTAATATATAGTTATTTTGGAAATATATTAGTCTATGGAAATGATTTTAAGATATAACACATCAAAATCATTACATAGTACATTACATAGTATCTTTGGATACTTATTGTGCCTGCAACGTCCCACAATCAATGTCCCATATACTAGATGACTGCCCGCTGTACAAATTCAATGGAGGAATCTCCAATCTCCATTCTGTCACCCCGGAAGCCCTGAACTGGCTGAAGGCCTTACCTCTCAGACTTTAATGACCGATATGTCCACACTTCTTTTTTCTAGATTTAATTCATTTTGTCTCCTCTCTAATTGTAAATACGCTGCTGTATCACCTCATAAGCATAAATAAATAAATTTGGATACTTAAGGCTCTAGGACCTTGGGTTACCTACATGTTAATTACAATTCTCAGGCAGAATCTCTTGCTGATTATATAAAATATATTTGGTAATTACCTTATTACATTGAGAATGAAGAACCCTTTTGAAAAAATCTTATGACATATCATATCCAAATCACCTCTCTCGCTCCTCCCCCCCTTTAAAGAGGAAGGTGATATTTAAAAAAAAAATGTTAGCTCGGTTCTGATTGTTTTTGTTCAAATACTCAAGGGGGTTCAAACTAGAAACTTCAAAATTATCATTTGCCCTTCTTTTGTAGTCCTAAACAATCATTACAAATTAATTTCAATTGCCTACTCATAATTGGATCCAAGCCAAAATCGTGCATCATTGACATTCTGTTTATTTGAATACACCAAAGCATTTATTCAGAGCCAATAAGATCAACTTCTATAGATTTTAAAAATATTTGTCTCTTTTTATTGTATGTGTGAGAGAAAAATCTTATTATTTATCAATATTTCAAAAAAATAGTTTTGTTCTTAGAAAATAAATTTGACTATTATCGTTTGGTATTTTTTAATTTCGTTCAAAAATCGCAGCCTTCCTTATAACGATATATTTATAAAATTCTCGTGATAATAAAATTAATAGAATATCATTTGTCTTACAATATATGCCAATAATCTTATTTTTTTAAATAGGATGTCTATTATTACGGTACAAATAGGACAATGTGGTAATCAACTGGGACATAACTTTTTTCAAAGGCTAGCAGAAGATAATTTAAATAAATCTTCAAAGACAAATGAACAATTCCACAGGTAATTAAATAAATTTAATTTTACCGTAGCGTATATATTTATATAATTTCTAGGAAACATATGTTTATGGTCCCTCTTATTTACCGCTTCGTGCCAATTTGACAATTTTTAATATGTGGGGGCGAAAGGAAAGGGGGGAGAGGATAAGCAATGCAAAATATCTTCCTACCTCCTATATTGGCAAAATTGAATAGCTAATTAAATATTTATAATAACGAATATTTATTATATTATTTTTTCATATATATTATTATATATTATTTAAACTCCATTTTTTTTATTGTTGACATTTAAATATAATAATATATTTCTGCAAGCTTGATACCGTATTATGATTCAGTGGAGATAAGAAAGAAAAGAAGAAGAAATATAATAATAATAAATAAAAAGAGACACTTCCCATATATATCGGGGAAAATTTTCTTTTTCACTGTGGTGGTACATGGCTAAAAGTACACCTGGTACAAGCCAGGATATTCATGGTGGGTAGTTAAACAACCGCTTTTAATGTAAGTACATCACATTTCTACACATGTGGAAAGCAATTCAACTTTTGCACTTACAAGTGTCCCAGATCTCTATTTGGTGGGGTTGGATTTTTCAAGAATCAGGGGTTATTGGAACATTTTTTTTTAATTAGAAAAAAGTGCCCAATGTGGGATTTAATCCTGGATCATAGTGGTCAAAGACCAATGGTTTAGACTATGGATCCATCAATCCCCCTAAAATAAAATCTTATTTTTAAAACAGAGTGTATGACGTGGCAGATTTTTCAAGGAGTCTGACCTAAAGGAAGGTGTTCCGGAAGCCAGAGCTATCTTATTGGATACCGAACCTAAGGTAACCATCATGGTTTCATCATTATTTTAGTTATCAACATGTGAAAAATTAAGAAAAAATAAGAAAAAATCATCAGTTGTTGTTGATACAGTAGAACCTCTCTGTAAAGGATATCTAGTTTCAGAGCCAAAGTGTCTTTTAGGGAGAAGTGTCCTCTTACCGGAGATGTTAAATAGTAAAAATGGTAATTTCGGGTATGAAAACTGTCTTTTATAGAGAGGTGTCCTCTAGCGGGAGTGTCCTCTCATGGAGGTTCTACTGTACCAAAATAAAAAAAAAAGATATATCCTGATTGTTCATATGAGAATTTATATGGTGTATATATGGTAGCCTTGTAATGTTCAACCTGCAACCCCAAAACACATTATTGACTGTATTGACTCATCTATTGATGAGCTCTACTCTTCACCGGAAGACACCATCAAAAGTCTCAAACTTTACAGGCTTGATACCTTAATATGATTGAGTGGAGATAAGAAAGAAGAAGATATGGTAGCATGCCCAGAAGTCCTCCTCTACGTGGCGGACAGGAGAAGCAGCACAAGTAAGGTACTGCTCTGTAGGGCGAACTACAGTGTCGTGAGCCCCAAGCTGCTATGGTAATTGTGAATAGGGAACTCTGAAATGTGGCTGACTAACGGGAAAATGGCACCCCCCTCATTCCATGGAGCAACAAAAACCACCACATATATATGGTAGAGCGCCATCTGTTGGAACAAAAATCAACCAAATGTTGATTTAGGCTTATTCCTTAATATTTGGTCAAACCAATTTTTGATAAATCATTCCGAAACACATTTGTGTTTGGCTTCTCTTTGATATATCAAGAAAAGGAGTTGACTAAATATTCTGGAACAAGTCTAAATCAATGTTTAGTTGATTTTTGTTTCACTAGATGGCATTCTGTCATCATTTGAGCAGTCAGGATATGTCTTTATTGTTTTAAAAAATAATCATCATATAGTAAAGCCATCTTCTGATACAGAGGTCCGTCTTTGCTGGTCCCAAGCCTGGATGAAAAAGGAAGAGGGGGAGCAGTAACAAGCTCGCTAAAAAACCTGGGCTCAGCTGGCCCGGCTGATAGTACCCTGTAAGGGCTCCTAATCCAGGAATACAGGATGGGCAGTGTTTGTACTCCATGTTAAGAGTGTCTGCACATGGCGTCTGTTCCTCATGTCAGAGGCAGCCATTTCTTTTGGAGCTAAGTCGGCCTGCTACTGAGAAGTGCTCCCAGTCTTAATGACAAAGGCAGACACATTCTACTTCACACAGTCATGATGGTTCTCAAACAAGCTTGATACCCTAATATGATTGAGTGGAGATAAGAAAGAAGAAGGTCAGTTATTATGTAACATCATTTTACTCTGTTTTGACAAAATCTCTATTTTCTAATTCTAGACCAATCTATTAGAGTATTGAATCAAATTGGTCTCTTCCTTCATTCTTCAGAGTGTTTCCCACCTCCTGTATGGTCAATAGATGAAAGTGGTTATTGAGCCTTTAACTCAAATTTATAAATAGATCATTCCTAGTATATATGATGTTCTCTTCACATATTATAGAATTAAAGAGAAAAAGTCCCAATTGTATACACTCATGGATAAAACTTAAGGAAGTTGTACCTTTTAGCATGTATATCGGGATTCAGACAATAACTCTGAAGATACACTCATGGACAAAACTTAAGGAAGTTGTACCTTTTAGCATGTATATCGGGATTCAGACAATAACTCTGAAAGATACACTCGTGGACAAAACTTAAAGAAGTTGTACCTTTTAGCATGTATATCGGGATTCAGACAATAACTCTGAAAGATATTACAGTGACCTTTATTGAAGACACACGAGATAACCAGGTGTAAATAGCCTCTGTCTCTTTCAAAAAAAAAAAAATAAAATAAAATAAATGACCGGCGATATCAAAGACTTTCAACTTCCTTAAGGCCATTAGTATATTTCTCCCCCATCATCCACACAATTGGGTGAATTCTCCTCAATTATAAGAGATGGATCTGGAAGGAAAGGATGTTCTTGTAGACTTTGTAGAATAGATATATTTGCATCTTGTGTAAATACATCATTTACATATCTCCCCATGTTTCTATATTGGTGTGTTTTTTTATGCAAATATATTATGGCGAGGGTTCATCTCTTTCAGATATACATTCTAATCACCTTCTTTTTGGAGAACTTGTTCATTTTCTTAATTAAAAAAAAAATATATATGTGTAGTCATTAAAAGAAAAAAAAATCAACTTAATAAAATCTTTTATAATTGATTCAGTACTTCTGTCTGATGATGGTAACAATGCTGTTACCGAAACATCACACACTATTTTATTTGGATTTGGTCTCATATTACCTTGTGTTTCTTTCTAATCTATAATCCAAAATGTGTCTTATCATTGTGTTCTTCTTCTTTTATTTTTGTTGTCACTTGAGTTTAGTACACTGCTATTGTAAAAAAATCCAATAAGGATAAAGGACTGTGTGTGCCAGGTGGTGACCATGCAGCTAGCAAAAGGCAATGGATGGCTCTATTCAGCGGGTCGCTCCTCTATCCAGCGACAGGGTGCAGCCAACAACTGGGCCTGCGGGTATTACCGCTGCCAGACCCAGTGGAAAGAGACAGTGCGAGAGCTGGTCAGAAGGGAAGTCGAGGATTGTGATTGGTTGGAAGGATTCTTTCCCCTGATGTCATTGGCTGGAGGAACAGGGAGTGGGTTGGGCTCCATGGTTACAGAGACCCTCCGGGAGGATTACCCTCGCACCCCCATCCTGAATCATGTAAGTTCCTGGGACCATCTCAACACATCTATTTACACTAGAAATGAAAGTTATTTGAGTACAAGTGTTTCTTTTCATACAAATCAAACTTCTACTGTCCTGACTGTGATGAAAAAATATTGGGAGGGCTTGGATCATCAGTAGTAAAATACTTTTCATATTGAAGATAACTTTAAAAAGTATGAGAAGAGTTGAAATGAAGGAGGCACCAATGCCTTTAAGGTGGGGAATCAATTAAATTGTTGTCAATTGTCTAAGGTGGGGATGCCTCTATTGCTGAAGACATTTGTACATATACAACTGGTTTTTTTTTTTTTGCTTATCCCTAGTACACGTGGTACAGGCCATGATAATCATGGTGGGTAGAAGTAGGCGACTGCTTTTACTGTAGGCGCATCACATGTCTACACATGTGAAAAGCAGTTCGACTTTGTACTTACAAATTTGCCAGAGCCCTGTTTGGTTACTTGCACTCGCTGGTGGGGTTGGACTTTTTCAAGAATCGGGGACCATTGGAGCATTTTTTTTTTAAACAGAAAAAAGTGTCCAATGCGGGATACGAACCCGGGTCGTAGGGGTCGAAAACCAATGGTTTAACCAGCCTTCCACCGACCCCCCATATACAACTGTATATAAGGAATGAAAGTATTCAAACACAAATGTTTCTTTTTCACATAAAACAAATTTCTACTATCCTTACTGTGCTGAAAAAATATTGGGAGGGGGCTTGGCTCATCAGTGGTAAACCCTTCCAGCGGTTTCGCTAATTTAATCTACCAGACTGCTTCTCTTGGAGTTTTAATACTGTATTGGACAATTCTGCTTATATATGCTGCACTGAAGGGTGGAATCTCATAAATGGTATTCAGGCAAAACTATGAACATAAGCTTTTAGAACAGTAGAATTACATATAACATACTAGAATTTCAATCTACAGTTGAACTTTGTTATAACAACATCGGCTGATACATGGGAATTTTTCCCTAGGCGAGAGATCTATAAAATGAAAGGTCACCTCTCCCATCAAAATAGGTTACAAAACTCCTCTATCTCTGCAAACATCCAGGACTGATGAAGGCCCCATTTGTCCCAAACTATGGTCTCCAGGTTAGCCTTCAGAGTTTACCAAAGTTTTTAAGAGAAGTGCCTAAATAGTTTAAATTTTTCGGGGGGTCGGTGGAAGGCTGGTTAAACCGTTTGGTTTTCGACCACTACGACCTGGGTTCGATTCCCGCATTGGACACTTTTTTCTGTTAAAAAAAAATGCTCCAATGGCCCCTGATTCTGGCAAAAGTCCAACCCCACCAGCAAGTGCAAGTAACCAAACGGGGCTCTGGCACATTTGTAAGTGCAAAGTCGAACTGCTTTTCACATGTGTAGACATGTGGTGCGCTTACAGTAAAAGCAGTCGCTAACTACCCACCATGATTATCATGGCTTTGAGATAAGAAAGAAGAAGAAGAAGAAAATTTTCAATAGAAAGATGGTGCATTTATATATCGTGTAAATATAAACTCAGTTTGATTCTTCAGTGGAGGCATTCCTCCTTAATTATAAGAGTTCATCGAATCCTTTGACAGTTGTTTATTTGCCTTCTCTTCCAGTTTTTAATACTCAAAGCCAATTCTATTGATACAAGTCTCTCCATTTCTTTTCCAGCTTTTGATCAAATATTTTATTTGGCAACACTAGACAAATGACCTGTCTTTGCGGTGGTATGCAAAAGAATAAACAGAATATAAGAAAAGGAAGCATTAAAGCACGAATATTTATTTTAAACATAAAATAAACAGAATATGTAAATTAGTCCATTATCAAATTAATTTGCATATCCCAGAGTTGGAACTGTGACTCCTACTGATCTAACTCATTTTAAAGTTTTCATCTCAATGTAAATTTGAGTAAAATTAATCATTACTCCAAGGAAAAGAGAATTTTCTCTGTAGAGATATGATTAATGTTACTCAATATTGATGAAAGCAGAGAGAATTATCATAGATTTAACTATTTTTGTAGATATATTTATGATTATTTAATTAAAAAGGCATATATTGGATCAAAAAATTATTTATTTTACCAATATTTCAGTTGGCTGAACGCCAACCTTTATACCTTATAACCTTGATAAAGGTTGGCGTTCAGCCAACTGAAATATTGGTAAAATAAATTATTTTTTGATCCAATATATACCTTTTTAATTAAAGATTTATTTATGGATTGCTCTATTTTAAAAATTTATGATTATCTTTCTAACCTGAAAGGTTCAGGTTCATAATATATATTATTGTTTCTCTTTTTTAAATAATTTTTGATTACTTTTTCTTGTCTAATATGTTTATAACTGTTTCTGTTTAAAAAAATGTAAATTGATGCAATTATCCCTAGCCGGGATATCACATTTTGTGTGTTGAAATAAATATTGATGATTATTGTATAGAATTGTCAATTTGTAAACATTGTGATACCAGTAAGTACAGTGCTGTGTTTCCAGGTGGTCTGCCCATTCTACCAGGGGGAGGTGAGTGTACAGAGCTACAATGTGGTTATGTCAGCGGCCAGTCTCACCACTTCAGCTGACGGCCTGGTAATCCTGGAGAATGACCAGCTCTTACGGGTCATTACGCAGCGCCTAGGTGTGCGTGATGCCTGCATGAACGACCTGAACACTCTAGCGGCTCAGCAGATGGCATCTCTCTATCTCCCAGCCTGCCTGCCAACTTCCCACTTCTCTTCCACCCTAGGTAGCCATTCTTGTAACCCCATATATTATGGACCAAAACATTATGGTATAGTCACAAGGTAATAAGACCAAATCCAAATAAATAAATAGTGTGTGACGTTTCGGTAACAGCGTTGCTACCATCTTCAAACAAAAGTACTGAATAAGATATTTTACCACAGCATGTTTTAATAAATTATTGTTATCAAGTATGTAAACAAGATAACAGTAACTATTTAAAACATGCTGTGGTAAAATATCTTATTTAGTACTTTTGTCTGAAGATGGTAGTAACACTGTTACCAAAACATCACACACTATTTATTTATTTGGTTTTATTACCTTGTGTTTATAATCTATAATCCAAATTGTGCCATATCATTTTGGTATAGTAAAACCCTGCTAAAATGAACCTGGGATATAGCGAACCTATCGGAGTTCACTATTGAAAGGTTTTATTAGGGGGGGGTTCAATTTGGGTTTTAGATTAGAAACACAAGGTAAAATAAGACCAAATCTCCAAATAAATAAATAGTGTGTGATGTTTCCGTAACAGTGTTATTACCATCATCAGACAAAAGTATTGAATGAGAAAAAATATCACAAAATGTTCTTTAAATAGTTACTGTTATCAAGTTATCTTGTTATCAAGTGTGTCACATTTCTACCTACGTTTATCACATGCTGCGATATTTTTCTCATTCAAGACTTTTGTCTGATGATGGTAACAATGCTGTTACTGAAACGTCACACACTATTTATTTATTTGGTCTTATTACCTTGGGTTTTTTTAATCTATAATCCATACTGTGCCTTATCATTATAATTAACAAATATAATCAATATTAATAAAAATCATTCCCTTATTAATCAGGACACCTCTAGGACCAGTAATATTGGTTGTCAAATTCACAATTCCCATCTGATGTCCATCTTCAATCAGGGTTGGACATTGAGGTGGTCCACAAGAATTCATGAAAAATATTTCAAAACTACTAAATGAATGTGGTAAAGTTGCTATGACAATTCTCTGGCCGATATATAGCTGGAGTTTGTTATAGATGGAGTCTATTTTGTCCATGAGTATATACAGTTAAACCTGTCTATAGCGCCCCCTCTTGGGACTCACCAAAATAGGGTGCTATAGAGAGGGGGTGCTATAGACAAGTCACTTTAAATGTAAATCGTATCGTACTACGTATTTAAAATCGGGTGCTATAGAGAGGAAGGCGCTATTTAGAGGGTGCGCTATAGACAGGTTTAACTGTATATATATATATATTAAAAATAAAGAAGGCATCTCCTGACCACGAGCACATGTGCTTTTTAGATGGCAGAGCGCCATCTAGTGGAGCAAAAATAAACTAAACGTTTATTTAGCTTGCTCCGAGATATTTGGCCAACCCAATTTCTTGATAAATCAAGAAAAGCCATCCACGAACGCGTTTCGCGCTGTTGGCGCTCGTCAGCGTGGAGAAGGCTGTAACCACTGCGACCAAAAATATTTTTGGTCCCAATGGTTTCCCGAAAAATCAAGAAATGTATATATACATATACAGTAAAACCCCGCTAATACGAACCCTGGATATAGCGAACTTTCCCTTATGACGAACCCACGGCGATTCCCGATTCCATTCCATTGAAAATACCATCGTTATAACGAACTTTGCGATTTTTAAAATAACGAACTACCCCTATAACGAACTATTTTCGATCCCAAAATGATAAAATCTATTAAAAATACTATGCTTATAACGAACTTAAAATTGTGATTTAAAAAATTTTTAAAACAACAAAATTTTGAGCATGTTTCAGTTCACGGATCGCGATTTCAAAACAAAAAATTAGCGCCATTGTTTGTTTTCATTTCCATTCTATTTTTGCTGTATGTTGTATAAATTTTTACACATTATACTTTTATTTAATAGAATATCTTTGCATTCGAAAATTTTGAAATAAAAGAAAAATACAAATGGCTTCCAAAATAAAGAAAAGAAACAAAGAATGGCGTTCTAAAAAAAAAAAAAAAAAAAACAGTGGCAGCATGCCCTTTTAGAAGCGTTCTATATCAAGTTTAACCTAGGCTAAAACATAATTCCAAATAATTTTAAAGCCAGAAATGGTTTGAATAACAGGTTAAAAACAAAATTTAATATACACTTCAGAAGAATATGTGGAAACTGGAATGGGAAGAAGAAGAAAAAAAAAAAAAAATAGTTCTCCCAAGTTCCCCGTGTCTCATGAGCCACAAACAAATCGACTTATAAATTCTCAAAAACTACCACTACAGTTCTATTTTTAGAATGGAATTCTTGTTAGGTATATGACTCATTCAGGGTTCGCGGTTATTCCCCCTTGCCGTCCTTTTCCCTACCGATTTGGTGTTTGCAAATTGGCGTTTTTTTATTCGCAAATTTACTGATCGCGCTATCGTATCAACATGTTTCGCGTCCGATTTTTCTGAATTGGATACTTTTGATTCATCCTCAATTGATTTAGAATACACAGAACTTTATTTATTTGATGGAAATAACGATATTTTAAGACAATTCTGATTTTTAAATTTTACTTTTCACTTTCAAACAACAAGGTATTAGAGGCATTTTTTCAAATAAATTTAGTATTATATTATTTGAGGAAGATGTTCTAAAATACTCTTATACCTTTTAAATATATAATTAATAATGTTTTGCCTAGGGGATTTGGCATAGTTTTTAAATAATACATAGGTTTATATATAAACATGTATGCTAATGATAAGAAGAACCTATTATCAAATGACTTCTTTTGATATTCAGCATTACTGTAAAGAAATAGGTCAATTTAGGGAATTAAAACAAAGTGACCATTATTAAGTGGCTGTCTTTTCCTGTTTGTATGGCTGTTTTTTAATTATATGGTCTAAAAATTTAGAAAAGTTTAAAAAAATGGCCAAACCGTGGCTATAGTGAACCAAAAGCTCTGTCCCATTGGGGTTCACTATAGAGGGGTTTTACTGTATATATATATTAAAAATAAAGAAGGCATTTCCTGACCACAAGCCCATGTGCTTTTTAGATGGCAAAGTGCCATCTAGTGGAGCAAAAATAAACTAAACGTTTATTTAACTTGCTCCGTGATATTTGGCCAACCCAATTTCTTGATAAATCAAGAAAAGCCACCAACGAATGCGTTTCGAGCTGTTGGCGCTTGTCAGCATGGAGCAGGCTGTACCACTGCGACCAAAACGATTTTTGTTCCCAGAGGCTTCTTGAGAAATCAAGAAATGGGTATTTAAGGCCAAATTTGCGTAAATACGCTTAACACATGAAAAAACAATAGAAAAAAAAAAAAAGATAAGTGGGTCAGATGTTGATATTAAAAATAAAGAAGGCATTTCCTGACCACGAGCACATGTGCTTTTTAGATGGCAGAGCGCCATCTAGTGGAGTAATATATTTATATTCACATTCCCATAAAAAAAAAACCTCAATCCTAGTGAGATAGGCTAAAATTTGTCACTGCGCAGGAGACATTCTGGCCCACTGCGTGCCCCATCCCCAGTACAAACTGCTAGGGCTGCGCATGGTGCCCCAGGAACCTGTTGCCTCCAGGCCCTTCTCCACTCTGGCTTGGACGTCTCTGGTGCGCAGCCTGCGCCGAATGTTGCTCTATGGAGCTACAATGGATGGAGGTTTGTATATAGCTTCCTCTTGAACCACTAAGGTGATCATCTTGAAATTTCTTGGAAGAAAATATGTAAATTGTTCAAGCTGTTAGAAGTTATGTATGCAAATTCCTTATTGTAAAAAGTATTTTTTAAATTAGATTTATTTGCATATCTGAAGAATGTATATAGAATTTTTTTTTCTCTTCAGTTAGTTGCTGGTGAAGTGTAGATGAGTGTGTAGCAATGTATAATCAATAATTTTGTAGGATAATAGGACTTTTTGATTTTCTTTAAAAAGGCAAGATTAAAAATCTCTGCACAACAACATATCTTAACTGGCCTCACGTCAGTTCCTTCTATATAGGCTTTTTTTTAAAAAGAGTTTGTTACATTTTTTTTGGATAGAGATATACCCCAAAGTTATTAGTATTTTGATATAGTACAAATATGATTATAATACCCTTGGCAGAGCTGACTGCTACAGGGCACGTCCCCAGGTGGCGGATAGGGGAACAACCTTCAGATATGAAGGCCAGCTGTGAAACAAGCAGAATAACTCTGACGAATAAGCAGTCGCGAACCAACATCAGCATTGTTAGAAAGAGGAGAAAAACCTCTTTAAACAACTGACTTGGTTGATAGACCTCAGCAAAGGTTCCTCTCTAGATATACGGAGGAGCTGTGTCTGTACTCATGTTAGAGTTGGCAGCAAAGGCTTCCATGTTAGGAATGACCTCAAATTACAGTCAGACTTTCACCAAAGTGTACCTGGATCATGGTGCCATGATCAATGAAAGCTGCACTCCTACACCCCAATTTCATGGAATTCGTGCAATATTTATGCAAGGGGATAAGAAACAACAGCAACAGGATTATAATAAGAGATATAAAAGGTAGTAAGATCAAATAATTAAATAGTATGTGACATTTTGGTAACAGCATTGTTACCATCATCAGATAGTCATATATACATAAAGTCGGTGGACGAGTGGGTAACACCCTCGATTCCCGACAGTCATGAACCTCCCGGTTCCCGCGTTGAATCCCACGTTAACATTTTGTTTAATATGTGAATAACCTTCACATATTATTCACTGTTTCAATTATCATGAACTAGGTTGCTCTTGTTGAGCGGTACCTATTAATGTGATTTTGAACCAGATAGTCATATAGTCTTTTGCCTAAGTTTAACAATACTGTTATCAAAATGTCACACACTATTTATATTTTTTGGATTTGGTCTTATTACCTTTTATTATTAGTATTTTCTTTAAACCAATCCTCTCTACAAGCTTATTCACGATGGCAATGCGCCATCTGTGTGTACAGGATGATTGTAAATGAAACATACAGGATCACTAGAGATCTTTGTTCAACTTGTTTTATTTATGTTAAGGTACAATTATAGATTATAAACACAAGGTAATAAGACCAAATCCAAATAAATAAATAAATAGTGTGTGACGTTTCGGTAACAGTGTTGTTACCATCTTCAGACAAAAATAACTGAATGAGAAATTTTACCACAGTATGGTTTAAATAGTTACTGTTATCAAGTTTGTAAACAAGATAGATTTATAGATATGCTTTTAATTATATCTAAAAAAAAAGTGGGTTTTTCCACTTTTAATTCTAAGAACAATTATCTGTATTTCTCAGAAAATTATCTTCTTCTTATCTGCTATCTTGTTTACATACTTGATAACAGTAACTATTTAAACCATGCTGTGGTAAAATTTCTCATTCAGTACTTTTGACTGAAGATGGTAACAACGCTGTTACCGAAATGTCACACACTATTTATTTATTTGGATTTGGTCTTATTACCTTGTGTTTGTTTTATTTACCTTACTTCATTACAGTAGGTAAATCAATCAAACAAGAGAAACTGTCCAACATGGTGTAAACAAGAAACCTGGTTTCCTCCGATTGGTTGATCTTTCACCAGTACAAGCTGGCTTGCATTAAACAGCTAGAACAATCTTTTCTCTTAGGAATTTCTAAGATGATCACCTACAACAGAAATGGATATTTTCCTGCTTAATAAATTCTGCAAACTTGAAACTGGGATATGCAGGGGTCAGAGATGCTTGCCAAATGATTCTGCCAATGGACAGGGGGTTATGTAAAAATATTTCCAAAAAAATTTACTTGAATAAAGGAAGCTTTCGGGCAAGCCCTTCTTCAGCTAAATATATATATTTTTTGCTTATCCCTAGTACACATAGTATAGACCATGATAATTATGGTGGGTAGAAGTAGGGGACTGCTTTTACTGTAAGTGCACCACATGTCTACACATGTGAAAAGCAGTTCGACTTTGCCTGCTAACTAAAATGATTTAGTTGATTGAAGAAGAGTTTGCCCGAAAGCTTCCTTTAATCAAGTAAATAAAAATATTATTTAAAATAAAAAGACACTTCGGCCAGAAAAACAATTTTCTGGCCGAAGTGTCTTTTATTTTGAAGAACTATGAATGTGCTGGCCAGGCAACCTCTTATCTTCAAGAAAAATAGAGTTGTGGCATCTTATGATAAGATAAGATTATGTTCAGTGAACTGTTTTAAAATGGAAGCCAAAAAAATGCTCCAATGGCCTCCCATTCTTGCAAAAGTCCAACTCCACCAGCGAGTGCAAGTAACCAAACAGGGCTCTGGCACATTTGTAAGTGCAAAAGTCGAACTGCTTTACACATATGTAGACATGTGGTGCACTTACACTAAAAGCAGTCGCCTACTTCTACTCACCATGATTATCATGGTTTGTACCACGTGTACTAGGGATAAGCAAAAAAAAAAAAAGAATGGCAGCCAGTTTTAAACCTTATTAAAGTTTGTCTTAACATAGGGAATTTTAACTTGTTGCACACAGGCAGCCAAAATTTTTCAAGAATAAATAAACCTAATGATGAGCCAGGCCCTCCCTTTAATTTTTACATTGCTGTAAGGGCAGTAGAAGTTGTTTAATTTTCAAAAGAATCATACGCGTCTATAATAGTTTCGAATATTCAAAATCTAAAATTGTTTCTCGAAGTAATAGAATAAATCTATTGTTAAGATTTTCCATTACATAATAAGGAAATTAAGCCTCCCCTATAATACAAAAATACTAAATAAGTAATATGCAAATATTTCATAGATACAACTCGGATATAAATTTGTTTGTTTAGAGTACAAATAGAATGGCAACAAATTAAAATATTTTTAATATACAGTAGAACTACCCCCTGCAAAAGACAACATCTAGTTACAGAGCCAAAGTGTCCTTTAGAGTGAGGTGTCCTCTTACTGGAGAGTTGTTAATTGGTAAAAAAAAAGGTTATTTTGAAGATGGAAACTATCCTTTATAAAGATGTCCTCTAGTGAGACTGTCCTCTCGTAGAGGTTTTACTGTAGAGAGGTGTCCTCTAGCGAGAGTGTCCTCTCATAGAAATTCTACTCTATTACAAAAAAAAAAAATTCCTAGAAATAAAACTGCAATTTTAAAAAGTTAATATATAATTTGGATGGTTATAACAAAGTTCCACCGTAGGTGTGTCTCTATGTTGGTCTGTGTGGGTTCAGGAGACTGCGGGACGAATGTCCCAAAATCTTACCAGGTGTCTCTCTTGGCTGTGCTGAGAGGTCCGGATATAAGTCAGGCTGACCTGGAGCCACTCCAGAAACTGTACTTCACCTCGTGGGGGTCGGGATTCAAGACTTGGAGTGCTCCCGGACCTACGTTTGGGATGGACAAGTGTGCCGTGGTGGCAACTAACAGTCCGCCTGTAATTTCTCCCTTCCGTATGGCACTGGGTGGGTATTGTTGTTGTTGTGCTTTGGTTGGTAGCTTAAGTAACCCTATATATATTCTCTATTTTTCTGGGAGGATATTGATCTAAAGAGACAAGGGTCGCCTCTCCCGTCAAAATAGATGTCAAAACCAGACGCCATCTATTGACCGTTGCTGCAAACTAGCGGCCTCGGGTCGATGACAAAGCCACAACACCAGCTTTGGCAAACTGAGAAACACCCACCTAGAGACCATGGGTTTCGGGCTAATGGCTGTCGTCAGCCTAGGGCGGACTTTATTCCATGAGATCTACACGGGATCTAATGGAATCTAGTTTGCGGCGGCGGTCAATCGATGGAGTCTAGTTTTGACGTCTATTTTGACCGGAGAGGTGACCCTTGTCTCTTTAGTTTTCTATTTTGTTGCTGCATTCTTTAATCCTTTGTTATTTCTCTTTTTTTAAAAAGAAGCTTGAAAATTTGTAAAAATCAAATATAAATAGACTCATAGAGACAAAACTTAAGGAAGTTTTTACTTTTTATCATGTATATCAGGATTCAGACAATAATTCTAAAATATATTACAGTGACCTTTATTGAAGACACATGAGATAATCAAGTGTGCACAGCCTCTGTCTCCTTAAAAAAATTAGATGACTGGTGACATCAAAGACTTTCTACTTCCATAAGTTTTGTCCATGAGTGTAATTGTTGATGACAAATGTCACACACAGAGGACTAACACACTAGGATGTTGACCACAGTGAAAGGCTGGAAGCTGTTTGGAGTCCGGGCGTTCCTGCACCAGTACACCCAGTATGGGATGGAGCAGGAGGACTTTGTGGAGAGTTTCGCCCGGGTTGAACAGATGCTGGCAAGTTACTCCAAACTCCACTAGCTCAACATTTCTTTGAGGAACTCAAGTCTGGAAAACAAGGAGTCTTCAAGAGAAAGGCCATGGAGGGGAGTTGGTCAAATTCTGGTATTCCCTGGTCATGCTACTGTTGTTGTGTGGTCTCCATTTAACACCTGTGTTTAGGACAGTCTAGGGATTTAGGACAGAGACAAAACCCTATAGAAATTTTAGATCCTAATTATATACATGTTCTGAACCAAAACTGTATTCTTGGTCTTATATCCACTTCAGTTTGAGAATCAACTGCTTAATTCATGTCCTCTCAGAAGTCATGATTTTTTATTATTGTTTAATTTTTACCCCCTGCATGAAATAGATGGAGTTGTAAATGATAAACTTTTATGTCTCTGTGATTGAGAGGAAATGTCTTAAAGATAGAACATGCCACACATACATAGATACGCACCCAAACCTATTCTCAGTGTAATAGTTGTAAATGTTTGTGAATAAAGTATTAACCCTAAAACAAGTTTACTCCTTAATATTGATTATTTTGATACAGGCCATTTTCCCCTTTCAACTCTTTCCTTCAGGTTAGCTGATCTTAGTAATTTAGCTCTGTCTTTGTGGTCCTCTAGACCTGCTCAAACTGTTGTTGTTGTTGTTTCTTATCCCCTTGTGTAAAGATTACACGAATTCCATGAGTTCATGCTCCTCGAGCTGTTTTATGATGAGCAGTGGCCTCTCCCAAAGGTCCTGTTTAGTACATCTAATGCAAGCCAAAATGTGTTCTGGAGCTGCAGGTGCCAAGCTACATTTTGGGCAAGTGGGGTAGATTTTGTTATTATTTTCTAACTTCAATGGCTTGAGATGGCTCAAACTGTGCTTACATTTAGTCAGGAGCTGTTTCTCTCTTGGTCCTTCATTGCCTGTAGTTACTGCCCAAGTTCTTACTTGCCCAAAATGTAGCTTGGTACCTGCAGCTTCAGAACACATTCTGACTTGTATTAGATGTACTAAACAGGACCTTTGGGAGAGGCTGCTGCTTATCATAAAACAGCTCAAGGAGCATGGACTCATGGAATTATTATTCAGTACTTTTGTCTGAAGATGGTAACAACGCTGTTACTGAAATGTCACACACTATTTATTTATTTGGATTTGGTCTTATTACCTTGTGTTTATAATCTATAATCCAAATTGTACCTTATCATGGAATTCATGTAATCTTTACACAAGGGGATAAAAAAAAAACAACTGCCATATATAGTTAAACCTTAGAACAACCTTAGTAACCTTATGTTTCTTATCTATACTCCAAATTGTACCTTATCATTAAGGACTTTAGAATTAAGACGTTTTTATAAAAGAGGCTGTTATATAATGAGGTTCCACTGGTAATTGATGCTCATTTTTAAATAACCACTGAAACTCACAATGAAATTGTTGACTGTACTTGGAGTACAAAATTGACAATTATTCAGTGACTAGAGAAAGGTAAATTTGAGGTTTACAAACCAAGTTTTTTTTTATTTGTACAATTGGAAGGAAAACTACTTTGTGGTGATTGAATGATTAATCCTTGTGTTAAATAAATGAAACATGTAAAGGATATAAGTTTTTAAAAATAATTTTATTGACAAGAGCAAAAATTTCAATATAACTTTGAAAAAATTCTATATATATAATAATAATATATAAATAATAATAAAAAAGTGTAATGAAGCAATATGGTTATGAAGTTGATATTTAGCTAAAAAAAAAAATGGTTGTAAAAAAAAAAATTACAAAAAAAGAAAAATTGACAATTTATATATATATATAAAAATTGAGCATATAAAATAATAAAAGGGGTGTAATACTTTGAAGAAATATATTATAAAAAAAGGGGGACACAACAAGGGCTATAAGGAAATATATTTGGCCAAACACAGCCCAGACATTTGCTAAGATCACATTGGACTTGCCTTGGTTTGGCTTAATATTGGTTCAGTGAGTGGGTGAGCTCTGGATTTGGAAAGGAACTATACCCCAGGTTGGGAGTATTAATTATTGCCCCCATTGAAATAGTGGTTGTTTAAATGGGAGCAAAGTTGAGTATTTGATTCTTCCTTAGGACTGAACAACACCTTTGTGAACACAATGACTCTTTGAACAAAAGAAAATACACCAATTGACAAAATTATCATTTCTCAGGTTCAGTAAAAAAATATACATTCCAATCCCTGACAAAATTCTGGGAGCACCAATTCTTTTTATTATAAAAAAGTGAATCCAAGACAAGATGAGTTTCAGAACAGTCTCCTATAGCAAGTAGGACGACATGACACTGGCAAATGATATTTGTTGCAATGTTGATGATAATAAAGATTTTATAATTAAGGTTGATTGTTCACAAATTGCCTGATGTCACTTTATTATTGTGTAATTTGTTTTAAGCATTCAATGGTGTTTATCCTGTGTGTAGCTTCATCACCCAAACTGTCTTTGGTTTAAACAAAGCTCTAGCCAATATAGCAATGTTAAAGATTTGCATAGTCTGTCAAGGCCTGACAGTTGTAGAAATGTGGTTTCACACAATGAGTGCAACATGTAGAGTTTGTATGAGACAGATTTTGTGAGATCCTACAATAATTGTATTTGACTTGGCCAATAGATGGCGCACACAATTAAGTAGTGGGACATATGTATATAGGGACAGCTATTGTTTACAAAATGAATGACCAAAGTTTGCCATCATCTCCTCCCGATATTGGAACTGTGCTGTCATAATTAGAGAGAGGGTGCTATTGGAACATTTTTTACAAAGTGTTGGAGAGATAAGGATTCCTTATGTATAAATATTGCCTTACCCCTCATTTATTTATCTAGGGTTCAGTACCTTTAAGAAATAGAGAAAAATATTGACAATTTTACTCATTTAAAAATATGTGTGTATATGACCAGAATCGTACCAATTGTGTCATATTTTTTGTTGTTTTAACACAACACTTACTCTAAGTTTATCTTTCCAAAAATTTATTATCATTTTCTCTCAATCTTTGAAGTTGAGTTGAAAATGGCAATTTGAAAGGAAATTGATCAGGATTTTTTTTTAAACTGCAAGCTTATATTGCAAATGAATTAGTAAAGCTGATATCAGGTGAGACAGAAAAAAAGGGTCAATTCTGACAAGTTGTTTTTCCTTTCTAGACATAGTGTCCAACAATGTGGAATGCTACTACCATATTTCAGTGTATTTTTATAATGTGAGAAATAGATAGCTGGAATCTCTCAGAGTGGTTTCACATAAACCACAAGCCACCTTGATCCCCATCTTGTCATGTTAAAATGGCTGTTGAGGCAATGACATTTCCTTTATATTGGAGATATCTCTTCCTATGGACACATGTGGTTTTTTTAAATATGAAACAATATATCACAATCCTGTTCAAATTTCCTATAAACACCAAAATGCATATATACAATCCTACTCTGCACAAATTCTTTTTAATTCAACATCCCAAGGAATAAGAATTTTTGGTTGAATTAAAGTTGTTGGTGTTGTGGATTAAATTGAGGACAAGACACCTATGCACACACAAGACTTAAATTCTCCAGACTATATTACACTGGAACTGAACCATAGAAAAGTTTCAAATATATTCAAGTAATATCTAATCAATGAACACGTTTGTTCCACCCAAATCCTTGAACCAAAACAAGCCAAACCTCAGCAAGGTGGGGATTGGAGAGTTTTATAAACTAAATTATAAATAAAGGGCAGTGTTGGAGAGATAGACAATATGTACAGGGGAGAGGAACTTACTTGCCTCCCCACGGCTTATAAAATTACAAACTTTATACAGACACCTTTTTTCTTGTTTTAAATTGCATTTTTTTTCTGTTGCGACCTTTACACATATTTCTATATCATTGAGAGAGAAACAACAACAACAACAATTATATAAATAAGAAGATCTATGTACACAATATACACAAATGTGGAGAGTGGAGGCAATGGGTTTGTTTAATTCTACTTGGAATAGAGGAATGACCACTGCATGGATTGCATTGCTACTGGGACTGAAATAACTAAAATTTAGATTGGAGCCAACATTGAAGAGGTAGCTAGAACGTTATCATGGAACCGAGGCCATGAAAGAAATAATTAATGCCTTTGACATAGAGGGTCTCATGCTAGCATCTTGTACAAGCTAGACATTTAGAAAAGCTATGAATATTTAAAAAATATAGAGATATTAGTTATTTCTTTAAAAAATTTGAGAAAAATAGACTTTGATATAGTTTCTTTTAAAACTATATATAAATAATTGCACATTATATATAATTGATGTTTCAAATGCTATTTTTAAAATAGACTTATAGTTTGTGGTCAAAAATATTTAAAATAGTTTGAAAATATTTTATTAAAAAAAAAGGTCTCATAAAAGAGAGATGTGTTGAATATTTTACTTCAGAAAAATCAATGATTATCTTATTTAGAAAAAAAAAGTATTTGACCAGGATGTGAGGATGTTTTCCCACACAGCTCCCTCCCCCCAAATAACACAGTGGAATGGTAGACACCCTAGATTGCAAGTTTCCGCAGCAGTTTAAAATGGCGTCTGTGAGGAGAGATCAATTCTTTTCACATTAACACAACCTTAGGCAGTTCTAGCTACACTCATGGACAAAACTTAAGGAAGTAGTGGAAAGTCTTTGATGTTGCCAGTAGTCTTATTTTTTTTTTTTTTGAAGGGGACAGAGGCTGTTCACATTTGATTATTTCGTATGTCTTCAATAAAAGTCACTGTAATATCTTTCAGAGTTATAATCCCGCTATTCATGGTAAAAGGTACAGGTAAGTTTTGTCCATGAGTGTAAACTGGCTTCTATAAAATGTCCTTGAAAGAAACTAAAGGGATTGTTTTAATTTTTCCGTATATAGAGTGATGGTAAATTAAATAAATGATATTTTACTATACAAAGTTTTCATTAGTGAGTTTCATTGCACATTTTTCAGTGCACTGTAACTCCTTATTAAGTTACATATCGGAAAATCTTAAATTTTTTAATCGCTTAAATATTTTGGATGGTTAGGGGACATTTCTCCAAATCTAATTATGGAAATAACTTTGGATATAAAACAAACACATATTTGGGTACTCTATGTTTGCAATAAAGTACCTTTTATAGTCAAGTGATAAAGCCTTTGATTAGGCTTTAAGTTGATTCAAGAAGTAATCTTTGGATTTTTTCCCAAGTTAGAAGGTTACATTTTGGATTTCTTTCAAAATCGACATTTTCCCATATTTTATTTGAAGTTTTTTTTTTTCCTAACCGGACGGATCGAGTCTTATATAAATAGTATATTGAATATATAATATAAAAAGCACGAAAATGTTGTGAGTAAATTGGCTTTAGAAATATCTCTGGTGAGAAGCAATATTTCTGTGACATTGGGGAGAAGGTTCCTTTAAATAATGGACAGAAAAACTCCAACCTTGACTTCAACACCAAGGCTATGGCTAAGGGAAATTGACTCAGATTTATGGCATAAAGAGAGAGAAAGATATGCTGAGAGATGTAACATTGTGTAGACATAAATAGTGTTAGAAAGATAAAATTTCACTTTTTTTTGCTCAGTATACTTCTCTCTTCACACATGCACTTCTATTTCCTCTCTCTATTTTTAAGAATATATATATAAGTTGAGAGAGACGGTTAAGCCTTAACAAAATATCTTACTTTCATCGTGGTAAGTTTTGCTTGAAAAATCTGAGTTTTTAAATAAAAAAATATAATAAAACTATATTTTTGCCTTCCTTTTTGATACCCGAGGTCACAACCAGAGCAGTGGAAGGTCACTTAATGAAAGGCACGTGATGCAGCGCACATTTTTGATGCAAAAATGCGGCCGTCATAACCACCTGACCAGCAGCAGCGGCAGCAATAGTGCCGGCAGTGTGAGGTGATGGCAAGTACGAGACTCCCCGCTCCCGCTACCGGCGGATGGCTGGAAACGCGGCTCGGACGTCGGCGGTGGCGTGTGCTCCACCATCTTGCTCTTGTCGCGGACTGGACAGTCCAGCCACTTGTGGTTGATGTCCCCGGCCTCCTTGCTGTCAACCTGCATCTTCAGGTCGTTGAATCTCCAGTACTTGTGGCCCTTGATGAAGTATGTCTTGCCTGCCACACACCCTCGTCTATTTAACTACATTTAGACTCTTGGTGAACTTTCTCGTAGATCTGGGAGAAATAAGAGATTGGAAATAAGAAAGAGAAGGGATAACAGGCCAGGACAACACTACAATAAGAAGGAATTGCCTACTACAAGATGTTATAGAAGGTGGAGGTAGAAAAATTATACAAAAAAATGACTGAAATGGTCAGCCATATTATTAAATAAGACAAATGGAACAAAGCCGAAAAGGACAGAGCGATTTTCCATTTTAGTCAGTTTTATATAGTGTGCGCCTAACCAGGTGTTAGAAATTTAGTCGTTTTCTTGGAGAAGATTGACAAACATCCATTTAGCATTACATTCTGATATTTTAAGGGTTCATCAACATGCCATTGATTCCACAACGAAATAAAATTTGAGAACACACACATAATTAAAGAAAGTTTTACACGCTGTGTGATCAAATGCACTGGCCAACCCATATTTTATTGCCGGGGATTTTAGACCTGTTTCTTCATGATTTTGATGTGCAGAATCCAGAAATGTCTGTTTTACTCTATCACCTCTCATTTACCTAGCATTAATGAGCCTTCTAAAATGAGTGGTTATTTCTTTAAAATATATACATTTGAATTGAATTTTGCTTCTCTCTCAATATCAAAATAGGGATTGACTGGCGCCACAGCGTTTTCTTCTTCACCGTTGTGGTTGATCTTCAACTAGAGCTGAACTTTGTACAACACTGGACAACACATGGCCGAAGGGGATAAAACGTCTTTAACATATAAGTTGGCAACACTGCACCTTGTAAACGGTAGCTGGTAGAAAGATAAAAGATTTGGAATCAGACCACCAAAAAACCAGTAGAATAGCAGTTACTCTGCCGGCAATTTGATGGCCATTGTAATCTTTCTCTTGTCTTAGCTTCCCTCTGTGCCATAGAGCCTCGGCAATGACCAAAAAGAAAGCTGAACTTACCGTCGATCCACTGGAAGGCGGCGTCCAGGTGATAGGGCGCCCCTCGCCACATGGACATGTCCCGAGGGTAATCGGGCTCCACGCGGCCTACGGTCTCGTCGAACCGCCAGTAGCGCCGCCCGGCGAAGAAGTACGTCTTGCCGTTGTGGCCCCACACCATCGCCGCGTCCAGGCGTTTTAGGTCAGCGGGCAGGCCCAGCGCGGTGAGAGGCTGTGGGTAGCCGCGCTCTGGGCGGTTGGCATTGTAGATCCAGAACCTCTGGCCTGCATCACCCAGAGTCTCTTTACTTCTGATAGAAGTACACCCGTAAGTGAAAAGTATTTTTTTTTTGTTTAAAATTATAATCCTTTACATTTTTATCATTTGGGGAAAAATCATCCAGGGATGGGTTTCTTGTATATCGTCGATCGAAATTGAACGTTATTTGGGTCTTTATCTATAAGAAGTTCTTACAGCTCGCCAGGTGGAGATTTTGGAAGCAAAAAGAAGAATCACCAAAGCTTAGAAAGCTTTTGCAATTTTGCATTCATGGTTAGCACCAAACAGCGGAGATGCCCAACGTGTGATGTACCGACCTGAGAAGAAGACGATCTTGGTGTCGATAGGCCGCTCGTAGACGGCGTCTATCCGCTCCAGGGTGGGCGGCAGGTCATACCAGAAGCGGTCGATGGTCACGGGATAACCTTTCATCAGTCTGTTATCCGTCACTCTCCAGAACCACTGCGTACACATCACGACTTGCTGCTACTGTAACCTCTCCTTCAAAACATATTTCATTATCAACACTATGGTATCGTATTTTACAGCAACAAGCATTCTGTTAAACAAGACCGCGCCTATCTTTTTTTTTTTTTTCAAAGTGAGAAAACGGCACTGAGTCATGGCATTACAACACTGATCTGTGTTGACCTCAAATTAAACTAGGGGGTTGATGACTTATTCAAGAAGAAATATCACACCAGACAGCTAGGGACTCACTCTATCTTTAAAGATGAACAGCTCGCGGCGTATGACCGAGAGTGCGTCGAAGGACGTGATGCAGTTGTCGGGTGGCGGCTTGTCGATAACAGGGGGTCGTTGGGAAGGTGGAGGCCTCCTCGTGGGCTCAGGGGGCCGCCTGGTAGGCTCGGGGGGTCGCCTGGTGGGCTGGGGTGGAGGAGGCGGTCTGGGAGTCTGGTGCTGCGGCGGCCGTGTCACCATCGGACCCCAGCGAATCGGATTCTTGGCACCTGGAGCCCAAGTCAAGTCCGTCCTGACAGAATGAGCGGAGGAGTACTACCAACCGTAAAGTTGCTGGATGCCGACACGGTCGTCGAAGGGCAGCTGGAAGTTTTCCCCGATGCCCTGGTAGTATGGGAACATAAGGGAGCCAGGCACGGAGGAGTGGGACAACCCCAGGGAATGGCCGAACTCGTGGGCTGCCACCGCGAACAGGTTGACCCCTGCTCACCCATCCAAACAATGAAGTCGGAACATTCTTTATTCCTAGTGTACAGGACTATGTTTTACACACAGGACAACCTAGATGTAAACTTAAACTCCGCCTTGGAATGTAAGCATTCGAGTTGTAGACTCGCAGCTTCTTTTACCTCTCTTTGTAAGAAGGTGTAATACAGCTTGGGTCCGAATATGGTGGCACACCGTGTTTTATTTAACACTTTACGTTAAATACTCTTCTAAAAAGTGCCATATATAGCTCATATCAAGAACTTTCCCCTATTTTATTGCTATAATTTGTGATATAGGTCTATAAATTATTAGAAGTACATGGCCCTGCATTGTTCACTACACTGTGGGGGAGATACAAGATCCCCTATGTCACCCGGTACCTGTCAACCTAGCGGGGCAATACAAGTCCAGTACCAGTCGTCCACATGGGGCAGGTATAAGATCCTCCAAGTCAAAGGGTTGAGAAAAGGAGGAAGGGTCTCCGCCGTCACCGGATGACCTAACGAGGGTCGCTGGCCGAGCTGACTCACCGCCGCCCCATTTTGTAAAAATAACGACCGCGGCCACCCACCCCCGCTCCCCCATATGGCACACTTGGGGCCTGATGATGATGATATACGCTTTTTTCTTTTTAGAAGGAGGAGTGAAATAGATTCATCTTCTACTCGCCCCGTGATAAACCGGGGAACTAAGCACTACCGTAGCAAGGAGTATTCTTCTTTCCTTCCCCGAGCTATGATTCTCATGCCTCGCCGAGATACTAAGTGTTTTCTTCGAAGGAATCTGTTAGTGCTGCAGCACACCTCCCGTGACTGTGGCGTTGAGGTCTGCCATTAGCAGCTACGTACAATAGGTCAGTGGAGTTACCAACCCAGGCCGTCTGGATTAATTACAGGCTGCTCTGGACATTCTCAGCTGTCGTACCGCCGTATGGTTTATAGCACTTCACACGGCCACTGACTACACGCTCGCTGTCCTCGTGTAAATAACCTTGCGGATAACAGTCGCCTGACTTATGGCTGATGTTTTGCCGAGATCACTTCATTAATGGCGCGCGCAGGATCACCAATGAACAATAATAAGAATAAAACTATTAGCATACTTGCAATATAAAAACTAGTTAGAACTAGAGAAAAGTAGCAATCATATATGCATTTATCGGTCTTAGCTGATTTTATAATGGTTTTCAGCGAGAGGGCACATTCACATAAGTTTATCTGAGAGGAATCTACAAGAGCTAAACTAACTTCGCCGCATATTTACCATATAACATTGTAAATTCGGATTTTATTTTTCCTCCAATCATTGCTGTATCTCTCAAGAGAATCTGTATATGAGAATAATGGTCTTAATAAAGGTGGTATTGAAATATATATTTTTGTTAAATAATTCGAAAGAATGATATAAAAATAATTGTAAAAAAGATGACAAGGAGAATGTTTGATCACTAAATGTCGAAAGGTTATTCCGTAAGGCTGTTTGTCGTTACGGTAGCTTCCCCCGCCACACACAAGATATTCCAAGAAAGTTGACTATAGAAGAGGGTTGTCTGCAACTTTCAAGTCTGTCGCCGCTCCAGGGTGCACAGATGGAAGGTGGGTGTACAAGGTTATCAGGCCACGTGGTAACAAAAGGGGGAAACATTGGGGTCAAGATAACATTTCCCTTCCTTACTTCCTTGGATGACTCACTCTGACTCATCGCTGGACATCCCCATTCCATCAGGGGCAGACAACTTGGGCGAAAACATTAACCATCTCTAGTTTCGAGATTGAAGTGGAAAAATACGCTGAAGAAATTCATCAAATATAGAGGTAAATAAATAACACTTCAATATATGTATAAAATGAAAGAAAACCTCTCCCTTCAAAATAAACGCTTAAACTAAGCGTCGAATCCATGATCTCTGGGTGAGCGCTCTGAATTTTCCAAAGCTAGTGTTGTGGCTTTGTCACTGGCCCGAGTCCGCTAGTTTGCGGTCAATAGAGGGCGCTTAGTTTAAGCATTTATTTTGACAGGAGAAGTGTCCTTTCTTTCTATAAATTAATATCCTCCCGGCAAAATTTTCCAACCTCAAATCGAGTTTAACGCCGAGGAAAACTTTCCCCCAAACGTACGTAAGGAGGTGACGCTACCGAGTTAGATAGCTGGGGACGGGAATTGATCGCTGCGACAGAAAGTGACAAGATAACGTAATAGGAACTTGAATAAAGCAGCAACAAGGGCTTTGTGACCCAACTACCGCACTTGACACAAGTGTGTCATGGTTGGGCCGCTAAGTGGACACTTGGAAAACAATACTCAACACCATGCTCCTTCCTTTTTTGTTTATTCTCCAACTTGTTTTGATCTCGGAATACATTGTTCCATCTCTCTCTCTCTTTTCTTTCTTTTAAATTTCATCAATATAAGTTTATTCAGTGAACAATTAATTAAATTATTAAAATAAAATATTGGATATTTTTTTGTATTTTTTTAATTTGAATATTTAAATCAATTAATATTGAATATTAATTAATATAATCGATTTTCAGGATTAAGAGCGCATTTATGATTATTATTAACTACTGAAGAAGAATATTGATATATAACGATATCTATTTTTTTTTTAAATATGATATGAGGAGATTTCGGAATATTTCTTCATTTTTAATATAATATTAATTAAATTAAACATTGGAGATTTAATTTGATACAATGTGAAATCACCTTGCTTGTTAATAGTCACCATTGTAAAAAAAAAAAAGAATGTCAACGATTAATTACTTTAATCAATAAGTTCTTTATTTATTTTAACTTGAACGACCCCTCACTACCGTGGCAATCACCATACGTCTCCCAAAAATCAACCTTCCCATGGGAACTTGCAATATAATGGGTGCCTCTTTATCCATTACGTTTGTCTGATCATCAGCTATGTATGTGACACGAGGTGATTTCCACAATGACAATTTGGGTTTGTAGAGAATTACTCCCCTCTTAAATACTTTATTAGAACATATTTACATATTGGTTTTTCTGTTGCATATCATCTTTACAAAATCATTGCCGCGGTATAAGATCATCTTTGTGTCCCTTGGAATTGACACAAGTTCGGAAGATTATCTCTTACAACTTTCTTTTCCCTAATAAAGAGGAGAGGTGCCGCGGTCTGTACATACAGGGTCCATTATGAAAGTAATGAGCATAATGTTATTGTGACGCGACGATAGATGGCAGCAAGGTAAAACCGTGGGAAATGTGGTGGAGGGATATGCCCTTTCAATCCACCCGGTCGTCAGTTGAGTTCGAGCAGTGTGAGGGGAGATACATGCCTCCGCTTGAAGTGTGTTTTCAACTTTTGTAACATAGCGCGATGGAGCGTTCGCTTGAACAACGATACGCCATAAAGTTTTGCGTGAGGCTTGGAAAAATGCAACCGAAACATTACAGATGCTGCAAAAAACCTTCAAGAACGATTGTATTTCAAGATCACAGTCTGGGAAGTGGCACAAGGCGTTCAAGGAGGACCGGGAGGAGGTCGCCGACGAACCCCGTTCAGGACGCCCAACAACGGCCAGAACTGACGAGAACGTGGATCGTGTGCTCGAAGTTTTGCGTACCGACCGTCGATTAAGTATCCAGCAAATTAATGACACATTACACATGTCCACATTTGTGTTACATGGGATAGTGACCGAGAATCTGCAAATGCGAAAGGTCTGTGCGAAGCTTGTGCCGAAAATGTTGACGCAAGACCAGAAAGAACTTAGAGTTTTGCGCTGTCAAGAATTGTTGGATTTGATTAAAAATGAACCCGACTTTCTGAACTCTGTAGTAACCGGAGACGAATCCTGGATGTTTGAATACGACCCAGAGTCTAAAAGGCAGAGCTGTGCATGGCACACAAAATCATCCCCACGCCCCAAGAAAGCGCGAAGAGCAAGTCGCGCATCAAAACGATGATAATTGTCTTCTTTGACATCTGAGGAATAGTCCATTGTGAGTTTTTACCGCAGGGACAAACTGTAAACTCAGTCTTTTACCTGGAGGGGCTCAGGAGATTGAAACGCCGAATAGCACGCGTGATGACTGACATTAAAGACACGGTCAAGCTCCACCATGACAATGCCACCAGCCACACAGCCTTCATCATTACCAACTTCCTGGCCCGGAGCAACACCTCGGTGATCCTTCACCCCCCTTACAGTCCCGACTTAGCTCTATGTGACTTCTTTTTGTTTCCGCGACTCAAGAGAGAGATGAAAGGAAAACATTGGGAAACCGTGGAAAACATCCAACACCATGTTACAACGTTCCTGAGAAGCACTTCTTTCGAGGAGTTTCAGGGTGCCTTTCAGGCATGGCAAACGCGTCTCCGCAAGTGTATTGATGCAGGAGGAGTGTATTTTGAAGAATATTGAACATTTGCACAAATTACGATCAATAAATGTATTTTGCCAGTAAATGCTCATTTCTTTCATAATGGACCCTGTATATACCACATGGAGCAAATTTCAAAGTCTATACTGATTATCGATAAAGTATGGTACCTGGGCATATCAAAAGTTAGAGCAGAAATTCTTAAGATCGAGACACGTATTTCGCGAAAATTTTCCTAAAGATTTTAGAAGTTTAAAAATAGTTTTCGTAGAAGGTTTATTTGAACCTGAGTTATATTAGCGTCAGAGAGAAATCTCAGCGGTGATTTAATCGCTAGGTCCAATTGAATATAAATCACCAATATTGGAATCAATAAGGTATAAAAAAACACACCCACCCATCCCCGTTCAAACCCACCATGGGGCGTCAATAAACTGGAATTCGGGGAACTATATCGATTTTTCTCTCTCTCCAACAAGAAAAACTTTTTTGTTCTCTCTCCGAGCAGAAAACGTATTTCATTATTTTAAATGTAGCGTGTGGAAAACTCTCCCACCCACCTGGCCTAAAATAGAAAATGTTCCTTCCGATAAATTAAGTAGTTAAAATAGAGAGAGAGAGAGAGAGGAGGGGGAGCATATATAAACGGTGTGGCCCTCTGAATATATAGTCTTTTCTCTCTTCGGAGTTTTGCCTTTCCCCCTGTTTCTTATTTCTGTTATATAGGCCGGATTGTGGTGTGTGGGGGATATTGTGGCGGTGGTGCAGTGCCTTAGACAAACACTATTTGTCCTCTAGGAAGCAAGTCCACCACTACCGACTTCCTGCCAGGAATATCTGTGTTCCTGATACCTTGCTAAGTGAAGAGTCTAAAAAAAAAAATCCACTAAACATATTTATAAACGGAAAATTTGCCGGGAGGATATTGATCTATAGGAAGAAACGTCACCTCTCCTGTCAAAACAAACGCTAAAACTAAGCGCTACGCAGCTTTGTCACCGACCCGATTCCGATAGATTCTTGGATGTTGACTTTTAAGTGTGTCCTGGGGCTAGAAGCTTCTTACGATGTGGAGCCAAACATCTTAATAGGCGCTTGCTGTAAATGTGTAGGGTACCATGGAATGATGTCGTATGTGTTTGTAAGAAGATATTCCTAACATCGGCTGTGCTAAGTCACTCACCTTCCTCATCAGGGTCAGCGTGAGCGGAGGTCCACATCTCGGCGCCGTCGAAGTGCGCGTCCCCTCCGATGCCTTCCCCGGGGAAGAAGGCGTGGGCCAGCACGGCGCCCTTGCCGTCGAAGGGATAGCCGTCCCCGTGGCGTCCCTCCAGGAAGGACACGGAGATGTCCGCGCCCGACCTCACCTCGTGGAACGTCAGCCGCGACACATCGCTCCAAACGCGGAACGCCCGGGAGAGCTGGGAGCGGATCATGCCAAGATCGGCGCCGGGCGTCCACTTCTCCACCCTGCACACACACCGCGGTAGTTTAGCGGGGCACAGGATAACTAGCTCGGAGTAGGAATGGAGCAATAAACGACTTAATACCAACACCGCGCAGAAGCCCATTTATTGAATAACCCCCCACACAAACACGTTGTTTACCTACTTTATTATCATAATTTCTGCATGCCCTCTGTAGCAGAAGAACCCTGGCTAAGAGTAAAATTGAACAAATTTTACCAAACTTCTACGAACCTGCTAAACTTGAATAGTGTATGATATTAGAATCAAAAGTCTGCGTAACATTTTTCTTTAATTTATCATTTATTCAATATTTAATTATCATTTTCGGGTTGGACATCAACATAGGAAATCTCTCTACCCTGATCCTGCCACCGTTGTTGCACGTTTTGAATAAATACCGGCGTGAAAACGGTCAGTTTAACAGTACGTGTTTCACACACCGATTAAAAAAAAAAAAAACAACAACAACATAGGGAAGGACAAATATCACAAAATACACAGCAGAATTGTAAAAGACGCATTCCAAAGTCGTCCAAATTCGAAGTAAGAAGAAAGAAAGATGCCCTCACTTTGAGAAACCTCGTTAAAACACACTGGGTTATGCTCCATCAATTCGACAATCTTCCCTACACATCTTCAAATTAACGCGGCGGGAGATTAGCTGGGTGGGAATACACTCCGTCCGGTTTGGCACCCGCTGAGAACCCGGGCTGACAAAAACTCTCTCGGCAACTTCTAATGAGTCCGATAACGACCCCTTTTTGTTGACTCCACTCGGGGATCTGTGAGATGATGGATGAGGCGCGGCCTTCGTCATTACGACGTCACGAAATCTTGGGAGCGGCAATACTGAACTACATATGGTTTATTATCATGTAGTACAGTCACAACCAAGTTAATCCTGGTTGATCTCTCTAGAACCCAAAATATGTAAACAAAGACGAACCTCTTTCGGACACATAATGAGAGCAAATGGATTAGAAAATATGTTGATATTGGGAAAGTGAAGGACGAGAGGGAGACCTCCAATAAGCTGGTTTGAAGGGGATTAAGAAAACTATTGGTTTTTATAAGGTCACTAGACTTTTTTTGGCAGTTTTTTTTCTTATAATTCCAAGAAGGTTTTAGATAGGTACCTGAATATTCGGATTTTTAACTCGTTTGAGGCCTTGAACAATCTCTGAAAAAAAATCAATTCGCAACTCCCAACAGTTTCCGAGTTGACATCATGCAACATTAAAAATAAATATATAGATGGGTTCATTCCCGGCTATCTCGACCACCCAGAAGTCTGAACATTTGTACACTTGCCTTGTTACTTGAACTGGACGAGTATTCAAAATTTCTTACTTCTATGTTGTCTGAAAGCATATTTAAATTAAATTGCCAAATTTAAAAGGCAATTTGGAAATTTTTCCGTTCCCGGCCACCACGACAACTCAGAAGTCTAAAATGGTTAAATTGCATTGTTTCAGATTTCTACGTGGAAGTATATTAAAAATTGATTAAAAGATTTGTGGACAGACAAACACGGAATAAAGTTAGATAATAGCTTTAAAAATAAATACATTGCACAATAAATATTTAAATATATTTACTTTATAGCAATGTCTGAACATAACCTCAATGGAAACTACATGGTTTGTCCCCTCTAGCAAGCATAGTAAACTACATCGCTGTATATGTAACGGAGAAACTCGAAGCTATCTAGATCAAATGCTCAACTTGATTCAAGATGCTATATATTAAATTAAAAAATAATAATAATAACTGTTTTTAAAAAAGCCGTTGAGTAAAAAAAAATCGACAAAAGTTAATTCTTGAAATTGACATCGTACAATGCAAAATAATATCCCACTAAATCGAAAATAAAAATCTAAATTTGAAAAACAAAATTGATTGCAGATAAACCAACGTAAATTCTTTGCTTTGAGACACCAAGGGTATAACCTTGTAAATATGTGAATACACTGTAAATGTCAAGAGAACCTGTACATATTTTCCACTGTAAACATCATAAGCTAGGTTGCTCTTTTTGAGTAGTGCCATATAAAGTTATTTTTGAATTTGATAATTATTCTGATAAATATTAATATATAATAGGCATTATAGGTAATAAATACGCTTCATTTTATTGTAATAAATATTTTAAAACGTTAACAACTTAATATAATCAATTGTATTTTCTTCATCATTTTATAGTGTAAATATATTATTGCCCTTGTGAGAATGTGTATAACACATAAATAAAAACACTAAAGAATAAAAAACGATTTAAAAAGTATATTGTAGAGATTTCGAATATATAGTATAGAAATAGATAACATTGGAAAATAAATGTTTATGTACATAATTACATTAAACCTGTTTTGTGGGAAATATGAAGAATGTTTTGCCGTTTTTATGCCTAAATCACCGAATAAAAAGAAAATTTTACCTAGAGGTTGACTAAAAGGGGGAAAAACTTAGTATGTATATACGTATAATACAGATACTGGAGTAAAAAAAAAAAAAACACTAGAATTTATTCAGAAAAAAAAAAACAGACGCGCGTTTTAAAGAAAAATATTGGTAATTATATAAATGCTAAGAAGGATTATTTGTGAAGATTTATATATAGAACATATATAATGATCAATATTACTTTAAAACGTTTACATTTTATTTCTGAAAAAATTCAAAATATTATGTGTAGACATAGAAATAATATAAACATAAAATTTCAATTTAATTTACTATAAAATAAAAGGAGATAATTTGATAGAATTAATATATATTTATAATAGGCGTTTAAAATAAACGAAATTTTAAAATATAATATATACGAACCCAAGTACTTTTGGAGGTATAATAAAGTTAATATACCATATCGTGTACATAAAAAATACCATTTATTTTAAAATATAAAAATATATTTCTTATTATAAAATATAAATAACATTTTATCAATATTTAATATTAATTTTTAATAGATCTTAATAGAGAACTATTTAAAGCTTTGTCACATTTATAATAGAACATTCTAAAAAAGCAGCCGATTTCAATATTATTTTTAAATACATGGGTCAAAAATGTTTTTAAAATCATTGATAATTATTTTTGAACATACTCGAGAGAAAATACTTTTTTATATCGTTTATTTTATTAATTTTTAAATTTAAGAATATATTTATATTTAAAAAGGTAAAACGCTAAATTTAAAGTATAATTTTACAAAACGTGTGTTAAAGTTGCAATATATTTTAATAGTCTACCGTGACTTGGGGTATATTTAGAAAAATGATTCAAAGGTGTAATGAAGTTAGGAATTTAGAGAGAAAGAGTGAGCTTTTTCTAAATCCAATTAACAAACATCTAACTAATTAAACCATCCTAACAGCAGAACTCATTCATTTCATTTAGACGATATCCTAAAATAAGCAAACTTTTGCAATTTAATTAAACTTCTTGTTATTGGATTAAGTAATGGGAAGGAAATTACAGCTATTCATTTCATTTAGAAAATGCTTTAAAATAATCATAGAAAATCGATGAAATTGCCTCAATAAAAAGTGGGAAGAAAGATTGATTTTTTTAAACGACTGTGATCTTTCTTGGGGAAATCGTTAGCATCCAATGGGGCAATAAATCTTCTACTGGATGGAGTTGGCAAAGTTTCCACAAGATAGTTTTCTCCCGTGTGGAACATTTTCAATGTTTTCTTACACCCCCCATCACTTTTCGTTTTTTCAGCATTGACAAGCAAGGATATATAACTAAGTATTTGTTTAAATTTGAAAGATATCGATTTAGAGACAAATTATCCTATTATATAATTGTCATAGCAACATGCGCTTGTCCGTCTTTTTGAAGCAAAAAAATAAAAAATAAAATAATAATGATAATAAATAATCAGCATTATGGTAAAACCTACTTTTCTGTCAAGCTTTCCCAATATATATATACATTTCATCTTTTATTTAGTGTTATTTATATAAATTTGTCTTTTAAAATATAAAAGAAAAAACCGCTAATAATTATTATAATTCCATATTTTCACAGAATTTTCCCGTATTTTGCAATTGATTACTTAGGTTCCTGGGGAGCAGAACGCTAACAACAAAGTTTTTTTTTGCTGTCGTTTAAAAATGAGGTAGATTGACTTTCGGTTAGAATTAAAGGATGAAATTGACTATATCTAATTTTATGAAATACTAGTCTCTCTGGTTATAAGACATTCGGGCTTGATTCAGACTCGGTAGAATTGCACCGAGGTGATTCATAGAGGATATTTAGTCTCGCAGGAGGGAGTCCTTAAAACTTTTAATTTGCATAACAAAACACTAACCGCCCCCGTGCTTAGTGTCTATTAGGCTTGTACAATGATCATTTTTCGTGCTCTCTCGCCTTCCAATGTTGCCATTTTTATTTATTACAAGTGTTCTCTCCGTGCCAAATTTAACACGCCATGAACATTGGTTTCTTTAAAAATCTTTCAGAATCGATTGCTTTGATTT
Source organism: Cordylochernes scorpioides (assembly GCA_030710605.1). Lineage (NCBI taxonomy): Eukaryota > Metazoa > Arthropoda > Arachnida > Pseudoscorpiones > Chernetidae > Cordylochernes > Cordylochernes scorpioides. The sequence goes on along the minus strand of CP092863.1, from coordinate 115,918,336 downwards.
TTTAAATTTAGAGCCGTTCGATATGCAAATACCTTTGTTGTTTCTTACTTGATTTTTTCCCTCATATAGAAAAAAATTGAATTAATCAAGAAAGTTTTTAAGAACTCTTCTTATTTCATCGTGAACATTTTAACGATATAACTTATATATGTAATAGATAAAAGTGTAGACTTTTAAAAATGCATAAAGGTTATTGTTGTGTATGTGTGAGAGAGAGATGTTCATATATATATATGTGTGTGAAAAAATAATAAAAAAATAGAAAAAAATATATATCGCGGAACAAGTTAAATCAACGTCTAGTTAATTTTTTGTTCCACTAGGTGACGCTCTGCTATCTAAAATGCTCACGCGAGCGGTTAGAATATGCCTTTTTTGTTGTTTATATATTTAATTAAAATTATCTTAGTTTAAACCTAAAGATATTTCAAAAAATTTGGCGGAAAAAGTAATGTTCGTCTGCTTACATCAAAGGTCAAGATTTGACCGAGGGCGGAGCACTGGGCGTTGCCCGGACAACACACGACCATCTGCTCTAGCCTGGTAAACACCATTGTTGGGAATATGGCGTTTAAGACATTACATTTAGAAGAAATACATATATTTTAGAGAAATTGTCTTAAAACAATGGTGCAGCCACGCCCTACTGGCGTTTACGATCGACCTTCTTGGAATTCGTTGTTTTCACTTTACGACAGAGAAGGGTACTGCAGTGGCATCGTATTGCCATCGGAAATATGTAGATGAGTACATTTTATAATATGCAAATATTTTATCCTTTTATAATAATAATCCTTAGAACAGCTACATAAGTTTCGAAACATTTCGTGCCTCTGACTACTTTGTAAGACATACATTTTGCAACGCTCTCCCTTGGGCGAAATTTTCCAGAAAAAAAAAAAAAAAAAGGTATAGAATACATT
>CP092863.1:115785068-115917313 GCA_030710605.1 Cordylochernes scorpioides | reverse complement strand
AATCCTGCATTGTTCACTTTTTTTGTGTCAAGAACTTGTTCATATTTTCCATTGTAAATAACATAAGCTAGAATATTTATTTTTGACTCGTGCTTTAGATGTTGTACAAAATTTGGAATATCGCGTGAGAACGTCCTTGGAGCCTTAGAATGATTTTTAACGCCTTGCTATATGTTTTAATTTTTGTTTGCTCCTGACGAGTACAAAAGCTTTTTGTCGAAACCTCGAGATAATAAAAAATATTTACTGGCCGAAGTATCTTTATTTTCAAGAACTATGAATGCCGCCGGCCAGGCAGCCTATATCTTTACGATAACATAAGCTAGGTTTTTGAGCGGTACCTAATAAAGTTATTTTGGAACAGAGAACAAGCCCCTATTTACATATTGAATGTGTATACATGGAATCCTGGTGGAACTAAGTTAAATCCAACGCCAAAACGCTAGGTAGTTCCGATCTATGAAAGCTGTTTTCCCTCCAGAACAGAGAAATGAGGGAAACCATGATTAATCTGTGATTTTTTTACCCTTGCAGCCGTTTCTGGGGCTAATTGGCCTGACGGAAATGGCAGGGAAGGCTCCAGGTGGAGGCGTAAGGTTAGCTAGAATTTAATTTGGACCTTGCATGGGGGGGCAATTGGTTTCGACCGCCGCCATTTTTACCACGGCAACCCCCCCGAAAATGGAAGTCTTCAATTTTAATTAGTTTCTACAACTGGAAGCTTTTCCGCCGCCGCTTCGATCTTAGGAATCCAACGGCTAGGAACTTGGCTGTTTGGACACATACGCTTATGTGTTCCTTGATCATATAGTGTATTGTTGTTTCTTATCCCCTTGTGTAAAGATTACACGAATTCCATGAGTTCATGCTCCTCGAGCCTCTTGGAATGGGGTGTAAGGATACAGCTTTCGTTGATCATAGCACCATGATCCAGGCACACTTTGGTGAAAGTCTGACTTTGCCTGTAATTTGTGGCCGTTCCTAACATGGAAGCCTTTGCTGCCAACTTTAACATGAATACAGATGCAGCTCCTCCGTATCCCTGGAGAGGGAACCCTTACTAATGTCTATCAACCGGGTTAGTTGAACTCAGGATTTTTAAAGAGGTCTTTCTCCTCTTCATCTATTATATTGATTTCAGTAAGTTGATTTAAAGCTACATCCAACATTCTGTTAGAAGTTCTCAAGTGTACAGAGAGACATATAGACAAGTGTAGATAATAAGAGAGAATGGTTAGACAGAACGTAGTGGTGGGAAGGAAGGTCTGCCGTGGAAGAAAGACCGTGACAAGCCTGTCATGCTGTACATCGTGCCGGGACATAACTCCACAGTCACTTCCGTCACATTGTGACTAACCTTTCTTGTTTGACCACCACCTACTCTCTTCTCTTTTATAACCTCGATTTTCATTCTTCGTCTATCGGGGGATCATGGTGGAGGATCGGTAGAAACTGTTGTTTGATAGCTACGACTCGGGATCGAATCCCGCGCATTGAACACTTTTTTTTCTGATCATTGCAGTCTGTAGAGAGATACTATTATATAATATACACTCATGGACAAAACTTAAGGAAGTAGAAAATCTTTGATGTCACCAGTCATCTGTTATTTTTAAGGAGCAGAGGCTGTTCACACTTGGTTATCTCGTGTTGTCTTCAATAAAGGTCATTGTAATATCTTTCAGAGTTATTGTCTGAATCCCGATGCTAAAAGGTACAATAAGTTTTGTCCATGAGAGTATATCATAAGAAACATATTTCCTAAAAATGATAATTACAAATTTTATTTAACTGTAGTTTGTATTTTATTATTTGTTATTTATAAAATAATTGATTAGGTTATTCTATATCGAAATGTTTGTTATTTGGTTTCCGAGAAACAACTCTTTGGCTTTCTTTTTTCTTCTTTCCTCTCAAGTTCCCTCTTCCTACAACGGCCCCTGTCATTCTCTCCGAAAGTTTGTCCCTTAAACGGCCCCTGTGTACCTTCCCTCACTCGGACGGGCTGTGGTGTCCTTGACTCCATCACAACCTCCTAGAGTGAGTGATGGTTAAGGGAGATATCTTCAGTGGACTCTTCTGGACTGCTGTTGTTGGACTCCACGTCAACTGTTCTACGGGACGGCTGCTTCTACCAGGATTTCTGTGAAGAACTGGATCCTAACCTGAACCCTAGTAGATTCCTCCTCTACTTTATAGTAGTGTTCTCTGCCTGTGGATTGTTGTACACTCATGGACAAAAGTCTTTGATATCGCCGGTCGTCTTTTTTTTTTTTTATGGAAACAAAAGACAATTTTGTTATATATAAATTTAATTGACATCTCTCTATCTTTAAAAAAATTGTAACTATTAATTTTTGGCAATGTTTTTTATTTTTACATATATAATCAAATATTATCTTTTCAGACCTTACTGCACAATGATAAAGGTTATTGAAGACAAGCCCTCTCATTCAATTACTTTTATCATTGCAGTAAGATCTGTAGAGATAATATTTGAATATATATGTAAAAAATATATAAACACATTGCCAGAAACAAAAATTTGTTACCAATTTTAAAGGCAATTTTGTTCACACTTGGTTATTTCGTTGTGTCTTCAATAAAGATAACTGTAATATCTTTCAGAGTTATTGTCTCAATCCCGATATATATGCTAAAAGGTACAACTTCCTTAATTTTTGTCCATGAGTGTAGTTAGACTTTTCAACTAGACTGTTGGTAGACTCAAGACTGTAGGTCGATGTTTACTGTCTAGTACCTAGCATGCCTGCACACTGTAGTACTAGCTAGACCTCTCTACTTGACTGAAGATAGACGTCTATCACATGTAGTGTTTGTTGCTTGTAGGTGACTAGATAGACACAAATAAAATCAATCTATGGATTTCTTCTAAGAGGGTTTCTCTATATTATATAGATTTCTATATAATACACTGCGGCTTGTGATTGTAAAACGACACTTGAAAGTTACACCGCATGAGTTTCTTTTCAACGATAAAATCAAAAATTTTATTTCAAGGTGAAATATCGACCATTTCTAACCTTTTTGGATGAGGTATGAAAGGGTGAATTATGAAGAGTAATGATGAACGGAAAACTATATTGTCGCGGAGATAAATAAAACAAGGACAAGGGATAATTAATTTATTATAAAGGTAGGTATTTACCTTTTAGTTCTCCAATAAAGTTATATACAAAAGGTATTTATAGGGAGAGAGAGAGAGTCAGATTGTTAGCACGTTTTCTTTGAACTTTCTTCTAGAAAGAACGAGCTGACTCACTTCGATTCAATTCGATTTATTTCAAACAACAAAAAATAATTACACTAAGATTTAAGAGAAAATATGGTTTTACGGGCTACTAACCAAAAGTTATGATTTTTGAGCCCAAAACACTAAGATTTAATTATTATTCTGTTTATTATTCTGTACATAACCCGGACTCCTGGAGCGTACAAAAGTCGCCAACTGTCCGGGAAGATTTAATGCGATTTAGTTGTATTTATAACATAAAAAACGAAAAAAACAACAAAAATAATGATGATAAGTAACAATAAAATTCTATGTATATGAATTATAATAAATTAATAAAATACAATAATAATAATTTTAAAAAACCTAACACAGATAATCAAACAACTTATCCCCAAGGTAAAGATAATAATAATGAGAGTCGTCAGCCACCGAGGCGTCCCGTTTTTCTTATTTGCCTATAAGATTCCGAGAACCCCTCACACCTGTCCCCTTGGAGTCCAGGGATGATTGACAGATGTTCCATGGGGCTTCTTGTGACCAGAGTTGTAGAGCTACTTGACAATAGCAACTAACTTAAAAAACTACAAATATTTTCTCACAATGAGTTTTTCTTTTTATAAATTGATTTTAAATAAATGTTATAAGAACAAAGATAATGACAAAATATATAGAAACACAAGTCGGGGGAGTAGACATTTTTTTTTTTTTGACAATTTAAACAATTTTATTGATTCTTTTAATCAAATTTTACAAAGGAGAAAAAATAAAAGAGTAAAAGGACATATAAAGTGTAGGGGAATATATATATATAGTTGTGTACAAATGTCTTCAGCAAGGAAGGCTTCCCCACCTTGAGAGAGTTCTCCTCCAGACAAGGTCTTCTTGTACACTCCTCAGTTCCACACCGAGGAAGTACCTATAGATGCGTGTCTTGGCAGACGTCAGGAATAGTCGGGAAGTAAAGCTTCTTTATGTAAGAGTACGTTCGTACAAGCTTTCGTTTAAGATACCTTTCTACGGGTATATATAGTCTTGTGTTTCTTCTTAATTATCTTTTATAATTAATGTGGAAAAAAATAGTACAAATGTGATATTTTACTGGGATAAGGTGCATAAATTATTTTTTAAAAAGAGCATCTCCTTATCGTGCAACTAAAATTTGCTGATGGCTTGCGCCATCTATCGGAATAAATATCCACTATTCTCGTTGATTTTTTAATTAATGCAGAATAATATAGCTTGCACTACGCTGATAAGGGCCAACAGCCTGAAACGAGTCCGTGGTTAGCTTTTCTTGATTAATCAAGAATGGATATTTGGCCAATTCTGGAATAATTAAAAATCAACGAGAATAGTTGATATATATTCCGATAGATGGCGCAAGCCATCAGTAACTTTCAGTTGTACGACAAAATGCCTTTTTTTATAATATTTTATAATTAAGTTTTCCTGAATATACATTTCATTATTCGAAATTATTCTAAAGGCGTAAGATTCTTTTTGAAATTAAACAATTTCTACTGCCCTTACTGCAATGGAAAAATTAATGGGAGGGCCTGTTTCCATTGCAGTAAGGGCAGTAGAAATTGTTTATTTTCAAAAAGAATCTTACGCCTTTAGAATAATTTCGAATTTTGATAACAGATGGCACGCTAGTGCATCATACATTTCATTAAGACAACGGTAATCTCTCTAGTCACTATAGAAGAAGAGAAACAAGTCGGGGAGAAAAGATTCTTTATATAAGAGGTTGATTGTACAAGCTTTCGGGTAAGAGGCCTTTCTACTGGTACAAAAAACCGAAGTTTTTTATAAAAGTATACCGCCATTTTCTTATATTTAAAAAGTTCTACTGAATGGTATTTGAATCTTCAACTAGAGTATATATAATATATATGAAAAAACAATATAAAAAATAAGTGGGTTAGGTGTTGATATTACAAATATATCTATATATATATAAAATGAATGTTTGTATGTTTGTTTGTTTGTTTGTATGTCCGGTATACAAATTCGCAGTAGTTCACTAATTCAAACCAAAATTTCCATTCATAGGTAAAAAAAATACGGGGAAGACGATAGGCTATTTTAAAAAATATATAAATCAATTATTAAAACTATATATTCAAATTATTCTACTTAGCTCACGAACAGCGCCCTCTATCAAAGATTAGATTAAATTATGCTGATGCAAACAAATAGATAATGCTAATAACAAACAATTATTTTTAAAAAAAATATTTTCTAAATATATATCACTCGGGTAGATATGCACACGGGTCAATCCCGTCTAGTAATATATATAATATTTCGAAAAATCACGTGAGAACGCCCTTGAAAACGGTGGACGAGTGGGTAACACCCTCGATTCCCGACAGTCATGAACCGGGATTGAATCCCGCGTTAACATTTTGTTTAATATGTGAAAAGCCTTCATATATTATTCACTGTTTCAATTATCATGAACTAGGTTGCTCTTGTTGAGCGGTACCTATTAATGTGATTTTGAACCATAACAATTTTTAACGCCTTGCCAAATGCTTTATTTTTATATATTTCTCCTGACAAAGACAGAAGATTTTTGTCGAAACGTTAAGAAAATAATAAACTCTAACTAGCCGAAGTGTCTATTTTTCATAGTAATAATATATAGAGAATTCTCTACTAGAGATTTGAACCGAGTTCTGTTTTATAACTCTGTAAATAGTCACCTCTTTTAAATAGAATTTAACTCTAGCTTGTAAATAGAATTTTGTATATAATTAGAAAAAAAAAACACTTCAAACAAATAACTTTAAAACTCGTAGAAACCATAATTGATTTGTATAAAAACATTTTTTTTTACTTTGTATATATACCAAGGGTCACTCCAAAAGTTTTTGAAATCAATATTAAAAATTTAAACAAGGTAATAAGACCAAATAAATAAATAAATAGTGTGTGACGTTTCGGTAACAGCGTTGTTACTGAAACGTCACACACTATTTATTTATTTGGATTTGGTCTTATTACCTTGTTTTATAATCTACGGATGTGCCCGGCTTCGCCCGGGTTTTTACCCGAGTAAAGGTTTGTCTAACGAACATTTGTTAAAACAATTCTCTATAAACTTATTTAAAAAAGAAGATATATTTTGATAATTTGAAACTTGTAAATTTGAATCTCTCGATAAAGTGAACATTTTTTCCCGGTCCCTGTGTGCCGTGTCATCCTGAATTTTGTCTTTCCTAATTTTCTACATTACAAAATCATCGTTTTATCTAGTGAACATTTTTTTCCGGTCCCTTGAAAAATACTCGATAAGTTGAATAAAATCAATATTAATTGGTTCTCTCGGTAATTGGAAGTTAAAGGAATAGTATCTTCGCCTTGGAATTGTATCATTATTCTTGTCTCAAATAAATTGCCGTGTCATCCTGAGATAATCTTACTTTTGATAAATAATATTTAAGATTTTATTATATATATTATATTATATATATATTACACGTTATTTGTTTTCTTGGCCGACTGTTTTACATATGGTGTTATCTTAAAATTGCTTGTTTTGAATATTTTTTTAGATTGAGATTATTAGCTAGTATGTAAAAAAATTAACTCTGTTGAAATTTAATTTTGTATTTATATATAAATAAAATTAACTCTGTTGATTTTTTTTGTATTTAATCGATAACAGCGAAGTTACGCATGTTAATGTTAGGGAAAAATATTTTGATGTTAAGCAAAACCTGCTCCATCTCGTTTTACATAAATGTTGAAAATTTGGTTGAAATTGATGCATTGTAACGAAAGTTTTTAGTGATGTACACTTATGAAATTTGCATTTTATTAATATAGATAATCCAAATTGTGCCTTATCAATTAAAAATTTAAAATATTAAAAAATAAATTATTTATTACTATTTTATTTTAGACTTTTCGCTTGGTTTTTCTATTTGAACTTTGGTATTTTAAAACACCCAATTGAAACAAATTTACTTTTTTTGGAGTAATTTTGAAATAAAGTTTTTTTTAAATCATATTTGTTGATATTTATTTCTTTCACTACAACAACATTCTCATTGCCTTTGTGAATTATCTTGACCCATATTTTTCCATTGTTATTATCCTTAGTACACGTGGTATACCATGATAATCATACCATGGGGAGTTAGAAACTGTGTTAGCATTTTTATAAGTTGTTTTTCATAGATTAATATATTTTTATTTTGACCAGATGACCGGACGACTTTACATGTATATATTTGGTTTTAAATGATGTAAGTTAGTTAGTTATGAAAGTAAATTAAAAAGTATTAATTTCTTAGAGGTGTTGGTGTTTACTCTGCTCGATTGTAGAATAGGAAAGTATTAGCTCCTCTCTAATAGACTGTTTTTACTGTAAGTACACCACATGTCTATTGTTGCATCAATGCGCCCTACACATTTATTCAAAATATTCTATGATATTTAATACTCATTTAAAACAGAATATTTATATTATCATCATCCCTTTTTAGTTTCATTCATTTTGTAATATTTTATTGTACATATATCTTGATTGGTTATTGGAGCGAGAGAGGACCTAGAGAGGAAACTGCGGATCGCGACCTACGAGGAAGACAACGAATAAATAAACACAATAACTTTGAAAGGTAATTTATTTTTATTTACTTTTATTTATTTTCTTTGAGTAAGGAAACCCGCTCGGTGTATAACACCAAGAAACCAAGGTCCGATGACCCTGCAACTTGGTGCAACACTATACATGCTGAATACAGATCGGTTGGTAGTAATTGACGTCTGTTTTTACTGTAAGTACACCACATGTCTATACATGTGTGCATGAACCTCATTTGGTTACTTGCACTCACTTGTATAATTGGACGACTTTTTGCAAGAATCGGAGGCCATACACATTAGAGCAATGTTTTTATAATTCAGAAAAAAAAGTGTCCAAAGCGGGATTCGATCCTGGATCGTGGCTATCTAAAATCAACGGTGTATAACAATCCTCTAGACCATCTACTAAACTCTCTACTAGATGACAGTCTAGTGTCTCTACATGTCATCGGGTTGGCCAATAGGAGCTGATGTAGAGAGGTTCAACGGTTGTAGATATGTAAAATTGTTTCGGTTTTATAATAGGAACTAAAGTACAAAGTCTCACAAAATAAAAGAAAATAAGACCTAATCCAAATAATTTATTAGTGTGTGACGTTTCGGTAACAACATTGTCACCATCATCAGACATTTTTTTAATTCTTTTGTCTGATGATGGTAACAATGTTGTTGCCGAAACGTCACACACCTGGTTCAAATTCGCATAAATAGGTACCGCTCAGCAAGAGCAACCTAGTTCATGATAATTGAACAATGAATAATATGTGAAGGTTATTCACATATTAAACAATTTTTAACGCGAGATACAATCCCGGTTCATGACTGTCGGGAATCGAGGGTGTTACCTACTCGTCCACCGACTTTTAAATTAAACGTCACACACTAATAAATTATTCGGATTAGGTCTTATTTTCTTGTATTATAATCTATAATTCAAATTGTGCTTTACAAAGTCTCACGTTTCAAGATAAAATTATGGAAAACGTTTACAAACTATCAAATTTCTCTCACAATGAGTTTATTTTTATTTTAAAATGCAAGCTTTCAAGTGATACTTTCTCTTCAACAGGCTTAATTGAAACATCGACTATTTCTTACATAATAGTGTTTACACGTTGCGCACGTATATATGTGTAAATATTTATTGTAATAAACTGTCAAAATTTTAATTAAGCCCGTTGAGAAGAGGGATAATCACTTGAAAGCTTGCATTTTAAAATAAAAAGAAACTCATTGTGATAGAATGTTTGTAGTTTTTAGACAATTCAATCAATTATATTGATTCTTCTAATCAATTGTTACAAAGGTGGAAATAATATATAATAAAATAATAAATAAAGGGTAGATAAAATGTAGGGGAATATACACTGGTGTCCAAAAAATAAGAAACTTAACCAATATTGAAATTTCTCAAAAGCTAATTTATTAACAAATATAAAATTTAGTATACAAATAGTTTAAACTATGGAGAATTTGACTAGCTATATGAAAATAATAAAAAAAAGATTTTAAATTATGAAATATGCAAATTATTACCAACATACCCAAAGTTAAGATTCCAGATCTTAAAGAAATAAGATATCAATAGGGAGTATGATCACCTCTAACAGATATCAAGGTCTCACAGCGAGCCCTCATACTGTTTACCAGGCTTTGGAGGAGGTCCAGTGGTAGTAAACCCCACTCCTCCAATAGAGCAGTTCTTAGCTCAACGAGGGTTCTGGGAGAGGGGTGACGAGCTCCAATACGCCCTCCCTAGAGCATCCCACACATTCTCTATTGGATTCAGGTCCGGAGATCTGGCTGGCCAATCCATCCTTCGAATATTCACACTCTGGAGATATTCATTGACTAGCCTAGTCCTATGCGGACGAGCATTATCGTCCATAAAAATTAATTTGTGACCAATTTGATCTCTATAAGGTCTTAGATAGGGCTCAAGGATCTCGTCCCTGTACCTTTGGGCAGTTAAAATGCCCCCAGAAAAAATGTGGAGGGGTGTGCGTCTGCTAGAACTGATGCCAGCCCAGACTAAGAGACTGCCCCCTCTAAAATTGTCTATTTCCCTGATGTTACTGGGATGATAGCGGATTCCAGGCTCCCTCCAGATGAAAACTCGTCGAGAATCTGTGTTTAAACTAAATCTTGACTCGTCACTGAAGAGAACATTGGCCCACTGATCATGAGTCCAGGCGTGATGTTCCAAGCACCAATTCAAGCGGGCTCTCCTGTGGGCAGAGGTTAAAGGGATACAGATCATTGGTCGTCTTGCATAAAGAGCACCTTCGTGAAGCCTTCGGTAAACAGTTTGTCTTGAAATTCTCGTTCCAGTAGCACTTGAGAGTTCATTAGAGAGTTGAATAGCTGTCATCTCCCTATGGCGCTTGGCAGTTACGACCAGATAACGGTCTTCAGAGGTAGCTGTTTTTCTTTTTCTACCATAACCTTCTTTTCTTTTGATGGTTCCTGTCTCAATGAACTGTTTCCATATTTTGCTAACCACAGATTTATTCACATTTAGCCATTTTGCTACTTCAACTTGTGATTGCCCTGCCTCCATTCTTCCAACAGCTCTCCATTTTAAATCATCTGCTAAAATTTTTCGTAAACTCATAATTAACTAAGGATTAAATAAAATTATAATTGGAGAATTCTTAGATGGGGTAAACGACACGCCAAATAGCACACTTATAAAGACAAGCAAAAATTTGCATATTTTCAATTTTACCGAATCGAATGGTTGCGATAAATAAATTCTACTACTTAAAATACCTAATTAAATTACTTTTTAGCTTTTAGCGTTGTATATTTTAAAACATATCATTAGAAAACAAAAGTTTCTTATTTTTTGGACACCAGTGTATATAGTTGTGTATGTGTACACATTTCTTCAGCTTGTAGTTTTAGTGTTGTAGTTTTTAGAGCACAAAATGTATGTGTGTATGAAAAAAATATATAAGTGAAATCATACTAGAATCATGTTGATAAATTAAGAGAAAGACATCTCCTGATTGTGAAACTAAAAGTTGTTGATGACTTACGCCATCTGTCGGAATAAATATCAACAAATTGTTGATTTTTCTAATTATTCCACAGCTTGTACAACGCTGATGAGGACCAATAGCCCGAAACGTGTACGTAGTTAGCTCTTCTCAATTAATCAAAAAAGGGTATTTTTAGCCAAAATTCTGGAATAATTTAAAAATAAACAAACACACACACAAAGCTTTATTAAGACCATCGGTCTTATACAGATTCACTACAGGAATAAATAATAGATGGAGCTCCTGGTCCGACGCATGTCCAATGGCCACACGTTCCTTCGTGCATACGTCATGGTTAGCGAATCACTGAAAAGACGAGTGTGGAATCAGCCGCGTTCTAGTCTTCACTTTCCTCATCCAAATGGACCACGACATTAACGATTTTATTAATTTCCTCCGAACGGTTACTGCGGCCTTGTAGAATTTATATAAACCAAGTTAAAAATAAACAAATAGTTGATATTTATTCCGATAGATGGCGCAAGCCATCAGCAATTTTTAGTTGCACGAATCAGATGTCTTTCTCTTAATTTATCAAAAAGGTTCTCTAAGCCTTATAAACTGTTTCCTACCCAAACATTCCAAAAAAAACGGAGATTTCGTGCTTCAATTATCGGATTGTAATAATCGAATTCTATGCAGCAGATCCTAATTTTGGACACAGACGAGGAAATCGTTAATGAGATTCCAAGTTTTTTTTTTTTTTTTTTTTCAATATATATTTTTGGTCTTGTTGCCACCCACATATTTCTCTCGCTCGCTAACCCTTGTGTCCTGCCAATATGTAATTGCGACTCTGCTGCAGTAGTCAAACTTTGGCTATATGCAAATTGACAGGATATGCAAATTAACATCAGGCTCATTTACATATCCCACGATTGAAACTAAGACAGTGATTTCTCTACCCTGATATGAAAAAGTTGGGGAACATAAAATGATTTTATTGTATTTATTTTTTTTTATTTTTTATTTTTAGTACTATTTATCAATAAAGTTTTTTTTTTCTCGGTAGGTCTTCAAGAAAATAAGACTTAGTCCTACAAAATCAATATTGTGTGACGTTTCGGTAACAGCGTTGTTACCATCATAAGAAAAAATAAATTTCATTATTCATTTTATTAATTTATCATTTTATGATATGATGATGGTAACATCCTCCCAATATTTTTCATCGCAATAAGGACAGTAGAAGTTTGTTTTATGTGTAAAATAAGAATTCGTGCTTCATTGTTTAATTGTGTTGTTAAATAGTTATAACGAATGAAGACATTAAGACATGAATGTTTCTTTTCACAAATAAATCAAAACTTCTACTGTACTTACTGCGATGAAAAAAATATTGGGAGAGCTTGGCTCATCGATGTTAAACACTCTCAGCGGTTGCGTCAATTTAATCTACCAGACAGCTTCTATAGAGGTCTAATACTGTATTGGATCATTTTGCTTTTATATGCTACACTGAAGGGTGGAATCTTAGAAATGGTATTTAAGCAAACTATGGACATAAGCTTTTAATAGTTGTTAAATAGTTACATAAGTATCTACTATAATATAGATAGCCTTAAGGCTCGTGTCGTGTCGTCTACATATTGGTTTGTCAATTTGCATATTTATCATTTTGACTAGTCGAGTGACCCAGGCAACGCCCCGGGTTTACCCGAAGGGCCCTGTGAAGAAACATTAAGAGTATAGATAGTGGCTTGAAAATTGCAATGTGTATATTCTGATTTCTTAGAAGCAGCATATTTCAACTGAAGTTCAGGGGGACAATAACTTTATAAGTAAAGTATATACATTCGGGCAGATACGCACACGAATAAATCCCCTAGGCATCCATAGTATATTCCCAAGGAACCACGTACAACTATTACCATAGAAAGGATACAGAGAAGATTAGTATGGTACCTGTGATACCAGTTCGGCGGTACAACTACTACAATAGGAAGGATACAGAGAATATTAGCATGGTCCCTGTGATACCAGTTCGGCGGTACAACTACTACAATAGGAAGGATACAGAGAAGATTAGCATGGCCTCTGTGATACCAGTTCGGCGGTACAACTACTACAATAGGAAGGATACAGAGAAGATTAGCATGGTCCCTGTGATACCAGTTCGGCGGTACAACTACTACAATAGGAAGGATACAGAGAAGATTAGCATGGCCTCTGTGATACCAGTTCGGCGGTACAACTACTACAATAGGAAGGATACAGAGAAGATTAGCATGGCCTCTGTGATAACAGTTCGGCGGTACAACTACTACAATAGGAAGGATACAGAGAAGATTAGCATGGTCCCTGTGATACCAGTTCGGCGGTACAACTACTACAATAGGAAGGATACAGAGAAGATTAGCATGGCCTCTGTGATAACAGTTCGGCGGTACAACTACTACAATAGGAAGTATACAGAGAAGATTAGCATGATCCGTGTGATACCAGTTCGGTGGTACAACTACTACAATAGGAAGGATACAGAGAAGATTAGCATGGTCCCTGTGATACCAGTTCGGCGGTACAACTACTACAATAGGAAGGATACAGAGAAGATTAGCATGATCCCTGTGATACCAGTTCGGCGGTACAACTACTACAATAGGAAGGATACAGAGAAGATTAGCATGGTCCCTATGATACCAGTTCGGCGGTACAACTACTACAATAGGAAGGATACAGAGAAGATTAGCATGGCCCCTGTGATACCAGTTCGGTGGTACAACTACTACAATAGGAAGGATGCAGAGAATATTAGCATGGCCCCTGTGATACCAGTTCGGCGGTACAACTACTACAATAGGAAGGATACAGAGAAGATTAGCATGGTCCCTGTGATACCAGTTCGGCGGTACAACTACTACAATAGGAAGGATACAGAGAAGATTAGCATGGTCCCTGTGATACCAGTTCGGCGGTACAACTACTACAATAGGAAGGATACAGAGAAGATTAGCATGGTCCCTGTGATACCAGTTCGGCGGTACAACTACTACAATAGGAAGGATACAGAGAAGATTAGCATGGTCCCTGTGATACCAGTTCGGCGGTACAACTACTACAATAGGAAGGATACAGAGAAGATTAGCATGGTCCCTGTGATACCAGTTCGGCGGTACAACTACTACAATAGGAAGGATACAGAGAAGATTAGCATGGTCCCTGTGATACCAGTTCGGCGGTACAACTACTACAATAGGAAGGATACAGGAAAGATTAGCATGGCCCATAAGCAAGGATAACACACAAATTCGTGAAGCGTTCCTAAGTGAACTATTGCTGGCAGGGCGAGATGTGTGGACTTACAGTCCATGGTTGCTAGGACGACGTACACAGACACAGTGAAGTCCCGTGGGACCTCCACCAAGGACTGACCCTCGGGACTTTGTGTCCTAATTGTTTGGATTGAAAAATGGCGGCGGTGGCCTCGAGATAAACGTTCGGGTGACGACCGTCCTTTTCTACCGTGTGTCACTCCCCGGGGGTGGACCTACTGACCACGTGTTCAGACCAACCAATGGTTAGAGTCCATTGAGACAAGTTTACAATTATTGCTAAGGTGTTTCTGATGGAACTTCAATACATACAAAAATATTTTCTCACAATGAGTTTCTTTTTATTTCAAAACACTAGCTTTCAAGTGATAATCGCTCTTCAACGGGCTTAATTAAAAACATCGACTATATCTTACAAGAAATATTTACAAATATGAAAAAATGAAAGAAAAAATAAAAGATAAAAAGATTAGGTGTTGAAATCAAAAATAAAAATGGTATATCCTGACCAGGAGCACATGTGCTTTACAGAAGGCAGAACGCCATCTGGTGGAACAGAAATCAACTAATCATTGATTTAACCTGTTCCCTGATATTTGGCCAACCCAATTTCTTGATAAATAAAGAAAAGTCATCCACGAATGTGTTTCGCGCTTTTGGCGCTCGTCATTTACAAATATATATATCGTGGATATTTACAACTGAAATTTTTAAAAATGAAATGTGTATTCAAAAATTTGTAAATATCTCTTTGTAATAATAGCTATTTACATTTCTAAATTAAATGTTATGGAATATGTCTAAATACCATTTTAAGGACATCCAGAACCTATAAAATTGATCTATTGATTTCTTCTAAGATATCTAAGGTATTGTGATGGTATCTATGTTCTCTATTATATTTATTAGATATAAGAGCTTCTAAAAGTGTGTAACCGTTGATATTTGTTCTTAATATTCTTGTAGTGGCAACTTTTTTGTATTTTTTAAACGTTTTTATCATTTTATCATGAATAACTTTCAATATATTCAATACCAACCAGTCTACACATTCATCCTAAAAATGTTAAGTATATACTGTAGGTAGGTAATATTGGCAGTATATAAGGTACCATTTCGTCAAAGAAAAAATTTGGCAATGTTTTCTTTTTTTCAATAATATAATCAAATAATATATCAACAACAACAGCTTTATTAGGACATTTCCGTTCTGTAAGGACTCGCCATACATCATTTTCATGGAGAAAAGTAAAAAAAACATAAACAAAGGAGAAAAGGGAAAATGAAAAGGCAAATAATATATCTCTACAGACCTTACTACAATGATAAAAGTTATTTAATGAGAGGACTTGGCTCATCAGTAGTAAACCCTCTCAGCAGTTTCGCCAATCTTCAGACCGCTCTGCTCTTGGATTGGTTTTCTTAGAGATAATATATTTGACGAAATTATTGAAAATAAACATTTCTGGTTCCAGAATAACCTTACTAGGTGCCACACAAAAAGAACAACCTAGCTTGTGATATTTACAAAAATAAATAATATATGAAGTCTATTCAATATTAAAACAAAGTGTACAATGCGGGATTAGATCCCGGTTCATGGCTGTCGAAAATCGAGGGTTTTTACCACTCAAGAAACACATTGAAAAATTTTAATTGTTACAATTTTATAGATAGATTGCAATTTAATTTAAAAATTTTTATAATAATAAAATGCTTCAATGTTTCCCCATGACTATTACATAACCTCACCAGTGAGTGCAAGTAACCAAATAGGGTTCTAGCACCTTTTAAATGCAAAAGTTAAGCTACTTCTACATGTCTAGCTATGTAGTGTACATAGTGTGATCAATAATTTCCAGGAATGAGACTGGATCACGTAAAATATTCAAAATAATGAAATAATTTTATAAGGACCTTATAGATAAAACATTTATCAACACGTAGAAATAAAAATTGATCACATAGACGCACGCTCTCACGTTTTATCGAATTTATATAAGCTTATAATTTCAGTATGGACTGTATTGAAAAACAGCGAGTCTGCATAGGGGTTTGCTTTAAATTAGGGAAAACAGCTTCCGAATCATTTCAAATGTTGAAGCAGGCTTTTAAAGAAGATGTCCTATCACAATCGAGGACATTTGAATGGCTTGCACGATTTACAGTATAAGCAATCACAAAGCATAATGGTTGAGAAGTATTTAATTGGAAGGAGGGAGGAGCATTCAGGTAGTCTAAAGGTCGGATCCATATTAAATAAATTAAAGAGATATATCTTAAAACCATTTAGTATCTTTTAGTATGAGCGATTGAATATTAATTTAAAATTTGAATTCTGCTTATCAATGTATTCTATACCTTTTTTTTTTTTTTCTGGAAAATTTCGCCCAAGGGAGAGCGTTGCAAAATGTATGTCTTACAAAGTAGTCAGAGGCCCGAAATGTTTCGAAACTTATGTAGCTGTTCTAAGGATTATTATTATAAAAGGATAAAATATTTGCATATTATAAAATGTACTCATCTACATATTTCCGATGGCAATACGATGCCACTGCAGTACCCTTCTCTGTCGTAAAGTGAAAACAACGAATTCCAAGAAGGTCGATCGTAAACGCCAGTAGGGCATGGCTGCACCATTGTTTTAAGACAATTTCTCTAAAATATATGTATTTCTTCTAAATGTAATGTCTTAAACGCCATATTCCCAACAATGGTGTTTACCAGGCTAGAGCAGATGGTCGTGCGTTGTCCGGGCAACGCCCAGTGCTCCGCCCTCGGTCAAATCTTGACCTTTGATGTAAGCAGACGAACATTACTTTTCCCGCCTAATTTTTTTAAATATCTTTAGGTTTAAACTAAGATAATTTTAATTAAATATATAAACAACAAAAAAGGCATATTCTAACCGCTCGCGTGAGCATTTTAGATAGCAGAGCGTCACCTAGTGGAACAAAAAATTAACTAGACGTTGATTTAACTTGTTCCGCGATATATATTTTTTTCTATTTTTTTATTATTTTTTCACACATATATATATATATATGAACATCTCTCTCTCACACATACACAACAATAACCTTTATGCATTTTTAAAAGTCTACACTTTTATCTATTACATATATAAGTTATATCGTTAAAATGTTCACGATGAAATAAGAAGAGTTCTTAAAAACTTTCTTGATTAATTCAAATTTTTTCTATATGAGGGAAAAAATCAAGTAAGAAACAACAAAGGTATTTGCATATCGAACGGCTCTAAATTTAAAAAATCAAAGCAATCGATTCTGAAAGATTTTTAAAGAAACCAATGTTCTTGGCGTGTTAAATTTGGCACGGAGAGAACACTTGTAATAAATAAAAATGGCAACATTGGAAGGCGAGAGAGCACGAAAAATGATCATTGTACAAGCCTAATAGACACTAAGCACGGGGGCGGTTAGTGTTTTGTTATGCAAATTAAAAGTTTTAAGGACTCCCTCCTGCGAGACTAAATATCCTCTATGAATCACCTCGGTGCAATTCTACCGAGTCCTGAATCAAGCCCGAAGGTCTTATAACCAGAGAGACTAGTATTTCATAAAATTAGATATAGTCAATTTCATCCTTTAATTCTAACCGAAAGTCAATCTACCTCATTTTTAAACGACAGCAAAAAAAACTTTGTTGTTAGCGTTCTGCTCCCCAGGAACCTAAGTAATCAATTGCAAAATACGGGAAAATTCTGTGAAAATATGGAATTATAATAATTATTAGCGGTTTTTTTCTTTTATATTTTAAAAGACAAATTTATATAAATAACACTAAATAAAAGATGAAATGTATATATATTGGGAAAGCTTGACAGAAAAGTAGGTTTTACCATAATGCTGATTATTTATTATCATTATTATTTTATTTTTTATTTTTTTGCTTCAAAAAGACGGACAAGCGCATGTTGCTATGACAATTATATAATAGGATAATTTGTCTCTAAATCGATATCTTTCAAATTTAAACAAATACTTAGTTATATATCATTGCTTGTCAATGCTGAAAAAACGAAAAGTGATGGGGGGTGTAAGAAAACATTGAAAATGTTCCACACGGGAGAAAACTATCTTGTGGAAACTTTGCCAACTCCATCCAGTAGAAGATTTATTGCCCCATTGGATGCTAACGATTTCCCCAAGAAAGATCACAGTCGTTTAAAAAAATCAATCTTTCTTCCCACTTTTTATTGAGGCAATTTCATCGATTTTCTATGATTATTTTAAAGCATTTTCTAAATGAAATGAATAGCTGTAATTTCCTTCCCATTACTTAATCCAATAACAAGAAGTTTAATTAAATTGCAAAAGTTTGCTTATTTTAGGATATCGTCTAAATGAAATGAATGAGTTCTGCTGTTAGGATGGTTTAATTAGTTAGATGTTTGTTAATTGGATTTAGAAAAAGCTCACTCTTTCTCTCTAAATTCCTAACTTCATTACACCTTTGAATCATTTTTCTAAATATACCCCAAGTCACGGTAGACTATTAAAATATATTGCAACTTTAACACACGTTTTGTAAAATTATACTTTAAATTTAGCGTTTTACCTTTTTTAATATAAATATATTCTTAAATTTAAAAATTAATAAAATAAACGATATAAAAAAGTATTTTCTCTCGAGTATGTTCAAAAATAATTATCAATGATTTTAAAAACATTTTTGACCCATGTATTTAAAAATAATATTGAAATCGGCTGCTTTTTTAGAATGTTCTATTATAAATGTGACAAAGCTTTAAATAGTTCTCTATTAAGATCTATTAAAAATTAATATTAAATATTGATAAAATGTTATTTATATTTTATAATAAGAAATATATTTTCATATTTTAAAATAAATGGTATTTTTTATGTACACGATATGGTATATTAACTTTATTATACCTCCAAAATTACTTGGGTTCGTATATATTATATTTTAAAATTTCGTTTATTTTAAACGCCTATTATAAATATATATTAATTCTATCAAATTATCTCCTTTTATTTTATAGTAAATTAAATTGAAATTTTATGTTTATATTATTTCTATGTCTACACATAATATTTTGAATTTTTTCAGAAATAAAATGTAAACGTTTTAAAGTAATATTGATCATTATATATGTTCTATATATAAATCTTCACAAATAATCCTTCTTAGCATTTATATAATTACCAATATTTTTCTTTAAAACGCGCGTCTATTTTTTTTTTTTTTTTCTGAATAAATTCTAGTGTTTTTTTTTTTTTTTACTCCAGTATCTGTATTATACGTATATACATACTAAGTTTTTCCCCCTTTTAGTCAACCTCTAGGTAAAATTTTCTATTTATTCGGTGATTTAGGCATAAAAACGGCAAAACATTCTTCATATTTTCCACAAAACAGGTTTAATGTAATTATGTACATAAACATTTATTTTCCAATGTTATCTATTTCTATACTATATATTCGAAATCTCTACAATATACTTTTTAAATCGTTTTTTTTTCTTTAGTGTTTTTATTTATGTGTTATACACATTCTCACAAGGGCAATAATATATTTACACTATAAAATGATAAAGAAAATACAATTGATTATATTAAGTTGTTAACGTTTTAAAATATTTATTACAATAAAATGAAGCGTATTTATTACCTATAATGCCTATTATATATTAATATTTATCAGAATAATTATCAAATTCAAAAATAACTTTATATGGCACTACTCAAAAAGAGCAACCTAGCTTATGATGTTTACAGTGGAAAATATGTACAGGTTCTCTTGACATTTACAGTGTATTCACATATTTACAAGGTTATACCCTTGGTGTCTGAAAGCAAAGAATTTACGTTGGTTTATCTGCAATCAATTTTGTTTTTCAAATTTAGATTTTTATTTTCGATTTAGTGGGATATTATTTTGCATTGTACGATGTCAATTTCAAGAATTAACTTTTGTCGATTTTTTTTTACTCAACGGCTTTTTTAAAAACAGTTATTATTATTATTTTTTAATTTAATATATAGCATCTTGAATCAAGTTGAGCATTTGATCTAGATAGCTTCGAGTTTCTCCGTTGCATATACAGCGATGTAGTTTACTATGCTTGCTAGAGGGGACAAACCATGTAGTTTCCATTGAGGTTATGTTCAGACATTGCTATAAAGTAAATATATTTAAATATTTATTGTGCAATGTATTTATTTTTAAAGCTATTATCTAACTTTATTCCGTGTCTGTCTGTCCACAAATCTTTTAATCAATTTTTAATATACTTCCACGTAGAAATCTGAAACAATGCAATTTGACCATTTTAGACTTCTGAGTTGTCGTGGTGGCCGGGGGAACGGAAAAATTTCCAAATTGCCTTTTAAATTTGGCAATTTAATTTAAATATGCTTCCAGACAACATAGAAGTAAGAAATTTTGAATACTCGTCCAGTTCAAGTAACAAGGCAAGTGTACAAATGTTCAGACTTCTGGGTAGTCGAGATAGCCGGGAATGAACCCATCTATATATTTATTTTTAATGTTGCATGATGTCAACTCGGAAACTGTTGGGAGTTGCGAATTGATTTTTTTTTTTTTTCAGAGATTGTTCAAGGCCTCAAACGAGTTAAAAATCCGAATATTCAGGTACCTATCTAAAACCTTCTTGGAATTATAAGAAAAAAAACTGCCAAAAAAAGTCTAGTGACCTTATAAAAACCAATAGTTTTCTTAATCCTCTTCAAACCAGCTTATTGGAGGTCTCCCTCTCGTCCTTCACTTTCCCAATATCAACATATTTTCTAATCCATTTGCTCTCATTATGTGTCCGAAAGAGGTTCGTCTTTGTTTACATATTTTGGGTTCTAGAGAGATCAACCAGGATTAACTTGGTTGTGACTGTACTACATGATAATAAACCATATGTAGTTCAGTATTGCCGCTCCCAAGATTTCGTGACGTCGTAATGACGAAGGCCGCGCCTCATCCATCATCTCACAGATCCCCGAGTGGAGTCAACAAAAAGGGGTCGTTATCGGACTCATTAGAAGTTGCCGAGAGAGTTTTTGTCAGCCCGGGTTCTCAGCGGGTGCCAAACCGGACGGAGTGTATTCCCACCCAGCTAATCTCCCGCCGCGTTAATTTGAAGATGTGTAGGGAAGATTGTCGAATTGATGGAGCATAACCCAGTGTGTTTTAACGAGGTTTCTCAAAGTGAGGGCATCTTTCTTTCTTCTTACTTCGAATTTGGACGACTTTGGAATGCGTCTTTTACAATTCTGCTGTGCATTTTGTGATATTTGTCCTTCCCTATGTTGTTGTTGTTGTTTTTTTTTTTAATCGGTGTGTGAAACACGTACTGTTAAACTGACCGTTTTCACGCCGGTATTTATTCAAAACGTGCAACAACGGTGGCAGGATCAGGGTAGAGAGATTTCCTATGTTGATGTCCAACCCGAAAATGATAATTAAATATTGAATAAATGATAAATTAAAGAAAAATGTTACGCAGACTTTTGATTCTAATATCATACACTATTCAAGTTTAGCAGGTTCGTAGAAGTTTGGTAAAATTTGTTCAATTTTACTCTTAGCCAGGGTTCTTCTGCTACAGAGGGCATGCAGATATTATGATAATAAAGTAGGTAAACAACGTGTTTGTGTGGGGGGTTATTCAATAAATGGGCTTCTGCGCGGTGTTGGTATTAAGTCGTTTATTGCTCCATTCCTACTCCGAGCTAGTTATCCTGTACCCCGCTAAACTACCGCGGTGTGTGTGCAGGGTGGAGAAGTGGACGCCCGGCGCCGATCTTGGCATGATCCGCTCCCAGCTCTCCCGGGCGTTCCGCGTTTGGAGCGATGTGTCGCGGCTGACGTTCCACGAGGTGAGGTCGGGCGCGGACATCTCCGTGTCCTTCCTGGAGGGACGCCACGGGGACGGCTATCCCTTCGACGGCAAGGGCGCCGTGCTGGCCCACGCCTTCTTCCCCGGGGAAGGCATCGGAGGGGACGCGCACTTCGACGGCGCCGAGATGTGGACCTCCGCTCACGCTGACCCTGATGAGGAAGGTGAGTGACTTAGCACAGCCGATGTTAGGAATATCTTCTTACAAACACATACGACATCATTCCATGGTACCCTACACATTTACAGCAAGCGCCTATTAAGATGTTTGGCTCGACATCGTAAGAAGCTTCTAGCCCCAGGACACACTTAAAAGTCAACATCCAAGAATCTATCGGAATCGGGTCGGTGACAAAGCTGCGTAGCGCTTATTTTTAATATTTGTTTTGACAGGAGAGGTGACGTTTCTTCCTATAGATCAATATCCTCCCGGCAAATTTTCCGTTTATAAATATGTTTAGTGGATTTTTTTTTTTAGACTCTTCACTTAGCAAGGTATCAGGAACACAGATATTCCTGGCAGGAAGTCGGTAGTGGTGGACTTGCTTCCTAGAGGACAAATAGTGTTTGTCTAAGGCACTGCACCACCGCCACAATATCCCCCACACACCACAATCCGGCCTATATAACAGAAATAAGAAACAGGGGGAAAGGCAAAACTCCGAAGAGAGAAAAGACTATATATTCAGAGGGCCACACCGTTTATATATGCTCCCCCTCCTCTCTCTCTCTATTTTAACTACTTAATTTATCGGAAGGAACATTTTCTATTTTAGGCCAGGTGGGTGGGAGAGTTTTCCACACGCTACATTTAAAATAATGAAATACGTTTTCTGCTCGGAGAGAGAACAAAAAAAGTTTTTCTTGTTGGAGAGAGAGAAAAAATCGATATAGCTTCCCCGAATTCCAGTTTATTGACGCCCCATGGTGGGTTTGAACGGGGATGGGTGGGTGTGTGTTTTTTTTATACCTTATTGATTCCAATATTGGTGATTTATATTCAATTGGACCTAGCGATTAAATCACCGCTGAGATTTCTCTCTGACGCTAATATAACTCAGGTTCAAATAAACCTTCTACGAAAACTATTTTTAAACTTCTAAAATCTTTAGGAAAATTTTCGCGAAATACGTGTCTCGATCTTAAGAATTTCTGCTCTAACTTTTGATATGCCCAGGTACCATACTTTATCGATAATCAGTATAGACTTTGAAATTTGCTCCATGTGGTATATACAGGGTCCATTATGAAAGAAATGAGCATTTACTGGCAAAATACATTTATTGATCGTAATTTGTGCAAATGTTCAATATTCTTCAAAATACACTCCTCCTGCATCAATACACTTGCGGAGACGCGTTTGCCATGCCTGAAAGGCACCCTGAAACTCCTCGAAAGAAGTGCTTCTCAGGAACGTTGTAACATGGTGTTGGATGTTTTCCACGGTTTCCCAATGTTTTCCTTTCATCTCTCTCTTGAGTCGCGGAAACAAAAAGAAGTCACATAGAGCTAAGTCGGGACTGTAAGGGGGGTGAAGGATCACCGAGGTGTTGCTCCGGGCCAGGAAGTTGGTAATGATGAAGGCTGTGTGGCTGGTGGCATTGTCATGGTGGAGCTTGACCGTGTCTTTAATGTCAGTCATCACGCGTGCTATTCGGCGTTTCAATCTCCTGAGCCCCTCCAGGTAAAAGACTGAGTTTACAGTTTGTCCCTGCGGTAAAAACTCACAATGGACTATTCCTCAGATGTCAAAGAAGACAATTATCATCGTTTTGATGCGCGACTTGCTCATTCGCGCTTTCTTGGGGCGTGGGGATGATTTTGTGTGCCATGCACAGCTCTGCCTTTTAGACTCTGGGTCGTATTCAAACATCCAGGATTCGTCTCCGGTTACTACAGAGTTCAGAAAGTCGGGTTCATTTTTAATCAAATCCAACAATTCTTGACAGCGCAAAACTCTAAGTTCTTTCTGGTCTTGCGTCAACATTTTCGGCACAAGCTTCGCACAGACCTTTCGCATTTGCAGATTCTCGGTCACTATCCCATGTAACACAAATGTGGACATGTGTAATGTGTCAGTAATTTGCTGGATACTTAATCGACGGTCGGTACGCAAAACTTCGAGCACACGATCCACGTTCTCGTCAGTTCTGGCCGTTGTTGGGCGTCCTGAACGGGGTTCGTCGGCGACCTCCTCCCGGTCCTCCTTGAACGCCTTGTGCCACTTCCCAGACTGTGATCTTGAAATACAATCGTTCTTGAAGGTTTTTTGCAGCATATGGAATGTTTCGGTTGCATTTTTCCAAGCCTCACGCAAACTTTATGGCGTATCGTTGTTCAAGCGAACGCTCCATCGCGCTATGTTACAAAAGTTGAAAACACACTTCAAGCGGAGGCATGTATCTCCCCTCACACTGCTCGAACTCAACTGACGACCGGGTGGATTGAAAGGGCATATCCCTCCACCACATTTCCCACGGTTTTACCTTGCTGCCATCTATCGTCGCGTCACAATAACATTATGCTCATTACTTTCATAATGGACCCTGTATGTACAGACCGCGGCACCTCTCCTCTTTATTAGGGAAAAGAAAGTTGTAAGAGATAATCTTCCGAACTTGTGTCAATTCCAAGGGACACAAAGATGATCTTATACCGCGGCAATGATTTTGTAAAGATGATATGCAACAGAAAAACCAATATGTAAATATGTTCTAATAAAGTATTTAAGAGGGGAGTAATTCTCTACAAACCCAAATTGTCATTGTGGAAATCACCTCGTGTCACATACATAGCTGATGATCAGACAAACGTAATGGATAAAGAGGCACCCATTATATTGCAAGTTCCCATGGGAAGGTTGATTTTTGGGAGACGTATGGTGATTGCCACGGTAGTGAGGGGTCGTTCAAGTTAAAATAAATAAAGAACTTATTGATTAAAGTAATTAATCGTTGACATTCTTTTTTTTTTTTACAATGGTGACTATTAACAAGCAAGGTGATTTCACATTGTATCAAATTAAATCTCCAATGTTTAATTTAATTAATATTATATTAAAAATGAAGAAATATTCCGAAATCTCCTCATATCATATTAAAAAAAATAGATATCGTTATATATCAATATTCTTCTTCAGTTTTGACGTGACAACGTCTTAAATTAGGTTGCGGCTGGGAGTCACTTATGAAAAAGTGTAACGCCCGGTAACGTTACGATGAGTCATCGAACGAGAGTGCTGCGCGCGCAGCGCTAGAGAATTAGGCGCATTGAATCGGCGCATGCTTGTCTCTGTCTTTGTCTTTCTCGAACGTTCTTGGCGTTGGAAAAAACAAGAAAGCGTCATAATACAAGTTCACACGTGTGGTTAAAGTATCGTCAGCTGTGTCTGTAGTGAAAATGTGGAGTGCTTAGATTCGTCATTTACAACAACTACAACAATAAAGGTAAATAATTGTACACTGATATTTCATTATCGTAAACTATGATTGATTGATTAATTGTTAGATTGACACAAAAGTTGAGAAACTGAGTTTATAGGTTATGTCATACTATTGATAAATGTTGATAGTGTTAAGTAAATTATTAGTTTAAAATTAATTAATTAATTAATTATTATTTTACAAATTTTAAATAGTTTCAAATTTATTTAGCAAAAATTTGAACCTTCGATCTGAATAAATGTTTTGATTTTCGAATTGATTCTTTAAAATTACAAATATTAAGAAAAAGTGGCAGATATAAGAAAACTTTATTTAAACTGTGTTGAGCAAGAATTTTAACATCTAATTTAAGTAAATGTTTTAATTTTCAACTTCATCATTTACAATTACAAATTTTATTTAATTTCAAATTTATTTAGCAAAAATTTGAACCTTCGATCTGAATAAGTGTTTTGATTTTCAAATACCAACGCGGCTGGTGGAGTGGCGATCTATCGTAAATTATCATCGACATCTACGGCGGAAGTGTTCCAAGTTGCGATTACAGACGTAACTCGTGTCATTAAAACCAAGGGTGACATGTGCATGACTGAAGTTACTTGCTTCGCCGCTAATACTAGCTTCAAGTTTATACTCGGTGCTGTATATATTCATCCAGGAGCTAGTATGCAGGATATTGGAATGTTACTATGGCAAGGACTCGGTCCGTACATTCACAACAGCCAGTACGTGCCACCGTTCGTGCAAGTTGATTCTAGTATACCGATTCTTCTGTGTGGTGATTTTAACAAAAACGTAAAGCCTGACAACTCGTTTCTTAAATTCATGAAAAATACGTATAATCTTGATTGCGTATCAAACGTTTCTAAGTCAACTACGTTAAAAGGAACAACTATCGACTTGACTTTCGCAAGACACATTACAGCAGAAACACTTCCTTTCATTTCATATTTCTCCTATCATCGTCCTATCCTCAACAAAATCACTCAAATAGGAATTAGTTAAGTTTAAGTTTACATGTACAATGTTTTAGTAAACAAAATATATTTCTATAGTTAAAATTTGTGCAATTCTTATTTTCATTCAATTCCTTGTTCCTATTGTGCAATTTAATTATATTCATATCAATAAATATTCTACCGTTGTCACGTAAAATCTTCGCCCGTAAAACCGACTTTACAGGCAACCATTGTTTAATATTAATCATAAATGCGCTCTTAATCCTGAAAATCGATTATATTAATTAATATTCAATATTAATTGATTTAAATATTCAAATAAAAAAAATACAAAAAAAATATCCAATATTTTATTTTAATAATTTAATTAATTGTTCACTGTGACAATATAAACTTATATTGATGAAATTTAAAAGAAAGAAAAGAGAGAGAGAGAGATGGAACAATGTATTCCGAGATCAAAACAAGTTGGGGAATAAACAAAAAAGGAAGGAGCATGGTGTTGAGTATTGTTTTCCAAGTGTCCACTTAGCGGCCCAACCATGACACACTTGTGTCAAGTGCGGTAGTTGGGTCACAAAGCCCTTGTTGCTGCTTTATTCAAGTTCCTATTACGTTATCTTGTCACTTTCTGTCGCAGCGATCAATTCCCGTCCCCAGCTATCTAACTTGGTAGCGTCACCTCCTTACGTACGTTTGGGGGAAAGTTTTCCTCGGCGTTAAACTCGATTTGAGGTTGGAAAATTTTGCCGGGAGGATATTAATTTATAGAAAGAAAGGACACTTCTCCTGTCAAAATAAATGCTTAAACTAAGCGCCCTCTATTGACCGCAAACTAGCGGACTCGGGCCAGTGACAAAGCCACAACACTAGCTTTGGAAAATTCAGAGCGCTCACCCAGAGATCATGGATTCGACGCTTAGTTTAAGCGTTTATTTTGAAGGGAGAGGTTTTCTTTCATTTTATACATATATTGAAGTGTTATTTATTTACCTCTATATTTGATGAATTTCTTCAGCGCATTTTTCCACTTCAATCTCGAAACTAGAGATGGTTAATGTTTTCGCCCAAGTTGTCTGCCCCTGATGGAATGGGGATGTCCAGCGATGAGTCAGAGTGAGTCATCCAAGGAAGTAAGGAAGGGAAATGTTATCTTGACCCCAATGTTTCCCCCTTTTGTTACCACGTGGCCTGATAACCTTGTACACCCACCTTCCATCTGTGCACCCTGGAGCGGCGACAGACTTGAAAGTTGCAGACAACCCTCTTCTATAGTCAACTTTCTTGGAATATCTTGTGTGTGGCGGGGGAAGCTACCGTAACGACAAACAGCCTTACGGAATAACCTTTCGACATTTAGTGATCAAACATTCTCCTTGTCATCTTTTTTACAATTATTTTTATATCATTCTTTCGAATTATTTAACAAAAATATATATTTCAATACCACCTTTATTAAGACCATTATTCTCATATACAGATTCTCTTGAGAGATACAGCAATGATTGGAGGGAAAATAAAATCCGAATTTACAAAGTTATATGGTAAATATGCGGCGAAGTTAGTTTAGCTCTTGTAGATTCCTCTCAGATAAACTTATGTGAATGTGCCCTCTCGCTGAAAACCATTATAAAATCAGCTAAGACCGATAAATGCATATATGATTGCTACTTTTCTCTAGTTCTAACTAGTTTTTATATTGCAAGTATGCTAATAGTTTTATTGTTATTATTGTTCATTGGTGATCCTGCGCGCGCCATTAATGAAGTGATCTCGGCAAAACATCAGCCATAAGTCAGGCGACTGTTATCTGCAAGGTTATTTACACGAGGACAGCGAGCGTGTAGTCAGTGGCCGTGTGAAGTGCTATAAACCATACGGCGGTACGACAGCTGAGAATGTCCAGAGCAGCCTGTAATTAATCCAGACGGCCTGGGTTGGTAACTCCACTGACCTATTGTACGTAGCTGCTAATGGCAGACCTCAACGCCACAGTCACGGGAGGTGTGCTGCAGCACTAACAGATTCCTTCGAAGAAAACACTTAGTATCTCGGCGAGGCATGAGAATCATAGCTCGGGAAGGAAAAAAGAATACTCCTTGCTACGGTAGTGCTTAGTTCCCCGGTTTATCACGGGGCGAGTAGAAGATGAATCTATTTCACTCCTCCTTCTAAAAAGAAAAAAGCGTATATCATCATCATCAGGCCCCAAGTGTGCCATATGGGGGAGCGGGGGTGGGTGGCCGCGGTCGTTATTTTTACAAAATGGGGCGGCGGTGAGTCAGCTCGGCCAGCGACCCTCGTTAGGTCATCCGGTGACGGCGGAGACCCTTCCTCCTTTTCTCAACCCTTTGACTTGGAGGATCTTATACCTGCCCCATGTGGACGACTGGTACTGGACTTGTATTGCCCCGCTAGGTTGACAGGTACCGGGTGACATAGGAGATCTTGTATCTCCCCCACAGTGTAGTGAACAATGCAGGGCCATGTACTTCTAATAATTTATAGACCTATATCACAAATTATAGCAATAAAATAGGGGAAAGTTCTTGATATGAGCTATATATGGCACTTTTTAGAAGAGTATTTAACGTAAAGTGTTAAATAAAACACGGTGTGCCACCATATTCGGACCCAAGCTGTATTACACCTTCTTACAAAGAGAGGTAAAAAAGCTGCGAGTCTACAACTCGAATGCTTACATTCCAAGGCGGAGTTTAAGTTTACATCTATGTTGTCCTGTGTGTAAAACATAGTCCTGTACACTAGGAATAAAGAATGTTCCGACTTCATTGTTTGGATGGGTGAGCAGGGGTCAACCTGTTCGCGGTGGCAGCCCACGAGTTCGGCCATTCCCTGGGGTTGTCCCACTCCTCCGTGCCTGGCTCCCTTATGTTCCCATACTACCAGGGCATCGGGGGAAAACTTCCAGCTGCCCTTCGACGACCGTGTCGGCATCCAGCAACTTTACGGTTGGTAGTACTCCTCCGCTCATTCTGTCAGGACGGACTTGACTTGGGCTCCAGGTGCCAAGAATCCGATTCGCTGGGGTCCGATGGTGACACGGCCGCCGCAGCACCAGACTCCCAGACCGCCTCCTCCACCCCAGCCCACCAGGCGACCCCCCGAGCCTACCAGGCGGCCCCCTGAGCCCACGAGGAGGCCTCCACCTTCCCAACGACCCCCTGTTATCGACAAGCCGCCACCCGACAACTGCATCACGTCCTTCGACGCACTCTCGGTCATACGCCGCGAGCTGTTCATCTTTAAAGATAGAGTGAGTCCCTAGCTGTCTGGTGTGATATTTCTTCTTGAATAAGTCATCAACCCCCTAGTTTAATTTGAGGTCAACACAGATCAGTGTTGTAATGCCATGACTCAGTGCCGTTTTCTCACTTTGAAAAAAAAAAAAAAAGATAGGCGCGGTCTTGTTTAACAGAATGCTTGTTGCTGTAAAATACGATACCATAGTGTTGATAATGAAATATGTTTTGAAGGAGAGGTTACAGTAGCAGCAAGTCGTGATGTGTACGCAGTGGTTCTGGAGAGTGACGGATAACAGACTGATGAAAGGTTATCCCGTGACCATCGACCGCTTCTGGTATGACCTGCCGCCCACCCTGGAGCGGATAGACGCCGTCTACGAGCGGCCTATCGACACCAAGATCGTCTTCTTCTCAGGTCGGTACATCACACGTTGGGCATCTCCGCTGTTTGGTGCTAACCATGAATGCAAAATTGCAAAAGCTTTCTAAGCTTTGGCGATTCTTCTTTTTGCTTCCAAAATCTCCACCTGGCGAGCTGTAAGAACTTCTTATAGATAAAGACCCAAATAACGTTCAATTTCGATCGACGATATACAAGAAACCCATCCCTGGATGATTTTTCCCCAAATGATAAAAATGTAAGGGATTATAATTTTAAACAAAAAAAAAATACTTTTCACTTACGGGTGTACTTCTATCAGAAGTAAAGAGACTCTGGGTGATGCAGGCCAGAGGTTCTGGATCTACAATGCCAACCGCCCAGAGCGCGGCTACCCACAGCCTCTCACCGCGCTGGGCCTGCCCGCTGACCTAAAACGCCTGGACGCGGCGATGGTGTGGGGCCACAACGGCAAGACGTACTTCTTCGCCGGGCGGCGCTACTGGCGGTTCGACGAGACCGTAGGCCGCGTGGAGCCCGATTACCCTCGGGACATGTCCATGTGGCGAGGGGCGCCCTATCACCTGGACGCCGCCTTCCAGTGGATCGACGGTAAGTTCAGCTTTCTTTTTGGTCATTGCCGAGGCTCTATGGCACAGAGGGAAGCTAAGACAAGAGAAAGATTACAATGGCCATCAAATTGCCGGCAGAGTAACTGCTATTCTACTGGTTTTTTGGTGGTCTGATTCCAAATCTTTTCTTTCTACCAGCTACCGTTTACAAGGTGCAGTGTTGCCAACTTATATGTTAAAGACGTTTTATCCCCTTCGGCCATGTGTTGTCCAGTGTTGTACAAAGTTCAGCTCTAGTTGAAGATCAACCACAACGGTGAAGAAGAAAACGCTGTGACGCCAGTCAATCCCTATTTTGATATTGAGAGAGAAGCAAAATTCAATTCAAATGTATGTATTTTAAAGAAATAACCACTCATTTTAGAAGGCTCATTAATGCTAGGTAAATGAGAGGTGATAGAGTAAAACAGACATTTCTGGATTCTGCACATCAAAATCATGAAGAAACAGGTCTAAAATCCCCGGCAATAAAATATGGGTTGGCCAGTGCATTTGATCACACAGCGTGTAAAACTTTCTTTAATTATGTGTGTGTTCTCAAATTTTATTTCGTTGTGGAATCAATGGCATGTTGATGAACCCTTAAAATATCAGAATGTAATGCTAAATGGATGTTTGTCAATCTTCTCCAAGAAAACGACTAAATTTTTAACACCTGGTTAGGCGCACACTATATAAAACTGACTAAAATGGAAAATCGCTCTGTCCTTTTCGGCTTTGTTCCATTTGTCTTATTTAATAATATGGCTGACCATTTCAGTCTTTTTTTTTTTGTATAATTTTTCTACCTCCACCTTCTATAACATCTTGTAGTAGGCAATTCCTTCTTATTGTAGTGTTGTCCTGGCCTGTTATCCCTTCTCTTTCTTATTTCCAATCTCTTATTTCTCCCAGATCTACGAGAAAGTTCACCAAGAGTCTAAATGTAGTTAAATAGACGAGGGTGTGTGGCAGGCAAGACATACTTCATCAAGGGCCACAAGTACTGGAGATTCAACGACCTGAAGATGCAGGTTGACAGCAAGGAGGCCGGGGACATCAACCACAAGTGGCTGGACTGTCCAGTCCGCGACAAGAGCAAGATGGTGGAGCACACGCCACCGCCGACGTCCGAGCCGCGTTTCCAGCCATCCGCCGGTAGCGGGAGCGGGGAGTCTCGTACTTGCCATCACCTCACACTGCCGGCACTATTGCTGCCGCTGTTGCTGGTCAGGTGGTTATGACGGCCGCATTTTTGCATCAAAAATGTGCGCTGCATCACGTGCCTTTCATTAAGTGACCTTCCACTGCTCTGGTTGTGACCTCGGGTATCAAAAAGGAAGGCAAAAATATAGTTTTATTATATTTTTTTATTTAAAAACTCAGATTTTTCAAGCAAAACTTACCACGATGAAAGTAAGATATTTTGTTAAGGCTTAACCGTCTCTCTCAACTTATATATATATTCTTAAAAATAGAGAGAGGAAATAGAAGTGCATGTGTGAAGAGAGAAGTATACTGAGCAAAAAAAAAGTGAAATTTTATCTTTCTAACACTATTTATGTCTACACAATGTTACATCTCTCAGCATATCTTTCTCTCTCTTTATGCCATAAATCTGAGTCAATTTCCCTTAGCCATAGCCTTGGTGTTGAAGTCAAGGTTGGAGTTTTTCTGTCCATTATTTAAAGGAACCTTCTCCCCAATGTCACAGAAATATTGCTTCTCACCAGAGATATTTCTAAAGCCAATTTACTCACAACATTTTCGTGCTTTTTATATTATATATTCAATATACTATTTATATAAGACTCGATCCGTCCGGTTAGGAAAAAAAAACTTCAAATAAAATATGGGAAAATGTCGATTTTGAAAGAAATCCAAAATGTAACCTTCTAACTTGGGAAAAAATCCGAAGATTACTTCTTGAATCAACTTAAAGCCTAATCAAAGGCTTTATCACTTGACTATAAAAGGTACTTTATTGCAAACATAGAGTACCCAAATATGTGTTTGTTTTATATCCAAAGTTATTTCCATAATTAGATTTGGAGAAATGTCCCCTAACCATCCAAAATATTTAAGCGATTAAAAAATTTAAGATTTTCCGATATGTAACTTAATAAGGAGTTACAGTGCACTGAAAAATGTGCAATGAAACTCACTAATGAAAACTTTGTATAGTAAAATATCATTTATTTAATTTACCATCACTCTATATACGGAAAAACTAAAACAATCCCTTTAGTTTCTTTCAAGGACATTTTATAGAAGCCAGTTTACACTCATGGACAAAACTTACCTGTACCTTTTACCATGAATAGCGGGATTATAACTCTGAAAGATATTACAGTGACTTTTATTGAAGACATACGAAATAATCAAATGTGAACAGCCTCTGTCCCCTTCAAAAAAAAAAAAATAAGACTACTGGCAACATCAAAGACTTTCCACTACTTCCTTAAGTTTTGTCCATGAGTGTAGCTAGAACTGCCTAAGGTTGTGTTAATGTGAAAAGAATTGATCTCTCCTCACAGACGCCATTTTAAACTGCTGCGGAAACTTGCAATCTAGGGTGTCTACCATTCCACTGTGTTATTTGGGGGGAGGGAGCTGTGTGGGAAAACATCCTCACATCCTGGTCAAATACTTTTTTTTTTTCTAAATAAGATAATCATTGATTTTTCTGAAGTAAAATATTCAACACATCTCTCTTTTATGAGACCTTTTTTTTTTAATAAAATATTTTCGAACTATTTTAAATATTTTTGACCACAAACTATAAGTCTATTTTAAAAATAGCATTTGAAACATCAATTATATATAATGTGCAATTATTTATATATAGTTTTAAAAGAAACTATATCAAAGTCTATTTTTCTCAAATTTTTTAAAGAAATAACTAATATCTCTATATTTTTTAAATATTCATAGCTTTTCTAAATGTCTAGCTTGTACAAGATGCTAGCATGAGACCCTCTATGTCAAAGGCATTAATTATTTCTTTCATGGCCTCGGTTCCATGATAACGTTCTAGCTACCTCTTCAATGTTGGCTCCAATCTAAATTTTAGTTATTTCAGTCCCAGTAGCAATGCAATCCATGCAGTGGTCATTCCTCTATTCCAAGTAGAATTAAACAAACCCATTGCCTCCACTCCTTTCTCCACATTTGTGTATATTGTGTACATAGATCTTCTTATTTATATAATTGTTGTTGTTGTTGTTTCTCTCTCAATGATATAGAAATATGTGTAAAGGTCGCAACAGAAAAAAAATGCAATTTAAAACAAGAAAAAAGATGTCTGTATAAAGTTTGTAATTTTATAAGCCGTGGGGAGGCAAGTAAGTTCCTCTCCCCTGTACATATTGTCTATCTCTCCAACACTGCCCTTTTTTTATAATTTAGTTTATAAAACTCTCCAATCCCCACCTTGCTGAGGTTTGGCTTGTTTTGGTTCAAGGATTTGGGTGGAACAAACGTGTTCATTGATTAGATATTACTTGAATATATTTGAAACTTTTCTATGGTTCAGTTCCAGTGTAATATAGTCTGGAGAATTTAAGTCTTGTGTGTGCATAGGTGTCTTGTCCTCAATTTAATCCACAACACCAACAACTTTAATTCAATCAAAAATTCTTATTCCTTGGGATGTTGAATTAAAAAGAATTTGTGCAGAGTAGGATTGTATATATGCATTTTGGTGTTTATAGGAAATTTGAACAGGATTGTGATATATTGTTTCATATTAAAAAAAACCACATGTGTCCATAGGAAGAGAGATCTCCAATATAAAGGAAATGTCATTGCCTCAACAGCCATTTTAACATGACAAGATGGGGATCAAGGTGGCTTGTGGTTTATGTGAAACCACTCTGAGAGATTCCAGCTATCTATTTCTCACATTATAAAAATACACTGAAATATGGTAGTAGCATTCCACATTGTTGGACACTATGTCTAGAAAGGAAAAACAACTTGTCAGAATTGACCCTTTTTTTCTGTCTCACCTGATATCAGCTTTACTAATTCATTTGCAATATAAGCTTGCAGTTTAAAAAAAAATCCTGATCAATTTCCTTTCAAATTGCCATTTTCAACTCAACTTCAAAGATTGAGAGAAAATGATAATAAATTTTTGGAAAGATAAACTTAGAGTAAGTGTTGTGTTAAAACAACAAAAAATATGACACAATTGGTACGATTCTGGTCATATACACACATATTTTTAAATGAGTAAAATTGTCAATATTTTTCTCTATTTCTTAAAGGTATTGAACCCTAGATAAATAAATGAGGGGTAAGGCAATATCTATACATAAGGAATCCTTATCTCTCCAACACTTTGTAAAAAATGTTCCAATAGCACCCTCTCTCTAATTATGACAGCACAGTTCCAACATGGTTTACAATATCGGGAGGAGATGATGGCAAACTTTGGTCATTCATTTTGTAAACAATAGCTGTCCCTATATGTCCCACTAATTAATTGTGTGCGCCATCTATTGGCCAAGTCAAATACAATTATTGTAGGATCTCACAAAATCTGTCTCATACAAACTCTACATGTTGCACTCATTGTGTGAAACCACATTTCTACAACTGTCAGGCCTTGACAGACTATGCAAATCTTTAACATTGCTATATTGGCTAGAGCTTTGTTTAAACCAAAGACAGTTTGGGTGATGAAGCTACACACAGGATAAACACCATTGAATGCTTGAAACAAATTACACAATAATAAAGTGACATCAGGCAATTTGTGAACAATCAACCTTAATTATAAAATCTTTATTATCATCAACATTGCAACAAATATCATTTGCCAGTGTCATGTCGTCCTACTTGCTATAGGAGACTGTTCTGAAACTCGTCTTGGATTCACTTTTTTATAATAAAAAGAATTGGTGCTCCCAGAATTTTGTCAGGGATTGGAATATATATTTTTTTACTGAACCTGAGAAATGATCATTTTGTCAATTGGTGTATTTTCTTTTGTTCAAAGAGTCATTGTGTTCACAAAGGTGTTGTTCAGTCCTAAGGAAGAATCAAATACTCAACTTTGCTCCCATTTAAACAACCACTATTTCAATGGGGGCAATAATTAATACTCCCAACCTGGGGTATAGTTCCTTTCCAAGTCCAGAGCTCACCCACTCACTGAACCAATATTAAGCCAAACCAAGGCAAGTCCAATGTGATCTTAGCAAATGTCTGGGCTGTGTTTGGCCAAATATATTTCCTTATAGCCCTTGTTGTGTCCCCCTTTTTTATAATATATTTCTTCAAAGTATTACACCCCTTTTATTATTTTATATGCTCAATTTTTATATATATATATAAATTGTCAATTTTTCTTTTTTTGTAATTTTTTTTACAACCATTTTTTTTTTTTAGCTAAATATCAACTTCATAACCATATTGCTTCATTACACTTTTTTATTATTATTTATATATTATTATTATATATATAGAATTTTTTCAAAGTTATATTGAAATTTT
Source organism: Cordylochernes scorpioides (assembly GCA_030710605.1). NCBI lineage: Eukaryota > Metazoa > Arthropoda > Arachnida > Pseudoscorpiones > Chernetidae > Cordylochernes > Cordylochernes scorpioides. The sequence continues at coordinate 115,881,079 of CP092863.1, read as the reverse complement.
TGCTCTTGTCAATAAAATTATTTTTAAAAACTTATATCCTTTACATGTTTCATTTATTTAACACAAGGATTAATCATTCAATCACCACAAAGTAGTTTTCCTTCCAATTGTACAAATAAAAAAAAATTTGGTTTGTAAACCTCAAATTTACCTTTCTCTAGTCACTGAATAATTGTCAATTTTGTACTCCAAGTACAGTCAACAATTTCATTGTGAGTTTCAGTGGTTATTTAAAAATGAGCATCAATTACCAGTGGAACCTCATTATATAACAGCCTCTTTTATAAAAACGTCTTAATTCTAAAGTCCTTAATGATAAGGTACAATTTGGAGTATAGATAAGAAACATAAGGTTACTAAGGTTGTTCTAAGGTTTAACTATATATGGCAGTTGTTTTTTTTTTTTATCCCCTTGTGTAAAGATTACATGAATTCCATGATAAGGTACAATTTGGATTATAGATTATAAACACAAGGTAATAAGACCAAATCCAAATAAATAAATAGTGTGTGACATTTCAGTAACAGCGTTGTTACCATCTTCAGACAAAAGTACTGAATAATAATTCCATGAGTCCATGCTCCTTGAGCTGTTTTATGATAAGCAGCAGCCTCTCCCAAAGGTCCTGTTTAGTACATCTAATACAAGTCAGAATGTGCTCTATAATGGAAATAGCTGAAAAACAAAAGATACAAATTATAGCCCTACAGGAAACCAAATTAAATGAAAAGTACAATCTCAAATATAAAAACTACAATATCCTCAGAAAAGACAGAAATAAAGAAGGGGGTGGCCTTGCATTTTTAATCAAGAATTTGTACTATGAAGATATAGCTATTAATATTTCAAACACATCAGACCTCGAAGCCCAAGGTATCAAAGTCTACCTCAATCAAAACAAAACCATCAACATATTCAATATGTATCACCCACCAAACAATAAACTTATTGACGATGGAACAATGGCTCAATTTCTTACAGACAACACTATTATTGTAGGTGACCTTAATGCCAAACATCAACTATGGGGATGTTCCACGCCAAACCCAAGAGGCAAAATACTTTCAAACTTATTTGACGACAATGCCTTCATGTGCTTAGATGATGGGAATCCTACCCACCATTCCTACAGTTATAATACCGCACAAGCCCTTGATATAAGTTTCTCCAGTCCTGACATTTTCCACAAATGCAAATGGCAAATATTAAAAAGTATTGGAAGTGATCATTTGCCTATTTTGATAGAAATTAGCACAAAGACCAAAACCAGCTCATTTAAAGAAAAATTCTGGAACTTCAAAAAGGCTAATTGGAATCTTTACCAGCAAAACACCAATGAAGACTTTAGAAAAGCACCCACTAGAATAAAAGATATGGAGCAAAATTGGATATCTTTCAAAAACACCATTATTAAAGCAGCCAAAGTTTCAATACCAAGAGGTAATATTAAGAAATGGATTCCAAATTATACACACCAGGCAAAAGATATTCAAACACTTATAACTAAAAGAAATGAACTACAAAAAAAGTACACCCAAAACCAAACAAATTGTAGAACTGAACTGAACATTGTGAATGCAAAAATAAAAAGATTATACGTAAATATGAAAAGGGAAAAATGGAAACAAACTTGTGAAAACCTGAACCCAAGAAACCCAAATACAAAACTTTGGCATTTGGCAAAACAAATTGACAGAGCCCAGCCACAAACTGAAAACACAAATATGATTAAGAATATAGATGGTACCCCAGCAACTAATGACAAAAATGCTGCTAATCTTTTAGGTAATTCATATCAAATAAGTAGTAAAATCAAATTTGAAATAAAAGATAAGAAAGTTGAAAAAAAGGCCCGCAAGATTATCCATGACTGTAAAAACGTCACTAGCACTCATAATATTTTCCATGAAAAAATCAATATGAAAGAGCTAGATTATGCATTAGAAAACACTGACCTGAACAAGACTCCTGGGCCAGATGGAATCCATGGCCAAATGATATCAAACTTGGGCAAAAATGGCAAAGAAAAACTTCTTGATATTTTCAATAACTCCTGGAAAACTGGAAAATTGCCTCAAGACTGGAAAATTGCAACAATAATTCCTATTAAAAAACTTGACAAATCTGCTGATGACCCAAAAAACTACCGACCTATCTCCCTCACAAGTATTTGCTGCAAATTAATGGAAAAAATTATACTCAGACGACTTACCTACCACCTTGACACAAGAAATCTCTTACCAGAAGAACAATATGGATTTAGGAAAGGACATGGGACAATAGACCAACTCTTATTTTTCACACAAAAGGTAAAAGATGCACAAAACAGAAAACAAACTAACCACACAATAGCTGCTTTTTTAGACCTTACACAAGCTTTTGATAAGGTATGGAAAAACAAGTTAATTACAAAATTATACAAAAATTTCAAAATTGATGGAAAAGCTATCACTTGGATAAATGATTTCCTTAAAAATAGATACATCAGGGTCAAATATAATGGCACTCTATCTAAAACCTTCAAATTGTACCAAGGATTACCACAAGGATCAGTCCTTAGCCCAACTCTCTTCACCCTATTTATTGCAGGCATAGAAGAAAAAATTTCACATAAAACCAATATTGGACTTTTCGCTGATGACATTATTCTATGGAGCAGCAATACTAACTGGAAAAAAGCTGAAAGAGATTTGAACAAGACTCTTTTCCACCTAGAAAAATTTGCTAATAAACATAAATTAGAATTTAACCCCCAAAAATCTGAAACCTGTCTTTTTACTACTGATAAGAAACTATACAAAATAAGACCAAAAATTATTCTGAAAGAACAACAATTGCAATATAATAAACATCCTAAATATCTTGGCTACACTCTGGATCCAGAAATTAACTCCAGTAAACATATTGAAGAAGTTATTAGAAAAGGAAGAGACCGACTAAAAATCCTGAAATATATTTCAGGAAGAGAGTGGGGAGCCGATGCAACCACACTAAATTTAACTTACACATCTCTAATTAGACCTATCCTGGAATATGGATATCAAATCTATGGTACAGCATCTGAAACAAATCTAAAATCACTGGAAAGGATACAACTAAGTGCAGCTAGAATTATTACAGGTCTTCGAAATACCTGCCCTAATGATATTGTACTTTACGAGGCAGACATTATGCCCCTAAAGGATAGAAGAAGCTACAATCTGCCAAAATATATAAACAAAATCAAGAGTTATGGAAACAAACACAGAACTTCCAAGTACATACTTAATTGGGAATCCAATTTAAGACTCAAAAAAGAAGGCCCTCTACACCTGGCCAAAAGAAATGAATTTTTAAAATATAAAGTGGAAAAAAATTATTTAGCAGAAAAAATTTCTCCATGCAAACCACTACAAAATGTTATTTTTAATGCCACTTTAAAAGAACCCACCAACAAACAATACCAAAATCCAGAATACTTAAAACAATTATCATTAGAAATAATTAATAACATTCCTAAAAATGCAATAACTATCTATACCGATGGTAGCAGAGACGAGCTAGGACACACTGGCAGTGGCTGTCTCATCAAAACCACAAATGGCATTGAGAAAATGAACAGAAGAAACCCAGATTTTTGCTCAGTCTTCAGATCAGAACTTATAGCCATCTATGAAGCCTTAAAATCCATCAGAAATACTAATTATCAAGATATCTGGATTCTTACTGATAGTAGAAGTGCCATACAACACTTGAGTCACACAGGGGAACTCAGAGACAAAGTAAGCAGGAACATAATTGGTTATCTCCAAAAACTCTCAAAAACCTCAAAAATTCACCTTCAATGGATACCCTCACACGTTGGCATTGAAGGCAATGAAGCTGCTGATGTGCTAGCGAAAAAAGGCACAAAAGAACCCTTGCCACAGAAAAATAAACTTACTTTTAAAGAAATAGAAACAATAGCCAAAACAAAAATAAACAAGAACTGGAGGATCCCACCTAAGCACAGTTGGTACAGTGGAGTGAACCCAGGAGGAGCTCTGAAGATCAGAAATAGACAGCATCAAACAACACTAACAAGATTTAGAACAGGCCATCTCAAGCCATTGAAGATAGAAAATAATAACAAAATTTATCCCACTTGCCCAAAATGTAATTTGGTACCTGCAGCTCCAGAACACATTTTGGCTTGCATTAGATGCACTAAACAGGACCTTTGGGAGAGGCCGCTGCTCATCATAAAACAGCTCGAGGAGCATGAACTCATGGAATTCGTGTAATCTTTACACAAGGGGATAAGAAACAACAACAACAACAACAGAATGTGTTCTGAAGCTGCAGGTACCAAGCTACATTTTGGGCAAGTAAGAACTTGGGCAGTAACTACAGGCAATGAAGGACCAAGAGATAAACAGCTCCTGACTAAATGTAAGCACAGTTTGAGCCATCTCAAGCCATTGAAGTTAGAAAATAATAACAAAATCTACCCCACTTGCCCAAAATGTAGCTTGGCACCTGCAGCTCCAGAACACATTTTGGCTTGCATTAGATGTACTAAACAGGACCTTTGGGAGAGGCCACTGCTCATCATAAAACAGCTCGAGGAGCATGAACTCATGGAATTCGTGTAATCTTTACACAAGGGGATAAGAAACAACAACAACAACAGTTTGAGCAGGTCTAGAGGACCACAAAGACAGAGCTAAATTACTAAGATCAGCTAACCTGAAGGAAAGAGTTGAAAGGGGAAAATGGCCTGTATCAAAATAATCAATATTAAGGAGTAAACTTGTTTTAGGGTTAATACTTTATTCACAAACATTTACAACTATTACACTGAGAATAGGTTTGGGTGCGTATCTATGTATGTGTGGCATGTTCTATCTTTAAGACATTTCCTCTCAATCACAGAGACATAAAAGTTTATCATTTACAACTCCATCTATTTCATGCAGGGGGAAAAAATTAAACAATAATAAAAAATCATGACTTCTGAGAGGACATGAATTAAGCAGTTGATTCTCAAACTGAAGTGGATATAAGACCAAGAATACAGTTTTGGTTCAGAACATGTATATAATTAGGATCTAAAATTTCTATAGGGTTTTGTCTCTGTCCTAAATCCCTAGACTGTCCTAAACACAGGTGTTAAATGGAGACCACACAACAACAGTAGCATGACCAGGGAATACCAGAATTTGACCAACTCCCCTCCATGGCCTTTCTCTTGAAGACTCCTTGTTTTCCAGACTTGAGTTCCTCAAAGAAATGTTGAGCTAGTGGAGTTTGGAGTAACTTGCCAGCATCTGTTCAACCCGGGCGAAACTCTCCACAAAGTCCTCCTGCTCCATCCCATACTGGGTGTACTGGTGCAGGAACGCCCGGACTCCAAACAGCTTCCAGCCTTTCACTGTGGTCAACATCCTAGTGTGTTAGTCCTCTGTGTGTGACATTTGTCATAAACAATTACACTCATGGACAAAACTTATGGAAGTAGAAAGTCTTTGATGTCACCAGTCATCTAATTTTTTTAAGGAGACAGAGGCTGTGCACACTTGATTATCTCATGTGTCTTCAATAAAGGTCACTGTAATATATTTTAGAATTATTGTCTGAATCCTGATATACATGATAAAAAGTAAAAACTTCCTTAAGTTTTGTCTCTATGAGTCTATTTATATTTGATTTTTACAAATTTTCAAGCTTCTTTTTAAAAAAAGAGAAATAACAAAGGATTAAAGAATGCAGCAACAAAATAGAAAACTAAAGAGACAAGGGTCACCTCTCCCGTCAAAATAGACGTCAAAACTAGACTCCATCGATTGACCGCCGCCGCAAACTAGATTCCATTAGATCCCGTGTAGATCTCATGGAATAAAGTCCGCCCTAGGCTGACGACAGCCATTAGCCCAAAACCCATGGTCTCTAGGTGGGTGTTTCTCAGTTTGCCAAAGCTGGTGTTGTGGCTTTGTCATCGACCCGAGGCCGCTAGTTTGCAGCAACGGTCAATAGATGGCGTCTGGTTTTGACATCTATTTTGACGGGAGAGGCGACCCTTGTCTCTTTAGATCAATATCCTCCCAGAAAAATAGAGAACATATATAGGGTTACTTAAGCTACCAACCAAAGCACAACAACAACAATACCCACCCAGTGCCATACGGAAGGGAGAAATTACAGGCGGACTGTTAGTTGCCACCACGGCACACTTGTCCATCCCAAACGTAGGTCCGGGAGCACTCCAAGTCTTGAATCCCGACCCCCACGAGGTGAAGTACAGTTTCTGGAGTGGCTCCAGGTCAGCCTGACTTATATCCGGACCTCTCAGCACAGCCAAGAGAGACACCTGGTAAGATTTTGGGACATTCGTCCCGCAGTCTCCTGAACCCACACAGACCAACATAGAGACACACCTACGGTGGAACTTTGTTATAACCATCCAAATTCTATATTAACTTTTTAAAATTGCAGTTTTATTTCTAGGAATTTTTTTTTTTTTGTAATAGAGTAGAATTTCTATGAGAGGACACTCTCGCTAGAGGACACCTCTCTACAGTAAAACCTCTACGAGAGGACAGTCTCGCTAGAGGACACCTCTCTACAGTAAAACCTCTACGAGAGGACAGTCTCACTAGAGGACACCTCTCTACAGTAAAACCTCTACGAGAGGACAGTCTCACTAGAGGACACCTCTCTACAGTAAAACCTCTACGAGAGGACAGTCTCACTAGAGGACATCTTTATAAAGGATAGTTTCCATCTTCAAAATAACCTTTTTTTTTACCAATTAACAACTCTCCAGTAAGAGGACACCTCACTCTAAAGGACACTTTGGCTCTGTAACTAGATGTTGTCTTTTGCAGGGGGTAGTTCTACTGTATATTAAAAATATTTTAATTTGTTGCCATTCTATTTGTACTCTAAACAAACAAATTTATATCCGAGTTGTATCTATGAAATATTTGCATATTACTTATTTAGTATTTTTGTATTATAGGAAAGGCTTAATTTCCTTATTATGTAATGGAAAATCTTAACAATAGATTTATTCTATTACTTCGAGAAACAATTTTAGGTTTTGAATATTCGAAACTATTATAGACGCGTATGATTCTTTTGAAAATTAAACAACTTCTACTGCCCTTACAGCAATGTAAAAATTAAAGGGAGGGCCTGGCTCATCATTAGGTTTATTTATTCTTGAAAAATTTTGGTTGCCTGTGTGCAACAAGTTAAAATTCCCTATGTTAAGACAAACTTTAATAAGGTTTAAAACTGGCTGCCATTCTTTTTTTTTTTTTTTGCTTATCCCTAGTACACGTGGTACAAACCATGATAATCATGGTGAGTAGAAGTAGGCGACTGCTTTTAGTGTAAGTGCACCACATGTCTACATATGTGTAAAGCAGTTCGACTTTTGCACTTACAAATGTGCCAGAGCCCTGTTTGGTTACTTGCACTCGCTGGTGGGGTTGGACTTTTGCAAGAATGGGAGGCCATTGGAGCATTTTTTTGGCTTCCATTTTAAAACAGTTCACTGAACATAATCTTATCTTATCATAAGATGCCACAACTCTATTTTTCTTGAAGATAAGAGGTTGCCTGGCCAGCGCATTCATAGTTCTTCAAAATAAAAGACACTTCGGCCAGAAAATTGTTTTTCTGGCCGAAGTGTCTTTTTATTTTAAATAATATTTTTATTTACTTGATTAAAGGAAGCTTTCGGGCAAACTCTTCTTCAATCAACTAAATCATTTTAGTTAGCGTGCAAAGTCGAACTGCTTTTCACATGTGTAGACATGTGGTGCACTTACAGTAAAAGTAGTCCCCTACTTCTACCCACCATAATTATCATGGTCTATACTATGTGTACTAGGGATAAGCAAAAAATATATATATTTAGCTGAAGAAGGGCTTGCCCGAAAGCTTCCTTTATTCAAGTAAATTTTTTTGGAAATATTTTTACATAACCCCCTGTCCATTGGCAGAATCATTTGGCAAGCATCTCTGACCCCTGCATATCCCAGTTTCAAGTTTGCAGAATTTATTAAGCAGGAAAATATCCATTTCTGTTGTAGGTGATCATCTTAGAAATTCCTAAGAGAAAAGATTGTTCTAGCTGTTTAATTTAGAAGTTGTGTATGCAAATTTATTTTTGTAAAAAAGATTTTTTTTTTATTAGATGTTTTGTATATATAAAAAAAAATTGTATGTGGAGAATAGATGTTTCTTTGAGTTGCTTGCTAAGTGTAAATGAGTGTGGAAGCTATGTGTAATAAATATTTTTTTAGGATAACAAGAAGTCTTATTGATTTTAATGAAGATCTTCTTTTAAAAAAGGTAAATATATATCTCTCCATAACAACAATTTCTTGCTGTTTTCTCCTTTAAATCTCTTCATTGGTCATTATTGAATTGGTGTTCTAAAACCCAATGATTCAATTATTTATTATTATTATGGTGACATCAAAAGTAAAGGAGACATAGGATTCATAAAGGTTAAAATGACCAATATGTAGATAGGATGTAAGCCAGCTTGTACTGGTGAAAGATCAACCAATCGGAGGAAACCAGGTTCCTTGTTTACACCATGTTGGACAGTTTCTCTTGTTTGATTGATTTACCTACTGTAATGAAGTAAGGTAAATAAAACAAACACAAGGTAATAAGACCAAATCCAAATAAATAAATAGTGTGTGACATTTCGGTAACAGCGTTGTTACCATCTTCAGTCAAAAGTACTGAATGAGAAATTTTACCACAGCATGGTTTAAATAGTTACTGTTATCAAGTACGCAAACAAGATAGCAGATAAGAAGAAGATAATTTTCTGAGAAATACAGATAATTGTTCTTAGAATTAAAAGTGGAAAAACCCACTTTTTTTTTAGATATAATTAAAAGCATATCTATAAATCTATCTTGTTTACAAACTTGATAACAGTAACTATTTAAACCATACTGTGGTAAAATTTCTCATTCAGTTATTTTTGTCTGAAGATGGTAACAACACTGTTACCGAAACGTCACACACTATTTATTTATTTATTTGGATTTGGTCTTATTACCTTGTGTTTATAATCTATAATTGTACCTTATCATAAATAAAACAAGTTGAACAAAGATCTCTAGTGATCCTGTATGTTTCATTTACAATCATCCTGTACACACAGATGGCGCATTGCCATCGTGAATAAGCTTGTAGAGAGGATTGGTTTAAAGAAAATACTAATAATAAAAGGTAATAAGACCAAATCCAAAAAATATAAATAGTGTGTGACATTTTGATAACAGTATTGTTAAACTTAGGCAAAAGACTATATGACTATCTGGTTCAAAATCACATTAATAGGTACCGCTCAACAAGAGCAACCTAGTTCATGATAATTGAAACAGTGAATAATATGTGAAGGTTATTCACATATTAAACAAAATGTTAACGTGGGATTCAACGCGGGAACCGGGAGGTTCATGACTGTCGGGAATCGAGGGTGTTACCCACTCGTCCACCGACTTTATGTATATATGACTATCTGATGATGGTAACAATGCTGTTACCAAAATGTCACATACTATTTAATTATTTGATCTTACTACCTTTTATATCTCTTATTATAATCCTGTTGCTGTTGTTTCTTATCCCCTTGCATAAATATTGCACGAATTCCATGAAATTGGGGTATAGGAGTGCAGCTTTCATTGATCATGGCACCATGATCCAGGTACACTTTGGTGAAAGTCTGACTGTAATTTGAGGCCATTCCTAACATGGAAGCCTTTGCTGCCAACTCTAACATGAGTACAGACACAGCTCCTCCGTATATCTAGAGAGGAACCTTTGCTGAGGTCTATCAACCAAGTCAGTTGTTTAAAGAGGTTTTTCTCCTCTTTCTAACAATGCTGATGTTGGTTCGCGACTGCTTATTCGTCAGAGTTATTCTGCTTGTTTCACAGCTGGCCTTCATATCTGAAGGTTGTTCCCCTATCCGCCACCTGGGGACGTGCCCTGTAGCATTCAGCTCTGCCAAGGGTATTATAATCATATTTGTACTATATCAAAATACTAATAACTTTGGGGTATATCTCTATCCAAAAAAAATGTAACAAACTCTTTTAAAAAAAAAAAGCCTATATAGAAGGAACTGACGTGAGGCCAGTTAAGATATGTTGTTGTGCAGAGATTTTTTATCTTGCCTTTTAAAGAAAATCAAAAAGTCCTATTATCCTACAAAATTATTGATTATACATTGCTACACACTCATCTACACTTCACCAGCAACTAACTGAAGAGAAAAAAAATTCTATATACATTCTTCAGATATGCAAATAAATCTAATTTAAAAAATACTTTTTACAATAAGGAATTTGCATACATAACTTCTAACAGCTTGAACAATTTACATATTTTCTTCCAAGAAATTTCAAGATGATCACCTTAGTGGTTCAAGAGGAAGCTATATACAAACCTCCATCCATTGTAGCTCCATAGAGCAACATTCGGCGCAGGCTGCGCACCAGAGACGTCCAAGCCAGAGTGGAGAAGGGCCTGGAGGCAACAGGTTCCTGGGGCACCATGCGCAGCCCTAGCAGTTTGTACTGGGGATGGGGCACGCAGTGGGCCAGAATGTCTCCTGCGCAGTGACAAATTTTAGCCTATCTCACTAGGATTGAGGTTTTTTTTTATGGGAATGTGAATATAAATATATTACTCCACTAGATGGCGCTCTGCCATCTAAAAAGCACATGTGCTCGTGGTCAGGAAATGCCTTCTTTATTTTTAATATCAACATCTGACCCACTTATCTTTTTTTTTTTCTATTATTTTTTCATGTGTTAAGCGTATTTACGCAAATTTGGCCTTAAATACCCATTTCTTGATTTCTCAAGAAGCCTCTGGGAACAAAAATCGTTTTGGTCGAAGTGGTACAGCCTGCTCCATGCTGACAAGCGCCAACAGCGCGAAACGCATTCGTTGGTGGCTTTTCTTGATTTATCAAGAAATTGGGTTGGCCAAATATCACGGAGCAAGTTAAATAAACGTTTAGTTTATTTTTGCTCCACTAGATGGCGCTTTGCCATCTAAAAAGCACATGGGCTTGTGGTCAGGAAATGCCTTCTTTATTTTTAATATATATATACAGTAAAACCCCTCTATAGTGAACCCCAATGGGACAGAGCTTTTGGTTCACTATAGCCACGGTTTGGCCATTTTTTTAAACTTTTCTAAATTTTTAGACCATATAATTAAAAAACAGCCATACAAACAGGAAAAGACAGCCACTTAATAATGGTCACTTTGTTTTAATTCCCTAAATTGACCTATTTCTTTACAGTAATGCTGAATATCAAAAGAAGTCATTTGATAATAGGTTCTTCTTATCATTAGCATACATGTTTATATATAAACCTATGTATTATTTAAAAACTATGTCAAATCCCCTAGGCAAAACATTATTAATTATATATTTAAAAGGTATAAGAGTATTTTAGAACATCTTCCTCAAATAATATAATACTAAATTTATTTGAAAAAATGCCTCTAATACCTTGTTGTTTGAAAATGAAAAGTAAAATTTAAAAATCAGAATTGTCTTAAAATATCGTTATTTCCATCAAATAAATAAAGTTCTGTGTATTCTAAATCAATTGAGGATGAATCAAAAGTATCCAATTCAGAAAAATCGGACGCGAAACATGTTGATACGATAGCGCGATCAGTAAATTTGCGAATAAAAAACGCCAATTTGCAAACACCAAATCGGTAGGGAAAAGGACGGCAAGGGGGAATAACCGCGAACCCTGAATGAGTCATATACCTAACAAGAATTCCATTCTAAAAATAGAACTGTAGTGGTAGTTTTTGAGAATTTATAAGTCGATTTGTTTGTGGCTCATGAGACACGGGGAACTTGGAAGAACTATTTTTTTTTTTCTTCTTCTTCCCATTCCAGTTTCCACATATTCTTCTGAAGTGTATATTAAATTTTGTTTTTAACCTGTTATATTCAAACCATTTCTGGCTTTAAAATTATTTGGAATTATGTTTTAGCCTAGGTTAAACTTGATATAGAACGCTTCTAAAAGGGCATGCTGCCACTGTTTTTTTTTGTTTTTTTTAGAATGCCATTCTTTGTTTCTTTTCTTTATTTTGGAAGCCATTTGTATTTTTCTTTTATTTCAAAATTTTCGAATGCAAAGATATTCTATTAAATAAAAGTATAATGTGTAAAAATTTATACAACATACAGCAAAAATAGAATGGAAATGAAAACAAACAATGGCGCTAATTTTTTGTTTTGAAATCACGATCCGTGAACTGAAACATGCTCAAAATTTTGTTGTTTTAAAAATCTTTTAAATCACAATTTTAAGTTCGTTATAAGCATAGTATTTTAAATAGATTTTATCATTTTGGGATCGAAAATAGGTTCGTTATAGGGGTAGTTCGTTATTTTAAAAATTGCAAAGTTCGTTATAACGATGGTATTTTCAATGGAATGGAATCGGGAATCGCCGTGGGTTCGTCATAAGGGAAAGTTCGCTATATCCAGGGTTCGTATTAGCGGGGTTTTACTGTATATGTATATATACATTTCTTGATTTTTCGGGAAACCATTGGGACCAAAAATATTTTTGGTCGCAGTGGTTACAGCCTTCTCCACGCTGACGAGCGCCAACAGCGCGAAACGCGTTCGTGGATGGCTTTTCTTGATTTATCAAGAAATTGGGTTGGCCAAATATCTCGGAGCAAGCTAAATAAACGTTTAGTTTATTTTTGCTCCACTAGATGGCGCTCTGCCATCTAAAAAGCACATGTGCTCGTGGTCAGGAGATGCCTTCTTTATTTTTAATATATATATATATACAATTAAACCTGTCTATAGCGCACCCTCTAAATAGCGCCTTCCTCTCTATAGCACCCGATTTTAAATACGTAGTACGATACGATTTACATTTAAAGTGACTTGTCTATAGCACCCCCTCTCTATAGCACCCTATTTTGGTGAGTCCCAAGAGGGGGCGCTATAGACAGGTTTAACTGTATATACTCATGGACAAAATAGACTTCATCTATAACAAACTCCAGCTATATATCGGCCAGAGAATTGTCATAGCAACTTTACCACATTCATTTAGTAGTTTTGAAATATTTTTCATGAATTCTTGTGGACCACCTCAATGTCCAACCCTGATTGAAGATGGACATCAGATGGGAATTGTGAATTTGACAACCAATATAGCTGGTCCTAGAGGTGTCCTGATTAATAAGGGAATGATTTTTATTAATATTGATTATATTTGTTAATTATAATGATAAGGCACAGTATGGATTATAGATTAAAAAAACCAAAGGTAATAAGACCAAATAAATAAATAGTGTGTGACGTTTCAGTAACAGCATTGTTACCATCATCAGACAAAAGTCTTGAATGAGAAAAATATCGCAGCATGTGATAAACGTAGGTAGAAATGTGACACACTTGATAACAAGATAACTTGATAACAGTAACTATTTAAAGAACATTTTGTGATATTTTTTCTCATTCAATACTTTTGTCTGATGATGGTAATAACACACTACACACATCACACACTATTTATTTATTTGGAGATTTGGTCTTATTTTACCTTGTGTTTCTAATCTAAAACCCAAATTGAACCCCCCCCTAATAAAACCCTTCAATAGTGAACTCCGATAGGTTCGCTATATCCCAGGTTCATTTTAGCAGGGTTTTACTATACCAAAATGATATGGCACAATTTGGATTATAGATTATAAACACAAGGTAATAAGACCAAATCCAAATAAATAAATAGTGTGTGACGTTTTGGTAACAGTGTTACTACCATCTTCAGACAAAAGTACTAAATAAGATATTTTACCACAGCATGTTTTAAATAGTTACTGTTATCTTGTTTACATACTTGATAACAATAATTTATTAAAACATGCTGTGGTAAAATATCTTATTCAGTACTTTTGTTTGAAGATGGTAGCAACGCTGTTACCGAAACGTCACACACTATTTATTTATTTGGATTTGGTCTTATTACCTTGTGACTATACCATAATGTTTTGGTCCATAATATATGGGGTTACAAGAATGGCTACCTAGGGTGGAAGAGAAGTGGGAAGTTGGCAGGCAGGCTGGGAGATAGAGAGATGCCATCTGCTGAGCCGCTAGAGTGTTCAGGTCGTTCATGCAGGCATCACGCACACCTAGGCGCTGCGTAATGACCCGTAAGAGCTGGTCATTCTCCAGGATTACCAGGCCGTCAGCTGAAGTGGTGAGACTGGCCGCTGACATAACCACATTGTAGCTCTGTACACTCACCTCCCCCTGGTAGAATGGGCAGACCACCTGGAAACACAGCACTGTACTTACTGGTATCACAATGTTTACAAATTGACAATTCTATACAATAATCATCAATATTTATTTCAACACACAAAATGTGATATCCCGGCTAGGGATAATTGCATCAATTTACATTTTTTTAAACAGAAACAGTTATAAACATATTAGACAAGAAAAAGTAATCAAAAATTATTAAAAAAAGAGAAACAATAATATATATTATGAACCTGAACCTTTCAGGTTAGAAAGATAATCATAAATTTTTAAAATAGAGCAATCCATAAATAAATCTTTAATTAAAAAGGTATATATTGGATCAAAAAATAATTTATTTTACCAATATTTCAGTTGGCTGAACGCCAACCTTTATCAAGGTTATAAGGTATAAAGGTTGGCATTCAGCCAACTGAAATATTGGTAAAATAAATAATTTTTTGATACAATATATGCCTTTTTAATTAAATAATCATAAATATATCTACAAAAATAGTTAAATCTATGATAATTCTCTCTGCTTTCATCAATATTGAGTAACATTAATCATATCTCTACAGAGAAAATTCCCTTTTCCTTGGAGTAATGATTAATTTTACTCAAATTTACATTGAGATGAAAACTTTAAAATGAGTTAGATCAGTAGGAGTCACAGTTCCAACTCTGGGATATGCAAATTAATTTGATAATGGACTAATTTACATATTCTGTTTATTTTATGTTTAAAATAAATATTCGTGCTTTAATGCTTCCTTTTCTTATATTCTGTTTATTCTTTTGCATACCACCGCAAAGACAGGTCATTTGTCTAGTGTTGCCAAATAAAATATTTGATCAAAAGCTGGAAAAGAAATGGAGAGACTTGTGTCAATAGAATTGGCTTTGAGTATTAAAAACTGGAAGAGAAGGCAAATAAACAACTGTCAAAGGATTCGATGAACTCTTATAATTGAGGAGGAATGCCTCCACTGAAGAATCAAACTGAGTTTATATTTACACGATATATAAATGCACCATCTTTCTATTGAAAATTTTCTTCTTCTTTCTTATCTCAAAGCCATGATAATCATGGTGGGTAGTTAGCGACTGCTTTTACTGTAAGCGCACCACATGTCTACACATGTGAAAAGCAGTTCGACTTTGCACTTACAAATGTGCCAGAGCCCCGTTTGGTTACTTGCACTTGCTGGTGGGGTTGGACTTTTGCCAGAATCAGGGGCCATTGGAGCATTTTTTTTAACAGTAAAAAGTGTCCAATGCGGGAATCGAACCCAGGTCGTAGTGGTCGAAAACCAAACGGTTTAACCAGCCTTCCACCGACCCCCCGAAAATTTTAAACTATTTAGGCACTTCTCCTAAAAACTTTGGTAAACTCTGAAGGCTAACCTGGAGACCATAGTTTGGGACAAATGGGGCCTTCATCAGTCCTGGATGTTTGCAGAGATGCTTAGTTTTGTAACCTATTTTGATGGGAGAGGTGACCTTTCATTTTATAGATCTCTCGCCTAGGGAAAAATTCCCATGTATCAGCCGATGTTGTTATAACAAAGTTCAACTGTAGATTGAAATTCTAGTATGTTATATGTAATTCTACTGTTCTAAAAGCTTATGTTCATAGTTTTGCCTGAATACCATTTATGAGATTCCACCCTTCAGTGCAGCATATATAAGCAGAATTGTCCAATACAGTATTAAAACTCCAAGAGAAGCAGTCTGGTAGATTAAATTAGCGAAACCACTGGAAGGGTTTACCACTGATGAGCCAAGCCCCCTCCCAATATTTTTTCAGCACAGTAAGGATAGTAGAAATTTGTTTTATGTGAAAAAGAAACATTTGTGTTTAAATACTTTCATTCCTTATATACAGTTGTATATGGGGGGGTCGGTGGAAGGCTGGTTAAACCATTGGTTTTCGACCACTACGACCCGGGTTCGTATCCCGCATTGGACACTTTTTTCTGTTTAAAAAAAAAAATGCTCCAATGGTCCCCGATTCTTGCAAAAGTCCAACCCCACCAGCGAGTGCAAGTAACCAAACAGGGCTCTGGCAAATTTGTAAGTACAAAGTCGAACTGCTTTTCACATGTGTAGACATGTGATGCGCCTACAGTAAAAGCAGTCGCCTACTTCTACCCACCATGATTATCATGGCCTGTACCACGTGTACTAGGGATAAGCAAAAAAAAAAAAAACAGTTGTATATGTACAAATGTCTTCAGCAATAGAGGCATCCCCACCTTAGACAATTGACAACAATTTAATTGATTCCCCACCTTAAAGGCATTGGTGCCTCCTTCATTTCAACTCTTCTCATACTTTTTAAAGTTATCTTCAATATGAAAAGTATTTTACTACTGATGATCCAAGCCCTCCCAATATTTTTTCATCACAGTCAGGACAGTAGAAGTTTGATTTGTATGAAAAGAAACACTTGTACTCAAATAACTTTCATTTCTAGTGTAAATAGATGTGTTGAGATGGTCCCAGGAACTTACATGATTCAGGATGGGGGTGCGAGGGTAATCCTCCCGGAGGGTCTCTGTAACCATGGAGCCCAACCCACTCCCTGTTCCTCCAGCCAATGACATCAGGGGAAAGAATCCTTCCAACCAATCACAATCCTCGACTTCCTTTCTGACCAGCTCTCGCACTTTCTCTTTCCACTGGGTCTGGCAGCGGTAATACCCGCAGGCCCAGTTGTTGGCTGCACCCTGTCGCTGGATAGAGGAGCGACCCGCTGAATAGAGCCATCCATTGCCTTTTGCTAGCTGCATGGTCACCACCTGGCACACACAGTCCTTTATCCTTATTGGATTTTTACAATAGCAGTGTACTAAACTCAAGTGACAACAAAAATAAAAGAAGAAGAACACAATGATAAGACACATTTTGGATTATAGATTAGAAAGAAACACAAGGTAATATGAGACCAAATCCAAATAAAATAGTGTGTGATGTTTCGGTAACAGCATTGTTACCATCATCAGACAGAAGTACTGAATCAATTATAAAAGATTTTATTAAGTTGATTTTTTTTCTTTTAATGACTACACATTTTTTTTTTTTTTTTATTAAGAAAATGAACAAGTTCTCCAAAAAGAAGGTGATTAGAATGTATATCTGAAAGAGATGAACCCTCGCCATAATATATTTACATAAAAAAACACACCAATATAGAAACATGGGGAGATATGTAAATGATGTATTTACACAAGATGCAAATATATCTATTCTACAAAGTCTACAAGAACATCCTTTCCTTCCAGATCCATCTCTTATAATTGAGGAGAATTCACCCAATCGTGTGGATGATGGGGGAGAAATATACTAATGGCCT
Source organism: Cordylochernes scorpioides (assembly GCA_030710605.1). Lineage (NCBI taxonomy): Eukaryota > Metazoa > Arthropoda > Arachnida > Pseudoscorpiones > Chernetidae > Cordylochernes > Cordylochernes scorpioides. The sequence goes on along the minus strand of CP092863.1, from coordinate 115,863,406 downwards.
TAAGGAAGTTGAAAGTCTTTGATATCGCCGGTCATTTATTTTATTTTATTTTATTTTTTTTTGAAAGAGACAGAGGCTATTTACACCTGGTTATCTCGTGTGTCTTCAATAAAGGTCACTGTAATATCTTTCAGAGTTATAATCTGAATTCCAATATGCATGCTAAAAGGTACAACTTCTTTAAGTTTTGTCCATGAGAGTATCTTTCAGAGTTATTGTCTGAATCCCGATATACATGCTAAAAGGTACAACTTCTTTAAGTTTTGTCCACGAGTGTATCTTTCAGAGTTATTGTCTGAATCCCGATATACATGCTAAAAGGTACAACTTCCTTAAGTTTTGTCCATGAGTGTATCTTCAGAGTTATTGTCTGAATCCCGATATACATGCTAAAAGGTACAACTTCCTTAAGTTTTATTCATGAGTGTATACAATTGGGACTTTTTCTCTTTAATTCTATAATATGTGAAGAGAACATCATATATACTAGGAATGATCTATTTATAAATTTGAGTTAAAGGCTCAATAACCACTTTCATCTATTGACCATACAGGAGGTGGGAAACACTCTGAAGAATGAAGGAAGAGACCAATTTGATTCAATACTCTAATAGATTGGTCTAGAATTAGAAAATAGAGATTTTGTCAAAACAGAGTAAAATGATGTTACATAATAACTGACCTTCTTCTTTCTTATCTCCACTCAATCATATTAGGGTATCAAGCTTGTTTGAGAACCATCATGACTGTGTGAAGTAGAATGTGTCTGCCTTTGTCATTAAGACTGGGAGCACTTCTCAGTAGCAGGCCGACTTAGCTCCAAAAGAAATGGCTGCCTCTGACATGAGGAACAGACGCCATGTGCAGACACTCTTAACATGGAGTACAAACACTGCCCATCCTGTATTCCTGGATTAGGAGCCCTTACAGGGTACTATCAGCCGGGCCAGCTGAGCCCAGGTTTTTTAGCGAGCTTGTTACTGCTCCCCCTCTTCCTTTTTCATCCAGGCTTGGGACCGGCAAAGACGGACCTCTGATCAGAAGATGGCTTTACTATATGATGATTATTTTTTAAAACAATAAAGACATATCCTGACTGCTCAAATGATGACAGAATGCCATCTAGTGAAACAAAAATCAACTAAACATTGATTTAGACTTGTTCCAGAATATTTAGTCAACTCCTTTTCTTGATATATCAAAGAGAAGCCAACCACAAATGTGTTTCGGAATGATTTATCAAAAATTGGTTTGACCAAATATTAAGGAATAAGCCTAAATCAACATTTGGTTAATTTTTGTTCCAATAGATGGCGCTCTACCATATATATGTGGTGGTTTTTGTTGCTCCATGGAATGAGGGGGGTGCCATTTTCCCGTTAGTCAGCCACATTTCAGAGTTCCCTATTCACAATTACCATAGCAGCTTGGGGCTCACGACACTGTAGTTCGCCCTACAGGGCAGTCCCTTACTTGTGCTGCTTCTCTTGTCCGCCACGTAGAGGAGGGGTTGGACTTCTGGGCATGCTACCATATCTTCTTCTTTCTTATCTCCACTCAATCATATTAAGGTATCAAGCCTGTAAAGTTTGAGACTTTTGATGGTGTCTTCCGGTGAAGAGTAGAGCTCATCAATAGATGAGTCAATACAGTCAATAATGTGTTTTGGGGTTGCAGGTTGAACATTACAAGGCTACCATATATACACCATATAAATTCTCATATGAACAATCAGGATATATCTTTTTTTTTTATTTTGGTACAGTAGAACCTCCATGAGAGGACACTCCCGCTAGAGGACACCTCTCTATAAAAGACAGTTTTCATACCCGAAATTACCATTTTTACTATTTAACATCTCCGGTAAGAGGACACTTCTCCCTAAAAGACACTTTGGCTCTGAAACTAGATATCCTTTACAGAGAGGTTCTACTGTATCAACAACAACTGATGATTTTTTCTTATTTTTTCTTAATTTTTCACATGTTGATAACTAAAATAATGATGAAACCATGATGGTTACCTTAGGTTCGGTATCCAATAAGATAGCTCTGGCTTCCGGAACACCTTCCTTTAGGTCAGACTCCTTGAAAAATCTGCCACGTCATACACTCTGTTTTAAAAATAAGATTTTATTTTAGGGGGATTGATGGATCCATAGTCTAAACCATTGGTCTTTGACCACTATGATCCAGGATTAAATCCCACATTGGGCACTTTTTTCTAATTAAAAAAAAATGTTCCAATAACCCCTGATTCTTGAAAAATCCAACCCCACCAAAAAGAGATCTGGGACACTTGTAAGTGCAAAAGTTGAATTGCTTTCCACATGTGTAGAAATGTGATGTACTTACATTAAAAGCGGTTGTTTAACTACCCACCATGAATATCCTGGCTTGTACCAGGTGTACTTTTAGCCATGTACCACCACAGTGAAAAAGAAAATTTTCTCCGATATATATGGGAAGTGTCTCTTTTTATTTATTATTATATTATTTCTTCTTTTCTTTCTTATCTCTACTGAATCATAATACGGTATCAAGCTTGCAGAAATATATTATTATATTTAAATGTCAACAATAAAAAAAATGGAGTTTAAATAATATTTAATAATATATATGAAAAAATAATATAATAAATATTCGTTATTATAAATATTTAATTAGCTATTCAATTTTGCTAATATAGGAGGTAGGAAGATATTTTGCATTGCTTATCCTCTCCCCCCTTTCCTTTCGCCCCCACATATTAAAAATTGTCAAATTGGCACGAAGCGGTAAATAAGAGGGACCATAAACATATGTTTCCTAGAAATTATATAAATATATACGCTACGGGAAAATTAAATTTATTTAATTACCTGTGGAATTGTTCATTTGTCTTTGATGATTTATTTAAATTATCTTCTGCTAGCCTTTGAAAAAAGTTATGTCCCAGTTGATTACCACATTGTCCTATTTGTACCGTAATAATAGACATCCTATTTAAAAAAATAAGATTATTGGCATATATTGTAAGACAAATGATATTCTATTAATTTTATTATCACGAGAATTTTATAAATATATCGTTATAAGGAAGGCTGCGATTTTTGAACGAAATTAAAAAATACCAAACGATAATAGTCAAATTTATTTTCTAAGAACAAAACTATTTTTTTGAAATATTGATAAATAATAAGATTTTTCTCTCACACATACAATAAAAAGAGACAAATATTTTTAAAATCTATAGAAGTTGATCTTATCGGCTCTGAATAAATGCTTTGGTGTATTCAAATAAACAGAATGTCAATGATGCACGATTTTGGCTTGGATCCAATTATGAGTAGGCAATTGAAATTAATTTGTAATGATTGTTTAGGACTACAAAAGAAGGGCAAATGATAATTTTGAAGTTTCTAGTTTGAACCCCCTTGAGTATTTGAACAAAAACAATCAGAACCGAGCTAACATTTTTTTTTAAATATCACCTTCCTCTTTAAAGGGGGGGAGGAGCGAGAGAGGTGATTTGGATATGATATGTCATAAGATTTTTTCAAAAGGGTTCTTCATTCTCAATGTAATAAGGTAATTACCAAATATATTTTATATAATCAGCAAGAGATTCTGCCTGAGAATTGTAATTAACATGTAGGTAACCCAAGGTCCTAGAGCCTTAAGTATCCAAAGATACTATGTAATGTACTATGTAATGATTTTGATGTGTTATATCTTAAAATCATTTCCATAGACTAATATATTTCCAAAATAACTATATATTAACGTTTTTATTGGTGTTTGTGTGAGGGAGAAAATTTAGAATTTAAAAATTTCTGTGTACATGTATGAAAATTTTTGTTCAAGAATATAAGTTGTTAAAACTATTTTATAGATCCTTTACCTTTTGTACATAGAATGAAGGTCTTAGGTGAAGGGAGACAACGAGCAAGACATCTATATCTATAGATAGCCCCAGCTTGGACCGACCGAGGGCAAAGGTCGGCGTGGGCGGAGACGACGGAGCGTCATGTTACATTCTTTTTTTGGTCAGTTGGCAGGATTCCCTTGTTAGAAGCGGAGGGGAAAGTTGAGTTCCCTTGCCAGACGGAGAGACGTCTAAAAGCTATCCTGCAAGCAGTGTCTTGTGGAAGGAAAGACGTCAAGCTATCCTGCAAGCAGCTTCTTGTGGAAGGAAAGACGTCAAGCTATCCTGCAAGCAGCGTCTTGTGGACGGAGAGAACGCATTGGAGTATCCCTCAAGCAGCAGCTTGAGAGCGGAAAAGACACTTAGACAACCAACGAGTCGCGACAATTGGACATCGCACAAGACAAGCCAAGCCAAGCCAAGCCTGCGACGGTGCTGCCACGAGGTACTGTGTAAACAAACGCTCGACACCCCCCCCCCCCCCGCCATTTATTTTTGTCTTCCTTCCCTAAGACTACTTTAATTTTACTTTACTTTTTTTGCTTAACCTTTTTTATCTAGTTTTTTTCAGCTCTGTTTTAATCTTTAAATACAACCATAATTCTATATATATATAAGTGTAATAGTTTTTTATCCCTTTTGTTTTTAATCTATAAAATAAATCCTTTTATTATACTGTGTTTCTGTGCATTTATTTCCCCCATTGTTTTCCTTTCAGTCGATCACCATTTTTTTTTTTTTTTAAACGAACACGAACATTTTGGTGAGCCGGACGTGATCGATTTAAAGGAGATATGGAGGAAATGGATGCAATTAAAAAGCGCAGAAAAGCCATAAGAGGTACTTTCACTAGAATTATCAATGAAATAAATGGAGAATTTGAAAAGTCTCAAATTGATAGGAATGATATTTATGCTAAGTTTAATAGACTAGAGTCTTATTACACGAAACTTGTAGATCTAAACGAAAAATATCAGGCTTTATTGGTAGTGAAAGAAGGGATTACAGAGGAAAGTATTGATAGGGAATCGTTGGAGTGCGATAAATATGAAGAGGAAAAGTTTGACATTCAACAGAAAGTCAGTGTATTACGGAATCCCGATAAAGAAGAAACAATCCCGATTGCTAGCGAGGACACTGTAATAAATGTGAAATTACCAGAGTTAGCCCTAAAAAGCTATGATGGCTCTCTGGAATGTTGGTTGCCTTGGTGGGCGCAGTTTTCGAAAATTCACGAAAATAAGAATTTATCCGATAGCGATCGGTTTTTATATTTGCGTCAAGCAATTGTACCAAATTCAGAAGCCTATCGTGTTGTAGCAAGCTATCCCGTTACAGGCGCCAACTATGTTTTGGCGGTACAAGCCCTACAGGAGCGATTCGGTGACCCGAATATATTGACAGAACTATATGTCAGACGTCTATTGAATTCGGTTATATCTAATGTAAAGAAAGAAAATAGAAATTTAAGCAGTCTGTACGACGAACTGAGCAGTCACCTCCGGTCATTAGAGACATTGGGCATTGATCCCCAGTTGTCGGGTATTTTTTTATACCCTCTTGTCGAGTCTTCATTACCTTCGGATATTTTGAAAATATGGCACAGGCATCCTTCTTCGGGTTATGGTATGGAGTTAGCAAAACGGGAAGAGTCAGATAAAGGGGTTGGAGGAGCTCAAGAAAGGCTCAGGTTATTATTGGACTTTCTAAAAGCCGAAGTAAGGAGTGCTCAACGGCTGAAATTTGTGGGAAAAGGCTTTAAGCAGGAGGAACCCTATAAAAGGTCTTACAATGATGGGACCAGAACAAGGAGCAATTTCAGACCCGCCACTGTGTATAGTCTGTTCGGAGGGCGAACTAATATAAAATGCTTCTTTTGTGAAAGAACAAATCATGCGAGTCATCAATGCCGCTCCATAATGAAAATGTCTCCGGGAGAGAGAAATGATAAAATACGTAGTGCCCATCTATGTTTCAAATGCTTAAGAAAGGGACACATACAGAGTCAGTGCCGAGAACAATTGGAGTGCAAAAACTGTGGGAGAAACCACTTAGAAGTTTTATGTGAAGGAAATTCTTCTAACCGTTAACGAAACCAGGAAGAGAAAATCTAAAGGAAAATGCACCTGAACCCATTGCATCGCTTTCTAGTCAAGCCTGCACCGGTCAGGTCTTGCTGATGACCACGGTAGCACTGTTAGGAGGCCCAAATGCCTCTAGAAGGGTTAGAATTCTCCTCGACAGTGGAAGTCAGTTTTCGTATATCAAACAGTCGTTAGTCTGGAGTATAGGAATAGAAAGAAAAGGCGAAATAACTATAGCTAAAAGTCTTTTTGGAGGTAATAAGATTGGTGAAGAAAAGCACGGTAAATTTATGTTAGAATTAGAGAATTTAGGTAATAAAAGAGATGTGATCCATATTGAGGCGCTGGATCAACGTAAAATTTGCGACGCCATACCACCTTTGCCACAAGGAGACTGGTTAGAAAAATTGAAGATTAAGGGCATAATATTGTCTCAGGACAATTTTAAAGGACAAGAGATTGACATATTGATTGGCGCTAACTATCTAGGTATGATTTTGACAGGAAAAATAGTTCAAGTTGAAGCAGATTTAACTGCGGTGGAAACGAAATTAGGTTGGACACTAATGGGCAATTCGCCAATTATTGATAGCAATGACAATGTGCAGCAGACTTTGAATCTGCTAACAACGCGATGCGATTTAAAGGATTTGTGGGATCTAGAAGTACTAGGCATTAGGGATCCTGTTGAAACTTGCTCCAAAGAGACCAGATATCAGGAAATAAAAGAAAAGTTTATAACAAAAATTCAAAGACAAAGTGATCAGAGATATTCTGTAGATCTACCTTGGAAGGTAGAAAAGGAGTCAATCCCCAGCAATCTTGACATAGCGATAAAAAGGTTAGATATAAGCACTAAGAAAATGACCTCACAGAATAAGTTGACCGAATATAGTCAGATCTTTAGAGACTGGCTGACTGAAGGACTCATTGAAAGAGTCGAGGAAAATCCTCTCGAGAGAAGAGGCTACTATTTACCTCACCGCCCTGTGTACAAGATGGAATCTAAAATGACGCCCATACGTCCGGTTTTCGATGCTTCTTGTCTAGGCCATAATGGACTATCTTTGAATCAATGTTTAGAAAAGGGACCGAATTTATTGGAAAGAATCCCTGAAATGATGATAAGATTTCGGGAAAATAAATTTGGAGTCACGGCAGATATAAGAAAAGCATTCCAGATGGTGGCGATTGAAGAATCTGAACGGAACTACCTTAGATTCCTTTGGTGGGAAAAGGAGAGCGATAGAGAACTAATAGCTTACAGGCATAAGAGACTTGTATTTGGCTTAAACTGCAGTCCTTTTGTGCTGAACGCCGTAATAGAATACCATCTTCAATCAATAAGAGGCCCACTTGTTCAATGGGCAAAGATTTTAGCTCAATCCTTCTACATGGACAATTGTATTACATCGCTGGAAACAAAGCAGGAAGTGCAGGAATTTCAAAAGGCCGCAATTGAAATTATGGACAGGGCTAAAATGGACTTACGAGAGTGGGAATATTCTCTGGAGGAAAACCCTGAAAAGGGGACTTGTACAAAAATATTGGGTGTTGTTTGGAATAAAATGGAAGACTCATTAAAATGCGAACTCCCTGACAATTTGAGTCTTCAACCCAAATTAACGAAAAGGCTGGTACTGTCCATGGTTCAGCGGATATTTGATCCACTTGGATTTTGCGCTCCAGTATTCTTGCCACCAAAGTTGTTACTGCAGCGATCATGGGGTCTGAAACTAGGTTGGGATACACCTCTACCCGAAAGTATGGCCCAGGAATTTCGAACCTGGTTGGATCAAATAAAATTCATAGAGTTAATAAAGATACCGAGATATATGTGGAATGATCTCATTTTCCCTACAGAAGTTCATATCTTTTGTGACGCTAGTCAAATAGGCTATGGAGCTGTAGCCTATTTAAGGAGCGAAACGGGACGAGAAAATACTCTAAATTTGATTTGGAGCAAAGTCAGATTAGCTCCTATGAAGAGTATTACGATCCCTCGCTTGGAATTAATGGCCATGGTACTAGGAGCTAGACTAGCCAATGCAATCCAAGCTGCCTTGAAGAGAAAATGTGAAACAACTCTTTGGTCGGACTCTACTACCGCGCTAAGTTGGATAAAGAAAGAAATTGAGTGGAGAGTTTTCGTGAGAAACCGAGTCAGAGAAATACAGGCCACTACCAATTTGAACGATTGGAGGTTCGTTCCTAGTCAGTTGAACCCGGCCGATCTTCTGTCTCGAGGTTGCCCTCCAAGCCAGTTTGTGCAAAGCAGATGGTGGGAGGGCCCCCGAATGGTTGAAAAAACCTAAAGAATTCTGGCCCAATTCAGAGTTCTCGATAAATCCAAAAGAAATAAAGGTTGAAGAAAACATTATGAAAACCAACATTAATTTGAATATCGATTATAAAGACTGGTTACTGACAAGGAGGTCTAATTACTCTCTCAACATCAGGGTAATGTCCTATGTTTTAAGATTTTTAGGAAATAGGCCCAATATTGAATCCAGGGACTCTAGAAATAGATATGGTAGGGTAATCAGAAAGCCTGCAAGGTATGACTCGAAGGACTAGTGAAAGTACCTGTAGAGAAAAAAAAAAAAGGTGTAATATGTGTATTCTTTTATGTGTATTTTATGTAATGTAATAGGCATATCTACTCTTGTGTGTATTGTGTATATATATGCTCTTTTGTCTTATACTTAATTTTGACTTCTTTCAGAGCAAAATTTTGTGGGAGAATGTTAAAACTATTTTATAGATCCTTTACCTTTTGTACATAGAATGAAGGTCTTAGGTGAAGGGAGACAACGAGCAAGACATCTATATCTATAGATAGCCCCAGCTTGGACCGACCGAGGGCAAAGGTCGGCGTGGGCGGAGACGACGGAGCGTCATGTTACATTCTTTTTTTGGTCAGTTGGCAGGATTCCCTTGTTAGAAGCGGAGGGGAAGTTGAGTTCCCTTGCCAGACGGAGAGACGTCTAAAAGCTATCCTGCAAGCAGTGTCTTGTGGAAGGAAAGACGTCAAGCTATCCTGCAAGCAGCTTCTTGTGGAAGGAAAGACGTCAAGCTATCCTGCAAGCAGCGTCTTGTGGACGGAGAGAACGCATTGGAGTATCCCTCAAGCAGCAGCTTGAGAGCGGAAAAGACACTTAGACAACCAACGAGTCGCGACAATTGGACATCGCACAAGACAAGCCAAGCCAAGCCAAGCCTGCGACGGTGCTGCCACGAGGTACTGTGTAAACAAACGCTCGACACCCCCCCCCCCCCGCCATTTATTTTTGTCTTCCTTCCCTAAGACTACTTTAATTTTACTTTACTTTTTTTGCTTAACCTTTTTTATCTAGTTTTTTCAGCTCTGTTTTAATCTTTAAATACAACCATAATTCTATATATATATAAGTGTAATAGTTTTTTATCCCTTTTGTTTTTAATCTTTAAAATAAATCCTTTTATTATACTGTGTTTCTGTGCATTTATTTCCCCCATTGTTTTCCTTTCAGTCGATCACCATTTATTTTTTTTTTTAAACGAACACGAACAATAAGTAATTACTGATGTTATATGATAAATGATTTTAGTATATCTATAGTTGGGCTCAGCTCAAATTAAAGCCTTAGAGAAGAGAGGTAGAAATAAACCACTTGCTCTAAAAACAATTTTAAAAAGCTATTTATAACAACAGTTATGAAAATAGCTGAAGTTTAAGTTGGGAAGCAAGTTGAAGAGGAATATAGGAAATAAACGCTCTATTAAACGGTGGTTAACTTTATTAAAGAAAATCTCATATGCTTTATTTTAGCACGATTGTGCAAATTGAGAGAAAAATAAAATTCAATTGAAACAAAAGTTTTTCGATAAAAAAAAAAAAAACTATTGAATAAATAGCGAAATTTCAAGAAAATGTAGAAAAGTTTCTTTTCCTGAGAAGATCATTATTTTAAAAAAATATAGCACGATTACTAAAATATTTTAAAAAATCGAAAAATATCAATTACAAATGAAAATTTCTTATTGGAGTGTAAAATGTTAACAAAGTGTAAAATGTCTTGTTTATTAAAATGTAAAATGTGTTGTTATTAAAGTATGAAATATCTAAAAAAAAGTGACAAACCTATATAGAGAGATATTTAAAAAAAAAATTAATGATATATCAAGCAAAATAAATTAACAGGCGTAGAGATTATGTAAATGGGTAAAAACGGTTTCAATTTGTAACTTCGCATTAAAAAAATATATGTTTAAAGATATACAAAATATAATTTTTTTTTCACGAAAATAAATAAATTTTCTTCATATTTTCATTTTATTCAATTTTTAAAATTTTGACCACAAATATTAATATTTATGTCACGCTTCTTGTAGCCTTTTCTTCTTCGTGTGTTTTTAGATAAAATTATATAGTTAATATAAAAACATTTTAAAAATGAATACCTTAACAAAAATTTCAAAATTACCATTGGTACACTCACCAAATTTAATACCAAAACGTGGTTTGGAGATTGTTGGAAAAATGGTAAAGAAGCCTACCAAGACTCAAAGAAGAAAAGTAAGTTCAGTCAATCATTTAATTTTCTAAACCAATATTACGTCTAATTGCTCATGTATTTTTTTGCTTTCATTTCCTTCCGGTTACATCATGTAAATATAGGATTTAAGCATAAGTATTAAACATTTCATTCACAAAAATATCATAACACTCATATATATTTATCGATTGCTCTTTTTTCAAAACTTATATATATGTATATATGTTAATTTTTCTATTTTATTTTTAAAAAACTAAATCATCGGTTCTGTTCCAAAATCACTTTATTAGGTACCGCTCAACTATAGCAACCTAGTTTATGATATTTACAACAATGAATAATATGTGAAAGTTATTCACATATTAAACAGAATGTTAACGTGGGATTTAATCCCAGTTCATGACTGTCTGGAATCGAGGGTGTTACCCACTCGTCCACAGACTTCTGCAAATCTTAACTTGTTATAATAAATTGTTTATTGTGTGTTTTCAAGGCCAAGTTTTCCTTTTTGAATTTACATAGTAATATAATTATACAAAAAAAAAAAAAAAGGGAAAAGTAAAGCAAGAAAATGATTATTCTTTAAGTGTGAAAGCTTGTAAAAAAATAGGAACTTACCCTCTATTATTAATTTTTTTTTTTTTTTTCTTTGTCGTCTGTTTTTGCACAAGTTGAATCTGGTTAGAACGATGTATGTAAATTAGATGATTCTTTTGTTGCCTTAAATACGAGGTAATTAACTCTCTCTATATCTAAAAATTCGAAACTATTTTAAAGGCGTAAGATTCTTTTTAATATTAAACAATTTCTACTGCCCTTACTGCAATGGAAAAATTAATAGGAGGGCCTGGCTCATCAGTGGTGAACCCTCCCAGCTGTTTCTAATGAGCCAGGCCCTCCTATTAATTTTTCCATTGCAGTAAGGGCAGTAGAAATTGTTTAATATCAAAAAGAATCTTACGCCTTTAAAATAGTTTCAAATTTTGATAACAGATGGCAGGCTAGTGTTCTACCGCGTTAGGGTAAAGGTTCGAGCTGCAGTGAGAACTATAAATTAATAATTTATATTTTAATAAGTCCAAAAATTACATACAATTATAAGAGGCAGATGGAGTACAGTTTTTACTCCACCAGCGCCTAGAGTATTATATAATGGAAGGAAACGCCGCAGGTTGTAGCGACGCGCGGTAAACAGCCGGCTGACATCAGGCGGTGTTCGAAAAGTGCGCGCGCAGCCCCCGGTGCGCTCACAGGCCGGCTGGCCAGCTTGCAGAATTCCCGGCGTCCCGTGCCAGCGTCGCCCGCTGGCATCCTCTTATCTCATGCCCCCCCTGGAGATTGGGACTTGGGACCGATCCAACGTAGTTGCTATAACGCGGGTTCGGTTCTCGGGTTCGAGGGGATAAGGTCTGCTGATGTTGAGCTGAGTTGGGTGGGGTGGTGTACGGTGGAGGCACGAAAGGTCGTAAGAATCTGCGATTACGGCGAAGAAGGCGTCCGAATTATAAAATGGTTGAACTATCGGAAGTGTCGTATTATTGATACTGTCAAATTACAGTTTGTTATTTGATAGGCCGGAGGTCGGGACATCAGAACATGGTCGAATTATGGCAGAGTGTCGAATTGGCGTGTGTCGATTTAACGAGGTTATACTGTATATGTAAATATGCATATACAGTATTTGAATAATGAATGAATCCTCTGATATTACAGTTAAACCTGTCTATAGCACCCCCTCTTGGGACTCGCCAAAATAGGGTGCTATAGAGAGGGGGTGCTATAGACAGATCACTTTTAATGTAAATTGCATTGTACTACCTATTTAAAATGGGGTGCTATAGAGAGGGGGTACTATAGACAGGTCACTTTTAATGTAAATCGCATTGTACTACCTATTTAAAATAGGGTGCTATAGAGAGGAGGTGCTATAGACAGGTCACTTTTAATGTAAATCGCATCATGCTACGTATTTAAAATCGGGTTCTATAGAGAGGAAGGCGCTATAGACAGGTTTAACTGTACTATAAATCGCAAGCTTCCAAGGATGCATTTCCTATCATCCTTGGAGTCTGTGTTTTATAGTAACAGTATTTGAATGATAATTTTTGTTTTAATTATTTTTAAAAATTTATGCCGATATTTAAAAAAAAAAAATCCTCAGCTGAAGAACGGAGGTTATAGAAATTGGAATATTTACAGTATTTGCATATTTAAAATGTAAAATACAAAAGAAAATAAAGGCGAGGAAAAGAGAAATATTGCAATCATGTTTATTATCATTGAATTATTTTTTGGTATCTGCACTATATGTGAAAATTGAACAATCTCTTTGAACCTTGGGATTCTTTATTGATAAAACTGCATGACAGTGTCATGCATGAGCACCGTAGATAAAAATGCAGCATCACACAAATGCCAGCTATATGTCACGCACCTTTTTCATTCCTCGTAGATGATTGAGAATTCTTTCTTCTTTATCTACTTGTGTAAAGATTACATGAATTCCATGAGTTCATGCTCTTTGAGCTCTGATCTCATGGAATAGGGTGTAGGGGTGCACCTTTCATTGATCATGATCCAGGCAAACTCTGCCTTTGCCGGTCCCAAGCCCGGATGAAAAAGGAGGAGGGGGAGCAGTAACAAGCTCACTAAAAAACCTGGGTTTAGCTGGCCCTGCTGATAGTACCCTGTAAGGGCTCCTAATCCAGGGATACAGGATTAGCAGCGTTTGTACTCCATGTTAGGAGCGACTGCACATGGCATCTGTTCCTCATGTCAGAGGCGGCCATTTCATTTGGAGCTAAGTCGGCCTGCCACTGAGTAGTGCTCCCAGTCTTAATGACAAAGGCAGACTCATTCTACTTCATCCAATTATGATGGTTGTCAACTTTACAAGCTTGATACCGTAATGTGATTGTGTGGAGATAAGAAAGAAGAAGAAGATGATCCAGGCACACTTTGGTGAAAGTCTGACTTTGGCTGTAATTTGAGGCCGTTCCTAACATGGAAGCCTTTGCTGCTGACTCTAACATGAGTACAGACACAGCTCCTCTGTATCCATGAGAGGAACCCTTGCTGAGGTCTATCAACCTGGGTCAGTTGAACTCAGAATTTTTAAAGAGGTCTTTCTCCTCTTTCTAACAATGCTGCTGTTGGTCTGTGACTGCTTATTCATCAGAGTTATTCTGCTTGTTTCACAGCTGGCCTTCATATCTGAAGGTTGTTTCCCTATCTACCACCTGGGGACATGCCCTTTAGCAGTCAGCTCTGCCGAGGGTTTGGATGTCATTGGTTGGATAACCTTACGGTTGCAAGTCACCAATGTTAACAATCAGTTGTTTTGGAGAGTAATGTTGGTCTCTACAATGTTGTATGGTCTCTACAATGTTGTTGTATGGTCTCTACAATGTTGTTGTATGGTCTCTACAATGTTGTTGTATGGTCTCTACAATGTTGTTGTATGGTCTCTACAATGTTGTTGTATGGTCTCTACAATGTTGTTGTATGGTCTCTACAATGTTGTTGTATGGTCTCTGCAATGTTGTTGTATGGTCTCTACAATGTTGTTGTATGGTCTCTACAATGTTGTTGTATGGTCTCTACAATGTTGTTGTATGGTCTCTACAATGTTGTTGTATGGTCTCTACAATGTTGTTGTATGGTCTCTACAATGTTGTTGTATGGTCTCTACAATGTTGTTGTATGGTCTCTACAATGTTGTTGTATGGTCTCTACAATGTTGTTGTATGGTCTCTACAATGTTGTTGTATGGTCTCTACAATGTTGTTGTATGGTCTCTGCAATGTTGTTGTATGGTCTCTACAATGTTGTTGTATGGTCTCTACAATGTTGTTGTATGGTCTCTACAATGTTGTTGTATGGTCTCTACAATGTTGTTATATGGTCTCTACAATGTTGTTATATGGTCTCTACAATGTTGTTGTATGGTCTCTACAATGTTGTTATATGGTCTCTACAATGTTGTTGTATGGTCTCTACAATGTTGTTGTATGGTCTCTACAATGTTGTTGTATGGTCTCTACAATGTTGTTGTATGGTCTCTACAATGTTGTTGTATGGTCTCTACAATGTTGTTGTATGGTCTCTACAATGTTGTTGTATGGTCTCTACAATGTTGTTGTATGGTCTCTACAATGTTGTTGTATGGTCTCTACAATGTTGTTGTATGGTCTCTACAATGTTGTTGTATGGTCTCTACAATGTTGTTGTATGGTCTCTACAATGTTGTTGTATGGTCTCTACAATGTTGTTGTATGGTCTCTACAATGTTGTTATATTGTCTCTACAATGTTGTTGTATGTTCTCTACAATGTTGTTATATGGTCTCTACAATGTTGTTGTATGGTCTCTACAATGTTGTTGTATGGTCTCTACAATGTTGTTGTATGGTCTCTACAATGTTGTTGTATGGTCTCTACAATGTTGTTGTATGGTCTCTACAATGTTGTTATATGGTCTCTACAATGTTGTTGTATGGTCTCTACAATGTTGTTGTATGGTCTCTACAATGTTGTTGTATGGTCTCTACAATGTTGTTATATGGTCTCTACAATGTTGTTGTATGGTCTCTACAATGTTGTTGTATGGTCTGTACAATGTTGTTGTATGGTCTCTACAATGTTGTTGTATGGTCTCTACAATGTTGTTGTATGGTCTCTACAATGTTGTTGTATGGTCTCTACAATGTTGTTGTATGGTCTCTACAATGTTGTTGTATGGTCTCTACAATGTTGTTGTATGGTCTCTACAATGCCATGTGGTGTCTACAATGTTGTTGTATGGTCTCTACAATGTTGTTGTATGGTCTCTACAATGTTGTTGTATGGTCTCTACAATGTTGTTGTATGGTCTCTACAATGCCATGTGGTGTCTACAATTCCATGTGATGTCTAGCTCATTGACGACCTGGTCAGCAAGCTGGGCCACACAGACCTAAGGGTGGCCCACTCTCAGGTCCGTAACCCGAGGACCTTCAGTCATACCCGGTACCCTCGACAATGTCCGAGATGTCAGCCGGTACCGGGACTCCCTCATGGCTACTGGGTAGGTATCTACATATTCCTTTCATCATGTTTTTTTTTTATTATGATGAATTTTTAATGGTGTCACATATTTGGTTAAAGTTTTAAGAGACTATGTAAATATGGTAGAAAATAAACACAAGGTAATAAGACCAAATCCAAATATATAAATAGTGTGTGACGTTTCGGTAACAGCATTGTTATCATCTTCAGACAAAAGTACTGAATGTACTTTCATAATGACATTCAGTACTTTTGTCTGAAGATGGTAACAACGCTGTTACCGAAACGTCACACACTATTTATTTATTTGGATTTGGTCTTATTACCTTGTGTTTATAATCTATAATCCAAATTGTGCCTTTATCATGGTAGAAAATATATAAAAGGAAGTTTTTTTTTTTGGCCAAGAGAGCCGTGCAATAAATGAGATTTTTCTATTGTTTCCTAGCGTGATGCTACAAATGGGTAAGCAGAAATAATTCAGGAGTAAGAAGGAAATTTTCCTGGGAGAATATTGATCTATAAAGATACACAGGTCGCATCTTACATTAAAAAAATAGACGTCAAGCTAGACGCCATCTATTGACTGTTGCTGTAAACTAGTGAACTCAGGTCGGTGACAAAGCCACAACACCAGCTTTGGCAAACTGAGAAACATCCACCTAGGGAGATGTGTGACCTTTATCTTCATATATCAATATTCTTCCAGCAAAATTCCCATCTATACAGTAAAACCCCGCTATAACGAACCCTGGATATAACGAACCTTCCCTTATAACGAACCCACGCCGATTCCCAATTCCATTCCATTGAAAATACCATCGTTATAACGAACTTTGCGATTTTTAGAATAACGAACTACCCCTATAACGAACCTATTTCGGGTCCCAAAATGATAAAATCTATTAAAAATACTATGCTTATAACGAACTTAGAATTGTAATTTAAAAAAAAATTAAAAAACAAAATTTTGAGCATGTTTAAAGCTCACGGATCGCGATTTCAAAACAATAAATTTAGCGGCATTGTTAGTTTGATTTTTGCACTTTATTTTTGCTGTATGTTGTATAAATTTTTACACATTATACTTTTTATTAATTAGAATATCTTTGCATCCATTAAATTTGAAATATAAAAAATGCAAATGGCTTCCAAAATGAAGAAAACAAAGGCATTTTAAAAACAAAAGCATTATTTCATTTAAAAAAAAAAAAGGCCATTTTCAGAACTTTTCAAAGTGAAACAACATAGGCAAAATGTTAAGAACATATTAAAATAAGAGAATATAACTTTTCTATTATAAAAGATAAAATATAAAGTTATTAAAAATTGTTACAAAGAGGAATCAACTTCAACTTTTGCCGCGATCGCGATCGTACGTTTTAGAACTTAAAAAAAAAAAGTCCAAATAAACGGTCCCGTGATGAAACAAAAATTATTTTTATGCCATTAACTATGGTGATTTTAAAGTCAGCAATGTTTTGCATGGCAGGTTAAAAAAAAACGAAATCTAGACCTAGAAGAATATGGGGAAACATGAAATGGAAGAAAAACACTAACTTTATTTGTATTGCGATTTCACACCGCCACTCTGTGTTGTGACGACGATCTAAATTCTATAGAGGTAGTCACTCACCTCTATTCTTGGTCGGCGGGGTTGAAGGTTCAAAGTTAAGGCGTCGTTGTTTATAACACTTTTAAAATATACGACGAAAACAGAGGGAAAATTATATTTATTACAATTTAAGAAAATAAGTAAAGTATTATTTAAACATTTACACTAAAAGAATCGGAGATCAGGGCAAATTCTAGCGTTCGAAAGAGTTGTTTACAAGTTCTTCCTCTATTGTTTCCTCATTTTTGCCGCTGCATCCCCGTAGCTGCCTCCGCCGGCCTCCCATTGGCTGCTTCGGACGTCTTCTTTTCCAACATTTCTCCCACCTTTGAGTTGGCGTCTCGACGACTCAAACATGGGAAGGAAAAGTTCAGTAGATCCAATCGGTTGGGTCTCTTGATGGGCCGTCCGTAACTTGACACAACATTCGGGGTATCAATGTGATGTTGCTCTTGTTGTGAAGTCAAAGGGTCCTCTTCAGTTGTCAATCGAACTTCTTGTGTGGGAGATCGCTCCGTTAGAGGGTCTCGACATCTTATCTCGGGCGTTATCTCTAAATTGTAGAGTTTTTGAATAGGTCGTATTTTATCACCTGATGAAGTTTTCACTTTCGCAACCCTCACAAGTCCGTCTTTTCCTGGATAGAGTTGGATTATTCTGGCTAACGGCCAGTGTAGTCTCTTTAAACTCTCTTGTCCAATGAGTACCATGTCTCCCACCTTGAGTGGTATGGTAGTCTTCAGGCGTCTCGTTTCTTGTCTCAGGAATCCAAAATATTCGATACGAAATCGTTCTCTAAGATCTTCTCGTACACGTTTGATATATTGATATTTGCGGGAGAGGGTCTGGTTATCAATCAAGTCCAGGTCTGGAACGCCAACCTCTCTGACCTCATGTAAGAACAACGAAGGTGTCAATGGAGCGAGATCCTCACTTTCTTCAGTTAGGTAGGTCAGTGGGCGTGTGTTCATCAAGCTTTCGACGTCACACATTACCGTGGAAAGTTCTTCATATCCCAAGGAGGTTTGACAGAGAATCCTAAAGAGCAATTGTTTCATCATTCCAATCAAACGCTCCCACCATCCACCCCACCAAGGAGCACCAGGCGGTATGAATTTCCAGGTGATGTTTTTCAATGTGGGATCACATTTTAATCTCGAAAAATCAATCGTCTTTAAAGCATTAGCTATACCTTTGAAATTAGTCCCATTATCCGAATACACAATCAATGGTCGGCCTCTTCGAGCAATAAATCGGCGGAAAGCTTGGAGGAAGGCTTCCATAGACAAAGATGTCACAAGTTCCAGATGAACTCCTCTATACACTGCACATGTGAAGATGACAATCCATGCTTTCTTCTTATTCTTTAAGATAAGATGTCCAGTTAGATCAACTCCTACTATTTCGAAAACTGTAGCATCTCGTACTCTGTCTTCTGGTAATGATGTTGACTCGACGGTAGCTGGTGTCGCGGTGAATCGTTTACAGCGAATGCATTGATTGATGATCTTCTTGACGGTTTTCCTGGATCTTAGTATCCAATAGTTTTCTCTCAGAATACCGAGGAGAGTTTGTAGACCGGCGTGCCCGTGGGTTTCATGGTTCCACCTGATGAGCAAAGAAACCAAAAAGTGATCTGAGGGCAATAAAATGGGCATTCTAAAATTAGCAAAATCTTCTCTTCTGCAAATTTTAGTTTTTATTCTCAAAATCCCTGAAGAGTCTACTAGCAACTTAAAGCCTTGTAGTTTCTTATCTTCATGCCCTGAAAACGATTCTCTCTGGATAAGTCTTATCAGTATTATTTCTGACTTAGTGATTTCCTCTGTACTGAGATCTTCTGAAATTATCTTTCTTCTATCAATCTTGGCGTTGTTGAAGAATCTGTATATCCAGGCGGTGATTCGTACTATTCTCAAAAAATGGGAATAACGTCCAAATAAATTTTCATTTTCTCTTGTCGTACACAAGGTGTTCAGGATGGTCTTGCGCCTTTCAGAATAAACAATCTCCAAATCAGGGATAATGGTTGATTTGGGCCACTCTTCTTGGGATACCTTTAACCATGCAGGTCCCTCCCACCATCTTGTCTCCTTAAGTGATTCTGCTGAACATCCCCGAGATGGGAGGTCTGCCGGGTTTAATCGGCCTGGTATGTGGCGCCAAGATTCGGGGGAGCTAAGATTATGAATTTCCTTAACACGGTTCATCACAAAGGCTGCCCAGTTGTCTTCCCTTTGGATCCAACAGAGAGCATTGGTCGAATCGGTCCAATAAAATCTTGGAATTTCCTCAAATTCCAGATCTTGTATGACGTTAGCTGCCAAACGAGCTCCAATCAGACAAGCCAAAAGCTCCAATCTTGGGATGGTGAGTTTCTTCAGTGGAGCTACTCGTGTTCGAGCCTGTATCAATTGGATGTCCACTCTATCTTCCTTTTCAATGCGGAGGAAAATACAGGTTGCATAGGCAAACTGACTGGCGTCGCAAAAGATGTGGAGAGTGGTTTTCTCTACATATGAGTCCTTAAAACATAGCCATCTAGGAATTTCTATGTTAGGCAAGTGTTTCAGTTTGCTAAACCACTTCCAAAATCTTTGTACTAAACATCCAGGTAGGACTTCGTCCCATGTCAACTTCTGTATCCAAGTTTCCTGTAATATCAGCTTGGGAATTAAAGTCACAGGACAAGCAACTCCTAATGGATCAAATATCTTGCTCGCTATTGAAAGTACTTTTCTCTTGGTGGTTGGTCCAATTAATTCAAAATCTTCCAAACCAATTGTCAGTGTGTCTCTATCAGTATTCCATGTTATTCCTAAAATGTTCACTTCCTTATTCAGTTGGTTCATAAGAGAAAAGTCTGTAACGTTACTCACCCAATCTCGGAGATTGAAACAAGCTGTAGAGAGCAGTTCAGTAGATTCTTTCACGAATTTCTCCGCTTCTTCAACATTCTGAAAACTGGATAAACAATTGTCAACATAAAAGGATGATTTCAACTGTTCAGCTGTGATTTTTAAATGTTCAGGAGCCTTATCTAAGTGGAGAGATAAGGTAGCCTTTAAAAGATACGGACTAGTGGTAATTCCAAAAACAACCCTTTTATGTCGATACGTGATTAATCTTCCGTCTTCTGTGTGCCACAGGAATCGTAAATAATCTCGGTCTTCTTCTTTTATTCCAATTTGTAAAAATGCCTTCTCAATATCGGAAGAGACACCAACTTCATATTTCCGGAATTTATTTAAAAGTCTTGGTATAATTTCTATCAAATTGGGTCCCTTATCCAGACAGTCATTCAGGGAAAGTTTACCTCTCTTCCGGGCCGACGCATTGAATACTGGCCGTATTCTAGAAGTGTGACTGTTCCTTTTATACACTGGTCGATGTGGCAGGTAGTGTACACCATCTAGTTTATCCTCTCTGGCATACTCGATTATCCCCTGTTTCATCCATTCTTCAAAGATTTGGCCATACTCATTCATGTCTCCAACTTCTTCAAGTTTTCTTCTTACAGAACTTAGTTGGTTTTCGGCTAGGTCTTTATTCGAAGGAATCCTTTCCTTGTCTTGCACCCAGGGTAGAGCTACCTCATAGCGCCCCTTGATATCTCGCGTCGTGGTGTGGGCGAAATGTTCCTCCATTTCAGCTTGTAAGGACTGAGTCTTCTTCTCAACCTCCACGTCAGAGACTCCAATTGCATCTAATTTCCACAAGTTTTCTAGATCCAAAGATAGAAGTGTGGTCACGCAAAGGGAGCTGATGTCATCTCTCACCTCCGTTGGAGGAATCTTTCCCATCACAGTCCATCCTAGTTTGGTACGGATTGCCACCAGTCCAGATGAGATCCTTCTCTGATCATCAGTTAGCAATCTGCCGGCGATGTCCGCGCCTATAAGGACTTCTATACGGTCTCTCATCAAATCAGACACGTCGAGTTCTTCACTCCCTTCTAAAAATGATCTGGGACACACCGGAGGTATGCTTCCACAGATAAGGGGTTGACCTAGTGCTTCAAACTCACAGCGATAGGAATTATTGATGTCAGATAAATGAATGGTATAGACCTCATGTTCAACTACGTCGGTACTCGATCCTCCAAACAAGGAATGCCGGAAGAACTCTCTCCTAGATTGTTCATACTCCATTTCCATTGCTGTACTATGTAAAATATACGATCTTTGGGATCCGGTGTCTATTATAGCCCGTGCCGTCTTCTCCGTTCTGTTCCCTTTGAGGGTCACTCTCAAAGTAGGTAACAAGACGTCTGGGGAGGTTGATAAGTTGGCGAGAGTTTCATCTTGCACCGTTGGAGACTTGGAAGATCCACCTCTATCTAAAATCAGTTTTGTGCACATGACATCCAGGTGGGAAGACATGTTGCAGATCGAACAACGGACTACATTTCTGCAAAATTTACTTAAATGAGAAGGCCGAAGACATTTATAACAAACGCCTTTTTTCTTCATGAGTGATCTCTTTTCGTTTAAACTAATATTAGCTGCAAAGTCACACTTAGGGCTTCCATGGTTGTCTTTACCACAAAATACACATTCATTCGATTTGTGAACTGAATTCAAAAGTTCTGAAGCTGTCGCAATTGGTTTTTCATTGTAGAATCTTGTCTTTGGATGTTTGTTTACCAAATTAGGTTTAGAAGTTGATTCATTCCCGGTACCGATTTCGTTTCTAAAACTCTTCTCCCGTGCAGTTAATTGTCTTTCCAGAAAGGTAATCAAGTCATTAATTACATAACCTGTCGGGAGTTCTTTGTTCAATTCCAAATTAAGGTCTGCAGGTAGAAGCTTTATTATTATCGGGCACAACAGTTGTCCGTAAACATCAATGGACACGTTTAGTGACTCGAGACTTCTTATATGAACAGAAAGGTTGTCAAAAAGTTCGCGGAAGGTTCTTACATCGCTTGATGTTTTGAGTGGTCTCATTGACAACAAATTGTTCATATGTCGGCTAATCAAAATGTCTTCTCGCCCAAATCTGTCTTTAAGCAATTTTATAGCTTTCTCATAATTGTCCGCAGATAAAGCGAAACCTTCGACTGTGTTTAGTGCAGTTCCGCCGAGATGTGACTTCAGATAGTTAAATTTATCGATCGGGTTCAGTGAGTTGTTCTGATGTATAGCTGCATCAAAAGAATTCCAGAACGTCAGCCATTCACTAAAATTTCCATAAAATTTCGATATCATCAATTTCGGAAGTTTCACAGTCGTGCAGGAAGGTACATAATGTCTCATTTCATTTTCATCTATTCGTGAGTTCGAATTCGGTATATTTTCGCCATGAAAATCTGATTGGCGAATCTTTTTATTTGCCCTAAATCTCCAAGTAATATATTTCTCTCGATATTCCTCTACGCCCTGTAATTCCTTCTCTAAATCGTCAGTTTCAAGAAGCGTTCCCTATTTCGTGATCCACTAATTTAAGTTCGTTAAATGATTCATTCAATTGTTCTAATAATTCTTCAAGTTCAATTCTCATTAGCGTGTCAAGTCCACTTTCAATCCTATTGCATGTTTTCGTTAAATATGATCTGTTAACAGCACGCTTCTTTTTTAAACGTAGAATTAATTCTTCCGCCATCTTGTAAACAAAGCGGCAAGTAGGGTTAGCTAGCGAGTTCCAAAATGGTCAGCTCAAAATGCTTCTTTTTTTCTTCTAGAATTTACCTTCATCAGTCCCGGCTGGGATGCCAAAAATATTGCGATTTCACCGCCACTCTGTGTTGTGACGACGATCTAAATTCTATAGAGGTAGTCACTCACCTCTATTCTTGGTCGGCGGGGTTGAAGGTTCAAAGTTAAGGCGTCGTTGTTTATAACACTTTTAAAATATACGACGAAAACAGAGGGAAAATTATATTTATTACAATTTAAGAAAATAAGTAAAGTATTATTTAAACATTTACACTAAAAGAATCGGAGATCAGGGCAAATTCTAGCGTTCGAAAGAGTTGTTTACAAGTTCTTCCTCTATTGTTTCCTCATTTTTGCCGCTGCATCCCGTAGCTGCCTCCGCCGGCCTCCCATTGGCTGCTTCGGACGTCTTCTTTTCCAACAATTTGAATGGTGCAATGCTTGGAAGAATGCTTTGAAACAACAAGGTATTAGAGCCATTTTTTTCAAGTAAAAATTGTATTATATAATGTGATAATGATGTTTTAAAATCATTTCATATCTTTGAATATATATTTAATAAAACTTTGCCTAGGATTTGTCTTGATTTTTAACTTAGACATAGAGGTACATGTATGTTAATCATAAGAAGAACCTATTATCTAATGATTTCTATTATTATTCAGTATTAATATAAGGAAATTAGTCAATTAAGGGAATTAAAATAAAGTGACCACTATTAAGAGGCAGCCTCTTCTTGTGTGTATGGCTGTTTTTTAATTATACGGTCTAAAATTTTTGAAAAGTAAAAAAAAATAGCCAAACCGTGGCTATAGTGAACCGTGGCTATAGTGAACCAAAAGCTCTGTCCCATTGGGGTTCACTATAGAGGGGTTTTACTGTATTTTGGACATAGATTTGGCCTAGCAACTTTACCAGCTAAACATCTCTTTGGTAGATTGTAAAGATACCATTAGATCACTTGTGGATCTCATGGGATAAATTCACCCTGGGCTGACGAGGGCCATTAGTCTGAAACCATAGTCTCTAGGTGGATGCTTCTCAGTTTCTCAAAGCTGGTGTTGTGGCTTTGTTAAAGACACGAGGCTGCTTCTTCTTCTTTTTTATCCCCACTCAATCATATTAGGGTATCAAGTTGTGACCCTTGATGGTGTCTGTTTCACAACCATAATGACTGGGTGAAGTAGAATGTGTCTGCTTTTGTCATTAAGACTGGGAGCACTACTCAGTGGCAGGCCGACTTAGCTCCAAAAGAAATGGCCGCCTCTGACATGAGGAACAGACGCCTTGTGCAGCCGCTCCTAACATGGAGTACAAACGCTGCTCATCCTCTATCCCTACATTAGGAGCCCTTACAGGGTACTATCAGCCAGGCCAGCTGAGCCCAGGTTTTTTAGTGAGCTTGTTACTGCTTCCCCTCCTCCTTTTTCATCTGGGCTTGGGACCGGCAAAGGCGAAGTTACGATGCCTCTAATTTGTGTCGACGGTCAATAGATGCCTTCTAGTTTTGGCAGGAGAGGTGACCTTATAGGCATTTAAAACTTAATTTAAAACTTGATTAAAAAACAATTAAGCTCACATAAACACAGATTGGTTTGGGTAAATCCGAGGAAAATTAATTATCCTTAGTTTACATGAGGTAAGCTTGGTTGTAGTTAGCGACTACTTTTACTTCGTCGAACTAGTTTTCACATGTGTAGACATGTGGTGCACTTACAGTAAAAGCAGTCGCCTTTTTCTACCCACCATGATTATTATGGCATGTACCACGTGTACCAAGGATAAGCAAAAAAAAAAAAAATTTACTGCAAATGCACCACATGTCTACTTATTTAGAAAGCAGTTTTAACTTTTGCATTTGCACAAGTATGCCAGGGCTTGTTTGGTTATGTGCATGTTACTGGTGGGGTTGACTGACAGATACAAGAATTCGAGGCCATTGAAGCATTTTTTTGTTTTTTCTTTTCTTTCAGTAAGAAGTTCTCGATACGTAAGGATTCGATCTCGGGTTATGGCTGCCAAAAATAAAGGCTGTTTAAATGTCTTCCATCAAACCCACAAGAGAAAAATTCAAAGTAATGCCTCTGAAATTTGACTCTTAACTTTTTTTTTTACTTATCCCTAGTACACGTGGTACAGGCCATGTTAATCATGGTGGGTAGAAAAAGGCAATTGCTTTTACTGTAAGTGCATCACATGTCTACAGATGTGAAAAGCAGTTCGACTTTGCACATACAAATGTGCCAGAGCCCCGTTTGGTTACTTGCACTCGCTGGTGGGGTTGGACTTTTGCAAGAATCGGGAGTCACCGGAGCATTTTTTTCCCTCAGAAATTTAAATTTCAAACTTATGCACATCAAGTCAAATTGTATAACCCCCAATAACTTGTTCCATCCATCCAACCACTGGCTTTGTTGGCAAATTTCACCCAAGTTTTCCCCTACTTATTGAACTAGTAAGATTCTGCCTTTTTTCAGCCTCTTTCTGTTTTTATTTTTTGTTTGTTTTTTTTTTGTTTCCCCACTACTACAACGCCTTGGTTGATTGGTCAAAAACATAATATACCTTATGAATATCGTAAAGATAAAGGCTGCCTGGCCGGCATTCATATTTATATTAAAAAATAGACACATCGGCCAGTTGGAGATTTTTATTTTCTCAATGTTTCGACAAAAATCTTTTGTCTTTGTCAGGAGAAGTCAATAAAAATAAAGCATTTGGCAAGGCGTTAAAAATTGTTCTGAGGTTTGCAAGGGCATTCTCACGTGATTTTTCGAGAAAAAGTTCCATCAGTATCCAATATTCAGGTATAGTAGAACTTCTCTGTCAAGGACAACACCTAATGATAAGGTACAATTTAGATTATTCTGAAAATAGAGCAACCCATACTTAAATCATTGGGTAGTAAAAAGGCATATATTGGATTTAATAAAAGATTTATTTTGCCAATATTTCAGCTGGCTGAACGCCAAACCTTTATCGAGGCATTACATTTTTGTATACACAAACTCAGCGCCGCATAGTGTTATACAAAAATGTAATGCTTCGATAAAGGTTGGCGTTCAGCCAGCCGAAATATTGGCAAAATAAATCTTTAATTCAATCCAATATATGCCTTTTTACTATTTAATTTAGATTATTGATTATAATTATATAATTAATCTTCTAAACATTTTTCTTTTTTTTTTTTTTCTTTTGTTAGACCATGCTTTTTACTGCATTTCATACAATATTGTACATATAAAACTCCACTCATCCTGATCATTATTGTTTACACTCTGGAGAATCTGTGCGAGACCAATGGAGTCTTAATTAAGGGCTTTGTGTGTGTGATTAAAATTACAAAGATATAAAGACCAAATCCAAATAAATTAATAGTGTATGACATTTAGCTAACAGCGTTTGTTACCATTATCAGAGACAAAAAGAACAAATAAGTTCTTTGAAAATGAGAAATAGAAAAAAAAAAAATCATTATTTTGTTTGATGATGGTAACTACGTAGTTACAGAAACGTCACACACTATTAATTTATTTGGTCTTATATAATAAGACCTTTGCCACGTTCTGACGTTTGAGGCCAAAAACCTAATATGTACACTGTGTGACAAGGAAATAACTGAAGAAATCCCCCATTACCTGCTTAATTGTACAGCCCTTGATGCAGAAAGGAAGGTCCAATATCAACAAATTAAATGTACCAACATTTCACCCTACGTATTGCTTTGAAAAATATCAGCAAACAAACCTAAGGCAATAGCTTACTATAATATTTTTAGATCATCATTATGTAAGGACCAGTCAACAAGTGAATGACTTTGAGACGAAGAGTAAAGCCAGTTCAATTTCTATGTAAATAACACAAGATGATTATTACCTTACCCAATTGGGGGAATCTGTATGGGGCAAGTCCCTAATAAAGGCTTTGTGTGTGAATAAGACCTTTGTAGTTATAATTTAAATTGTACCTTATCATTAGGTGTTGTCCTTGACAGAGAGGTTCTACTGTACTTGAATATTGCTGGAACTTTTTCTATAGTTTTTATTTATATTCATAAGGTGTATTGTGTTTTGACCAACCAACCAAGGTGTTGTAGTAGTGGGGGAAAAATGCAAAATAAAAGAGGCTAAAAAAAATAGAAGCAACTAGCAAACTTATTACCTTGTAGACAACGCCTAATTTTTTTTTTTTTTCATTCTTCCATGAGTGGCCCTATCTCCTATCACCATTGGCGACTTTATTCAAACACCTGCATGAACAAGTCAATTAGATGCTGGCATACTTTTATTTATTATTTATTTATTTTTGACCATCTCTGGTGGCTATTCACCACTAATTACATTCCCTAAATCTTACCTACCCCTGTTAGCCCTTATCAGCCTATAAAACTTATTTACACGCCCCTAAATCTCCCAGTGGTTTGCCCTACATTTTATAAATAGGATGGATTCGCCGCTAGGTGGCCGGACAATAAACAGCACGTGCAGCACCGCTCCGGTAAATATAGTTATATTACTAATATTTCAGTGTATATTTGCCTTATACTATGAAAGGGATAATACGGTTACTCTTAATACTTGTGGTATGCAACACTAAATATGTAAATTTACTCAAGGTAACGCACTATGCAAAAATCTCAGTACGAAGGGATAATGATGGACAATGTGGTCAAAATATAAACTTACCATCTGGGAATATATCAGGTAACCAAAAAAGACTGCTATGTATCATTCTGGCTCTATTATTTATCTCAGGCATTGAACAAAACCCAGGCCCCCCAACCAAAAGGCAAACTACATTGACTGCGCCAGTACACTCAGGAGAGAGAGAATCAATAGATGGCGAGCTAAAAATGCTAATCTTAAACATGGCGGCGGAAATAAAGAGTCTAGGAGAGAGAATTGACATCAGACTTACCAAAATAGAGACTCGAATGGACGATTGGGATATGCGATTCTGCAATATGGAGGAGAAGATAACTAAATGTACAGAGTCTCAACAAGCTACCGAAAAATTGGCTTCATGTAATTCGCTAAAGGTAAATGAACTGGAGGCTAGAGTCGAATTTTTTGAGACGAGACTGCGTGAGCCCAATCTAGTGTTCTATGGTATTGAGAGGGAGGGTGACGAAAACCAGGCAGATTGTAACTTAAAGATTCAAAACGTAATTAGAGATAAAATGGAAATCGGAGATGATTTAAAAATAACAAAATGTCACCGACTTTCACGCGGATCCAATGCACCAGTTCTTGTTGTGGTGCCTGATTATGCTGATAGAGCAAAAATATTTAAAAATGCCTACAAACTCAGAGATACTAAAATTTCGATAAGTAAAGATTATAGTAAAAATGTTAGAGAGCAGCGGCGCATCCTAATTGCAAAAAGGAAAGAATTGGGTGAAAGGGGAATAAAATCGAAGTTGAGAGATAACAAGCTTTTTGTAAATGATAAAGTCTGTAAAGTGATGAATGGCCAAGTTGTTGATAGCACAGGAGCTGCTATATAGCAACAACCTCGTAGAAACAATTGTGTAAATAGAAGAAATACGACATCAAAATCACAAATTAATTATCCACCCAACAATCAAATAACGGAAAGTTACTTCGACACAAATACATGTAAATTCGATTTTCAAGACGCTGACAATGCAATTTTTTCTGAAAATTCGCGAGACATCGCGGAAAAAATAATATGCTGGAATATAAATGGTTTCTATAGGATTCTTTCGATATTTCCACTCCTCGAGCACATAAAGAATTACGAAATTTTTGCTCTACTTGAAACATGGTGCCTGAAAATTCAGAAAATGATGGCACTTGGTTATCTATTTTCTTATCAACAAACACAAGAGCCCTCCAACATGTTATCTGTTTGATATTTGTATACCTTCCTCCAAACCAAATACAGCTGCATAACTTAGATAAACTGTCTCCATATATTCAAAAGCAAATAGCAGATGAAAATTTTCTAGAGAAAACCACACCAAGATGCTCTGCGGTGAGGACCCGATTTGTACCTTCTGTAATTCAAAACTAAAAAATGAAATCACTCACTATATTTTTGATTGCTATGCTCTGAAAGAAGAAAGAAGAACCCTTATGCTCAAAACTGGGCAACTCTGTGCTTCACTTCCATCAATAATTGACAATATGACCCAGAATAAGTATATTGCTACGGCGTTTTATGGTTTCCACAAGTCCATATCTCAGAAGAAGGCCAAGTGACACTCACTCCTCACTTTCTTACTGCTACTCTTTTGTGTTGTTTTTCTTGCTTCCCTCTTTCTCTTTCTTGTTTTTTTTTTTTCCTTTTCTTCTGTATATATCGCTATTTCCTTTGTCTCACTGCTTTGTTCTTATGCATACCTCTGGTGAATCCTGTATAGGGTCAGTGACCCTGAATAAAGGCTTTTTTGTTGTTGTTGTATAAATAGGATGACATTTATCTTTAATTTGTATTCAATTACTGTAGGTTGAATTATCACAGTACCATTTTGAAATAAAATGATTTTTAAAAATGTGAGCGAAAACATATAAGGCATATATTGGATTTAATAAAAGATTTATTTTGCCAATATTTCGGCTGGCTGAACGCCAACCTTTATCGAGGCATTACATTTTTGTATACACAAAAAAAAAAAATGTAATGCCTCGATAAAGGTTGGCGTTCAGCCAGCCGAAATATTGGCAAAATAAATCTTTTATTAAATCCAATATATGCCTTTTTATTATCTAATGAACTAAATATGGATTGCTCTATTTTCAAAACAAATATAAAAATACAGTAGAACTACCTCTCTGTAAAGGACAACACCTAGTTGCAGAGCCAAAGTGTCCTTTAGAGTGAGATATCCTCTTACGGGAGAGTTGCAAAATAGTAAAAATAGTAATTTTGGAAATGAAAACTGTCCTGTGTAGAGAGGTGTCTTCTAGCATGAGTGTCCTCTCATGGAGGTTCTACTGTATTATATTGATGAGGCTGAAGTGGGGATATAAAACTCAATTTATTGGTAGGTTGCAGTACATTGTCCTGGTGGGCTATGGTCACCATGGCCCGTTCCAGGGCTGGGCTTGTGGTCCGGTTCTGGAGGGTTGTTGAGGTCCGATTCTTTGCGTTATAGCCGTTGGGAGGGTTAGATCTGGTACCAGACATCTTTCGTTCGCCGGGCAAGGATAAAAAGAAAAATAAAATAAATAAATAAATAGCACGAAGGTCAAACGATAACTGGCACGTTGTATTTGTAAGCATTCCGCGAAAACGGCGGTCCGTGGTCAAATACAACTTGTACCTGTTATCTCTGTGGTGCCGTTTCTCTGATAAATAATAAAATAAACAAAATTTAAGATAATTTTGTAACGGTCACGTGTATTTCCGGTCGGTTGCTTGTTGACACACAACACCACCCCCCCTCTTATCTTAGACTCGGTCCCTCGAGTCGCCGTTATCTCTCTAAAAATTCCTTAAGTCTCGACATGTGTGCAAACTGCTCTGGCGCCTACTATTTTCGTTGCGTCCGTCCTGTGGTCATAACCTATATGTCGTTTCCTTGATTCTATCCGTTATTACGTACGGTCCTACGTATTTCGGTAGAAATTTCTCCGTTTTCCCTGGTTTCCTGCGGGACGACTCCAGTAGTACCAGGTCGCCCACTTCAAACTTCCGGAAGCGGTCACGGTTCGCAAGGTCATACTGACACTTCGTCATCATTGTCCGGTCTCGGTAGTTTTCGTCGGCAATTTTCTTTAATCTCTTGTTTTCTAAAATGCGGTTGGTCACGTATTCGTCGTAAGTTTTTTACTGGCTCGTCGACGGTTGGTAGTCCTACGTCTAGGGACGTCCTCGGTTCTACACCAAATATCAACTTATGCGGTGTCACCTGTGTCGACGACTGAATGGACGAGTTATACGCAAAAGTCGCCGTTTTTACAAATCTCGGCCATTCGGCGTGATCGTCCTCGAGATAAACTCTGATGCCGTTTTTTATGATGCCGTTGAGTTTTTCGCATAAGCCATTTGTTTGCAGGTGTGCCGCGGAAGCCATAATATGTTTAATCCCGTACAACCGTGTAAAGTCTCTAAAAGTACTCGAATCGAAAGATTTGCCTTGATCGGATATTATGCATTTCGGGGTACCAAAAACGTAGAGCAGATTGTCTGAGAGTGCGTTGCACGTGGTTTCCGCCTTTGTATCTTTTACCGGGATTGCGAGTGCGTATTTACTAAAATGGTCTACGATCGTTAGAATGTGTTCGTAGCCTTCTACAGATTATTTGAAAGGACCTTGGTGGTCTATTCCCACTCGTTCCCAGATGTCTGTTGCTGGTGGTAACGGTTCTAGCTGGGCTGCGGGTTTGAACCTCTGTGGTTTGAAGGCCTGGCACACTTTGCACGACCAAACGTATTTCCGCACGTCTTCTTCCAGACCTTTCCAGTAGAACCGTTGCTTAATACGGTGGACCGTCTTCGCTACCCCCCATGTGTCCTGCCTCGGGTATATCGTGCGCTGTTTTCATTATTTCGGATACGCTTTGCTTTGGTGCTACGACCAACCATTGGTTACCTTGTGTTGCATGGTTCTTTTTATAAAGGATCCCGTTTATTTTTTTATATTCGTCCCGTGTTTTAGCGTCTGGTAGTTTCCCGGTAATATTGCGGCAAAACGTGTCTTCCTTTTGTCCGTTTTCGTCGATCCGTACTGTGCATGCCGTTAAATCGTTGAAGTTGTCTTCGACGTTCGTATCGTTTTTGTGGAACGGGTTGCGTGAGAGTGCGTCCGGTGCAACGTTCTTCCTCCCTGCGCGGTGGACTATTTCAAAGTCATGCTCCATGAGTTTTAACCCCCATCTAGTAAGTCTTGAGCACGGGTCACGTACGTTAGCTAGCCACGTTAACGCGCTATGGTCGGTTACGACTTTGAATTCTCTCCCGAAGATGTACGGCCGTAACTTTTGTAGAGCCCAGACTATTGCTAAACACTCTAGTTCTGAGATACCATATTTACTCTCGTGTTTCGATGTTGTTCTCGACAAGTAGTGGATCGGGTGCAAAAACCCGTCATTGTCCGGTTGCATTAGCACCGCGCCTAATCCCACGATTGATGCGTCCATATGTATTTCTATTCTAGCGTCTGGGTTGAAGTGTGCTAGAATTGGCTCCTCAGTCAATTTTTTTTTTAAGGTTTCGAAAGCTTCTATTTCGGCCGGACCTATCACGAATCTCTTATCTTTTTTCCGTTAAACACGTCAGCGGTTTGCTTATCTTTGAAAAGTTTTTTATTAAACGGCGATAATAGCCGCAAAGTCCCAGAAACGAGCGAACCTGCTTGACATTTTTCGGAATCGGAAATTCCTTAACTGCCTCGATCTTATCAGTAGCCGGTTCTACGCCGTTTTCCGATACCACGTGTCCCAAAATTGGTAACTTTTGGTAGGCGAATCTACATTTTGATGGCTTAAGGGATAAACCTGCCCCGCGGAAACATTCTAGAACATTTGTTAACCGCTCGTTGTGTTCACGTATGTCTCTTCCGTACACGATGACGTCATCTAGATAAACCATACACTCGGACCATTTCAATTCAGCTAACAGTGTATCCATGATTCTTTCGAAATGACCCGGTGCCCCGGTTAAACCAAAGGGTAACACTTGAAACTCGTACAACCCGTTACCCGTCGTGAACGCTGTAATTGGCTTGCTTGTTTCGTCCAGTGGACACTGCCAATAACCGCTAACAAAATCCGTGTGAGAGAAATACTTCATTCCCGCTAAACGGTCCAGGCAGTCGGTGATATCCGGTAATGGATATGAAAATTTTTCGGTTACGTTGTTAACTTTTCTATAGTCCACACAAAATCTATAGGATCCGTCTGATTTTTTAACCAAAACGACCGGGCTCGCCCATGGAGATGTTGAGTTTCTAATAACTCCTTTTTCACACATTTCTTTAACCTGTTCCTCTATAATGTCACGTTCCTTAGGACTGCGGCGATAGGCTTTTTGTCGAATTGGTTCCGTGTTCGCTTTAAGTTTAATGTGGTACGGTTCGATATCTGCCGCCTTATTCCACTCTTCTGAGAAAAGTTCCCGATACCTGTACAATACGTCCAGTACGTCGATTTTTTCGCTGTCCGATAGCTCCGGGTTTATATCGAACTTCTGTGGTTCGTATTTGCACGTGGCCGTCATACTGTATCCCACCTGTTCACTTAGGAAAGAAACATTCGCTATTTCCCCGCCGGATCGTAACAAGCACGAGTTTGCTACCAACCGCACCGGCTCGTTCCTAGTATTAATGACATCAATGAATATCTCGGATACCGTTTCGGAAACGTGTACTGATGGTATTAGTAGCCCCGTTCTTCTTACGCAGTCGGGGTGGGGTTCTAAAATGCCCGCCATTACTGTTGGCCCTTTTAACTTAACCCTCGTTTTTCAACGTGGTGCAATTTCAAGGTCGTCTAGTATGCAGTACTTTTGTTTGGGGTTTTTCCGATCGTTCGTAATTGTGCCTAACCTCTCGAGTTCCCGTTCTTCGTTTAGTTCTACCACGTGGTCGTCCGTGCCTATTTTTGGCCTATACAATTCTACCGATTCGTCTCTAAACATAATTTTGCAATGATAGTTTGTTAGAATATCGACGCCGAAAATAATCTTTTCCCCGTTTCCTGGAATTATGGTGAACCTGCCACATATGTCGAAACCATCAATGTTGACCTCCAAGTATGTGCACGTGTTCGAGACTACTGACCCACTTATTCCCCGTATAAGTAATTTTGAAGGCATTCTAGCACATCCTAGTGCGTTGGCTATTCCTTCGTCTATGCAGCTAACATTTGCCCCTGAATCGAAAATCAGTTTGCCTACAATGTGTCTCATTGATATGCGTGATTAAACAGAAATTTGTCATACCTGTCCAACGGAATTTTTCCATTGCTGTACCCCCTATTTCTAAAGTGGATTTTTCTAGTGGTACCTTATTTAATGTCTGTTTCTCGTTAACCCCCGGTTGTCCTTTTACCCTGAAGATTATGCGATTGGTGTTACCAGTAACCTCGGAAAATACACGTGGTACACTCTCTACACTGTTTGAAACTTCCACCACAGGATTAGAGGTAAAGTTGTACTTACCACGTGGCCTCCTTTTCGGGCAATCCCAGTGTTTGTGCCCCGTCTGGTAACAGGTGAAGCATCTTGGCGTCCCGTCCGGCAGCATAAACCTTCTTGCTTTCTCCGTGGGCGCTTCGGTCCTTGGATTTCGTCCTTGTTTTTGTTCCCACTCTTCCGCCGTTCCTTGTTCCATTTATCCGCCTCGTCAAGGAATTTCGCCGCCTGTAGGAAGTCGGCCTCTTCTGGGTTCCGCGTGGTACTCCACGAGGCTGCCAGTAGTAGGCAGTCTTTTGGAGCCAATGCCCACAATGCCTCCTTGCTTGAATCAAACGGCGAAAACTCACCTGCCGTCGCGTGGGCCGTAATCAGGTTCATCAAGTATCTTCCGTGGACTGGGGCCGTCTCGTTTTCTTTAATTCGTTACCCCTACTACGTGCCCGACCGTCGTTCCTTGGGTAGCAAAGTTTCAGTGCTTCCAAGACGTCTTCAAGTGCGGCTGAAGGGTCAAACCTGCACTTGATAAATTCGCGGCCGTCAAGTGGAAGCCGCCGTACTAGGGCCTTCGTCCAGTCTCCCTTCAGTACCTTGCTCGCCGTCAGCCACGTCTTGAATTCCTCCACGTGGTCCTCGATGTCTTCCTCCTCCGGGTTGAAACATGGCGTCTCTCCGTAGCCGATATTTATGTTCGCTGCTTGAGGTGCTGGGCCGACACTGCTCTCCACCATGTGATGAGGCTGAAGTGGGGATGTAAAGCTCATTTTATTGAGAGGCTGCAGTACATTGTCCTGGTGGGCTATGGTCACCATGGCCCGTTCCAGGGCTGGGCTTGTGGTCCGGTTCTGGAGGGTTGTTGAGGTCCGATTCTCTGCGGTATAGCCGTTGGGAGGGTTAGATCTGGTACAAGACATCTTTCGTTCGCCGGGCAAGGATAAAAAGAAAAAAAAATAAATAAATAGCACGAAGGTCAAACGATAACTGGCACGTTGTATTTGTAAGCATTCCGCGAAAACGGCGGTCCGTGGTCAAATACAACTTGTACCTGTTATCTCTGTGGTGCCGTTTCTCTGAAAAATAATAAAATAAACAAAATTTAAGATAATTTTGTAACGGTCATGTGTATTTTCCGGTCGGTTGCTTGTTGACACACAACAATATATTATAATTATATAATACAGTAGAACCTCCATGAGAGGACACTCATGCTAGAAGACACCTCTCTACACAGGACAGTTTTCATTTCCAAAATTACTATTTTTACTATTTTGCAACTCTCCCGTAAGAGGACATCTCTCCCTAAAGGACACTTTGGCTCTGCAATTGGGTGACCTTTACAGGGAGGTTCTACTGTATAAGGAAAAAAAAAAAACTAGAAAAGGTGAGTCAGTTAAAAGTGAATTAAAAGACATGCCCTGAGCCACACTTGAGTTTATTGCTAAAAATTATCGCAAAAAAAAATACATTTAAATTAAATGAGAAGGACATGAGCATGTGGGCATAAGGAGGGTTTACCACTGATGAGCCAGGCCCTCCCTCATTCAAATTTTATTCATTGTAGTATAAGACCTGTAGAAATAGCTTTTAATTAAGTAGAGGTAAAAATATATAATTTCCAGGGCTAGAACATGGTAGCTTCTCTGGAATAATCAATTAGGTAATATTTATTCTGATAGATGGCGCAAGCCATCAGTAAATTTTAGTTACATGATCAGAAACAAGAAAATAAAGACTTAATCCAAATAAATTAATAGTGTGTGAAGTTTCTCGTATTGTCTAATGATCAGCGTGTGTTTACCACAGATTCCAGCTGCCGCGTAAGTCGTACACCCCTGGTGAGAATGTGGAACAGAAGGTGAAGGAGCTGGCACATCAAGTGATGGGTGCTACAAGTGTCGCGCAGGAGAATTGGAAGGAGATTCGTCTGGATGACAACCTGATCAAGTACCAGGTAATCAATCTTATGGGGTATCTCTAAGGATCAATTCAACTCTGGAATTGTATATAAATATTATTTTTAAAAAATGCTGCAATGGCCTCCAATTCTTGCAAAAGTCCAACCCCACCAGCGGGTGCAAGTAACAGTAACTGTATACAGTATAACCTCAATGAGAGGACACTTGCACTAGAGGACACCTCTCTATAAAGGACAGTTTTCATTGTCAAAATTACCATTTTTTATTATTTAATAACAAGGGAGTTGGTGGAACGATGGTCTAAACCGTTGGTTTTCAACCGCTACGACCCGGGTTCGATTCCCCCCCACCAGTGAGTACAAGTAATCAAACGGAGCTCTGGCACATTTGTAAGTGCAAAAGTCAAATTGCTTTTCACATATGTAGACATATGGTGTACAGTAAAAGCAATCGCCAACTTCTACCCACCATGATTAACATGGCCTGTACCACGTGTACTAGGGATAAAAGCAAAAAATATAGATATATGAAACTCACTCGCTATATTTTGATTGCTCTGCTCTGAAAGAAGAAAGAAGAACCCTTATGCTCAAAACTGGGCAACTCTGTGCTTCACTTCCATCAATAATTGACAATATGACCCAAAAAAAGTATATTGCTACGGCGTTTTATGGTTTCCACAAGTCCATATCTCAGAAGAAGGCCAAGTGACACTCACTCCTCACTTTCTTACTGCTACTCTTTTTGTGTTGTTTTTTTATTGCTTACCTCTTTCTCTTTCTTGTTTTTTTTTTTTTCTTTTTCTTCTGTCTATATCGTTATTTCCTTTGTCTCACTGCTTTGTTCTTATGCATACCTCTGGTGAATCCTGTATAGGGTCATTGACCTTAAATAAAGGCTTTTTGTTGTTGTTGTTTATATATAGAATTTACTTATAAAAAGTAGAAAATCGTGAAGAGTTTCTTATAAACTTTTTTATTTATTTAACCGAGCTTCTGAGCATTTTCTGTCTTTCCACAGGAGTAAAAATTCTCTCTTTTTTTTTGTATAAAGAGATAAATTGTTACATGTACAGTAGAACTACCTCCCTGTAAAGGACAACACATAGTTGCAGAGGTAAATTGTCCTTTATGAAGAGGTATCCTCTTACTGGAGAGTTGGTAAATAGTAAAAAATGGTAATTTTGTAAATGAAAACTGTCCTTTGTAGAGAGGTGTCCTCTCATTGAGGTTCTACTGTATATACACATATCTACACAATTAAATCTTTAATTAAAAAGACATATATTGGATCAAAAAAATCATTTATTTTACCAATATTTCAGTTGGCTGAACGCCAACCTTTATCAAGATGTTATAACATATTAAAGTGTTTACATAACTTTTAAAATGTTAAAACACCTTGATAAAGGTTGGCGTTCAGCCAACTGAAATATTGGTAAAATAAATGATTTTTTTATCCAATATATGCCTTTTTAATTAAAGATTTATTTATGGATTGCTCTATTTTCAAAACAATTACATATATTAAAAATATTTGCATTTTAAAGAAATATGAAATACAAAAAAATATATATATATGAATATAAATATATTTTTGAGTGTATGTATATGCAAAACTGTAATTAATAGAATTTTTACAACTTTTTTTTTTTCCTCGCAAATAATTGCCTGGAAAATATAATGTTCTAATAATGGTCACCTCTCCCGTCAAAATAGAAGCTAAAACTATGTGCCATCTATTGACTGCTGCCGCAAACTAGCGGAGTCAGTGACAAAGCCATGACACCAGCGTTGGCAAACTAAGGAACACCCATCTGAAGACATTGGTTTTTGACTAATGGCCCAGGGGCGGACTTCATGAGATTTACAAGGGATCAAATGAAATTTTCAGAATTTGCCAAAGAGGTATTTAGTAAGGATTAGGTACACGATTATAGATTATAAATTCTATATACAGTTACGAGCGTCATCATCTCTGTCACCGTTTGCTTTTTTTTTTAAATGGCGCTCTCCTATTGGTTGGCTACGATCACGTGGCTATGGATGGCGCCGCCACTACGCGAGACACTTTGTTTTTGACTTTGACCCCCCCCCCCCACTCGCTTTTTGGTTTTTGTAACTATTGTGTTGGAGCGGGTCGCACCTTAAATAAATGCATATATTAGTTAATAACTAAATGGAATCCTCTCTTTCTTTTCCCAGTAAGAGACGCCTACGGAAGCCAACAGTGCATAGACAGATAAAGCACATAGGCTATAGTTATTAACTAATACAGTGGTACCTCGACATACAAGTTTAATTCATTCCGCAAACTTGCTCATATCTTGAATTACTCGTATCTCGAAGCAAATTTCCCCATACAAAACAATTGAACTACCATTAATCCGTTCCAACCTCCAAAATGTCACCCCAGTTATTTTTGTTACGTGGTTTTAAATAATAAAAACGTATTTATAAATATCAAATATTTATTGCACAAAAACAAAAAAGAGAAATAAATTAGATATCCTCATTGGTCTTTGCCTTTTTCGCTACATTTTTCTCGCTTTCACCTGTAGGCCGTTTAGAAAAAAACATGTCCAAGGAGGTTTGTTTCTTCCTCCCTCTCAGAATGTTCCGGAAATGAGTTAGGCAAGTGTCATTAAAAAGGTCAGATGCACGACCTGTTGCAACTTTTTCTGGGTGTTTTTTTTTCCACGAACTGTGAAACTCTCTCCCACATTCCTAAAATCTCCTTTATCTCACTTGTAGAAATTTCACGTTTTAATTCAATACTCATCATCTTTTTCTTAGCACTTGACTTTTTACAAACTTTCTTCCTATCCATGGTTATAAAAATAAATGAACTAAAACTGTAAATGTAAACGCAACACAAAACGCGAACACAAAACACAACTTATCACAGCGGAAGCACGCTGCTAACTGATCGTGATGGCGCGACTGCGTGTTACTACCGAACCAAACTGGTATCTCGAATTTCGCTCGTAACTAAAAGCAAAAAATCACTTGCTCGTCGGCTCGTATCTCGAAAAACTTGTATGTTGGGGCGCTCGTATGTCGAGGTACCACTGTATATGCATTTATTTAAGGCGCCAATTTATAATTGTAACAAATAGTATTTGAATAAAAACATTCAATCGGGTAAAACACGGGCGTTGCCCGGGTCATTCGGCTAGTCTATATATATAAAATTGAATGTCTGTGTGTGTGTGTGTGTGTCTGTGTGTCCTCTATGGATTCAAAAACTATACATCCAATCG
The DNA here is from genome assembly GCA_030710605.1 of Cordylochernes scorpioides. Classification (NCBI taxonomy): domain Eukaryota; kingdom Metazoa; phylum Arthropoda; class Arachnida; order Pseudoscorpiones; family Chernetidae; genus Cordylochernes; species Cordylochernes scorpioides. The sequence continues at coordinate 115,824,283 of CP092863.1, read as the reverse complement.
CCGTGAAATTTTGGGATATTATTAGGTGTATCTCCGGAAAGGTTTACGAAAAATAATTTCTTGAATATCTTTAATATCCTTAGAGTTATTTGCAGATTTGTAGCTTTAACTCGCAAGCAGCGCCACCTTGCTTAGGCTTAGGTCTGCCCGGCCGCCGGCCAATCAGAGGGATCAAGAGGTCCTGGCGCGCGGGGGGCGGGTGACCTCCGGGAACTACGTCCATCTTCCATAAACGACCATGATTTTATTCAACTTATCGAGTATTTTTCAAGGGACCGGGGAAAATATGTTCACTAGATAAAACGATGATTTTGTAATGTAGAAAATTAGGAAAGACAAAATTCAGGATGACACGGCACACAGGGACCGGGGAAAAAATGTTCACTTTATCGAGAGATTCAAATATAAGAGTTTCAAATTATCAAAATATATCTTTTTTTTTTTATAAGTTTATAGAGAATTGTTTTAACAAATGTTCGTTAGAAAAACCTTTACTCGGGTAAAACCTCGGGCGAAGCCGGGTACGTCCGCTAGTAGATTATAAACACAAGGTAATAAGACCAAATCCAAATAAATATATAGTGTGTGATTGTAACTCCGTTGTTATACTGAATAATAAATACAAAGTATTAGGACCTTTTTGCAGAAATGGATAAGAAATAACACTTCACAAGGTAATAAGACCAAATCTAAATAGATAAATAGTGTGTGACGTTTCGGTAACAGCGTTGTTACCATCTTCAGACAAAAGTACTGAATGAGAAATTATACCACAGCATGTTTTAAATAGTTATTGTTATCAAGTGTGTAAACAAGATAGCAGATAAGAAGAAGATAGTTTTCTAGAGAATATATGTTTACACACTTGATAACAGTAACTATTTAAAACATGCTGTGGTAAAATTTCTCATTCAGTACTTTTGTCTGAAGATGGTAACAACGCTGTTACCGAAACGTCGCACACTATTTATTTATTTATTTGGATTTGGTCTTATTACCTTGTGTTTATAATCTATAGTCCAAATTGTGCCTTATCAACTGACCTTTTTTCCTAATTTTTCACATGTTGATAACTAAAATAATGATGAAACCATGATGGTTACCTTAGGTTCGGTATCCAATAAGATAGCTCTGGCTTCCAGAACACCTTCCTTCTGGTCAGATGGCTCCTTGAAAAATCTGCCACGTCATACACTCTGTTTTAAAAATAAGATTTTATTTTAGGGGGATTGATGGATCCATAGTCTAAACCATTGGTCTTTGACCACTATGATCCAGGATTAAATCCCACTTTGGGCACTTTTTTTCTAATTAAAAATATTAATCCAAATTGTGCCTTATCAAATAACACTTAAGTTAACGGGATGTGTGATGCAGATGCTCCAGAAGTGCGAGAGGGAGTTTGACCACGAGGTGACCAGCCCTGACCTAAGTAAGATAAACACCCTCAACGACCTCCTCAACTTCTACCTCTCCCCCGTGGAGGCCCTCAATCCCTTCGATTACCTGGTGGCCAACCAGGACAAACTGCCTCCCAACCTCCATGTCCAACCAGAATATATCCGATTCAATCCGGACACAGACACCTTCTTTAATGGAGTCTCCGCCTTCTACAATTCCCCTACCATCGTCACCGACATCAGAGCCAAGAAGAAATACCCTGGACATGGTGTCTATGAATGGCCCGATGTGTGATTGTTTTTTTTTTTTTTTTTAATAAATTTGATTTTAGTCTTCTTCTTCTTCTTTCTTATCTCCACTCAATCATATTAGGATATCAAGTTGTGACCCTTGATGGTGTCTGTGACTGGGTGAAGTAGAATGCGTCTGCCTTTGTTATTAAGACTGGGAGCACTACTCAGTGGCAGGCTGACTTAGCTCCAAAAGAAATGGCCGCCTCTGACATGAGGAACAGATGCCATGTGCAGCAGCTCCTAACATGGAGTACAAACACTGCTCATCCTGGATCAGGAGCCCTTACAGGGTACTATCAGCCGGGCCAGCTGAGCCCAGATTTTTTAGCAAGCTTTCCTTTTAGTCATTTATACCTTTCTCTTGCTTACTTTGGCAAGTGGATAAGTCATCAAAGTTTTTAAATTATCTTTGGGGTCCATCACTTTGAAAAGTTTTATGTTTGAAATATAAAGATTTAAATCAAGTAATAGTTAAAAACAGGTTTCTATAGAAATACCTATGACAGGAACAAACAGGCAATTTTTACTCTACTTTGCAGTCTATTACTATTAAAACCACATTTTTATATCTTTTTTATTATTATTTCTAATACAATATAATGCAGTTTATGATTGTAGAACGACATTTGAAAATTATCCCGCATGTGTTTCTTTTGAACGAAAAATCTAAATTTATTTTAAGGAGAAATAACGATTATTTCTAACCTTAGGGATGAAGTATGAAATTGTGAGAGTAATGATAAACTGAAAATCCCTGGACACTTTTATTTTTCCGTGTTTATCATTACTCTTCACAATTCATCCTTTCATACTTCATCCCTAAAGGATAGAAATAATCGTTATTTCTCCTTAAAATAAATTTCGATTTTTCATTCAAAAGAAGCACATGAGGGATAGTTTTCAAATGTTATTCTACTATTATTATTTCTAGTACACGTAGTAAAACTGACGTTTGCTAGACATGTGATGCCAGCAGGAGAGACTTTGCTGACAGTGTTGGAGGGAAAGCACCGGGGGAAGAGATCAGGGGAAGGAGACGACAGGGATACACAGACGATCTAAAACAATGGACTGGACGACACATCTACGCCGGAGAAAAAGAGGATGGCGAAGGAAGTATGAAGAGACCATGTATCCCACCCTCAGTAGAGTAGATGATTATCATGTTATTGTTTCTTATCCCCTGTGTAAAGATTACACGAATTCTATGAGTTTCATGCTCCTCGAGCTGTTTTATGATGAGCAGCGGCCTCTCCCAAAGGTCCTCTTTAGTGCATCTAAAGATGATTATCATGGTTGATAGAAGTTGTCAACTGCTTTCCTGTAAATACACCACATATCTACATATGTGAAAACATTTGACTTTTACATTTATAAGTATGCCACAGCCCCATTTGACTACCTGCATTCACTGGTATGGGTTGGATTTTGAAAGAATTGTGGACCATTAGGAGCATTTTTTAAAAAATTTAAAATGACCAATGCGGGATTGAATCCCGGGTCATAGCAGTCAAAAACCAACAGTTTAGATCACACATCCAACGATCTCCATAAAAATAATCCCTCTCTATATTCTATGAAATAATTCCTTGTATCAATATTAATTAATCATTCCTCCAGTGTCTTTTTCCCTGGAGGCCTAATGATTAATTTTACTTAATCCCTCTATATAATTGATCAGTGTGATGATATAAATAAATGATTATAAAAATTGTTTTGGAGGCCAAAAACTTTTTGTTGTGGGTCGGTGATGCAAAAGAACAGTCAAATAAGTGATTTTATAAATATAATATTATTATTAGATATAAGGATATATATGTTGACAAAAGAATAGCAGCCGCATACATCTACATGCCCGATGGTCTAAAATTGGACTAGAGTGGACCAAAATAGTCGAAGAGACAGAACCAGAAAGGTTCAACCACGCTCTGCTACCACTTTTCAATCAGAAAATATCTTGTGAAACATTTATATACCTTTTTTTTTCCTGACCAAATTTTCATTTATAAATTTAATTGCCATCTATTGATAAAATCTGCAACAATTATCAGTGTTGAATTCACCAGCGCTCTGCCATCTAAAAACTTTCATGTTAGTGGTTAGGATATGACTTATTTGTTTTTGTTACGTTATTTTTTTACAAATGAAAACACCAGAACGCGATTGTTTCTTTTAATATATCAAACTTCTACTGTCCTTACTGCGATGAAAAAATATTGGAAGGGATTGACTCATCAGTGGTGAACCCTCCCAGTGGTTTGGCCAATTTAATCTACCAGACCGCTTCTTTAGAGCTCTAATACTGTATTGGATCATTCTGATTTTATTTGTTAGACTGAAGGATGTGTATTTGCTGGTGTGTTTGCTATTTTCATTTGTATTATATAGATGACGTGTTATTGCTTTGTATTACTTCATTTTTTAGTCTATAATCCAAATTGTACTGTATCATAGGTACATCCATCTTTAGAAGCTCTTTCCAACTTTTAACTTCTTAAGATTTATCCCGGTCGGGTCCATCCTGGCTTTAGATGCTCTAGGACATTGGCCATGAGGACGCAAATATGTAGAGATTTTCCCTTCCTATGGAAAATCATATGTCATGCTACAGCAGCAACCACCCTACAACGACAGAACCCAACGACCCCCATTGGATCGGCCCCTAATAACCGTGGTCCACCAAGAGGAAGCGCTCCCCATAATAAACCCACTGAGATTCACCTCTATTTCATCAAAATAATCTTTTTTTGTTTAAAGCACATAAGCATATCTTAATTATTATATATTTTTTATTTATTTTATTTCAATTTAAAGCGTTATGTCTCCCTAGGGACACTTGCGCTGTCATACATTTATGTCTTTACTTTTATGTACATTAACAAGGACTTTGTACAAAAGAAATGAATGTCTGGCAATATATCTACAATCAACATAATAAATTATCAGTTTCTTAAAATATATTTGTTGCTATATAATTTGAAATATATATACAGAAGGTAGAAAATTAGGAAACACAAAACATTAGAATGACACAGAAATCTATATTTATAATACAAAAACTTTTATAAAAAAACAAGAGAGAAAATAAAGGGTGTTTATAGAGTAACCAAATATAAATATTAAAATTGATAAAGGTAATAAAGTATTAAATATTTTGCTACTATATATATAGTCTGGGGGAAGGAATTGCAAATAAAAAACTATTTTTCTTTTTTTATCTCCACTCAATCATATTAGGGTATTAAGCTTGTAGAGCTTGAGATTTTCGATGGTGTGGGTGAAGTAGAATATGTCTGTCTTTGTCATTAAGACTGGGAGCACTACTCAGTGTCAAGCCAACTTAGCTCCAAAAGAAATGGCCGCCTCTGACATGAGGAACAAATGCCATGTACAGCTGCTTCTAACATTGAGTACTGTAACGTGTTGTCCTGTGTTTGTTAGTTGACGTTAATCAACAAGAAGGATCTGGAAGTTTAAAAAGAAAAGTATTTATTACTTTAGGCTAACATCAGACATAAGTTTTACATGTGGATATATATTACAATCAGACAACTCCACAGAGTACCATCAGCGATGTGCTCACTGATAATTTACTATCCAAGAATATCCTGTAGGCATGCCAGCTGCCATTACAAGTACAGACATCCTGGATTAGGAGCCCTTCAGGGTACTATCAATGGACCAGCTGAGCCCAGGTTTTTTAACGAGCTTGTTACTGCTCTCCCTCTCAAAAAACTATTGAAGCCAATGAGCTATGCCAACCATTTTATTTGCCACTGAGTCCTGTGGAAATTAGCCCAGAAAAGTCAAGGATAGAAAAAGAAGTCCACTACGCCATAGCTATATGTTCATAGTTGTTTAAACAAGCTGCACCTTTTAATATTTATTTATTTTATCTCAGTTAACAGGTGTTACATTAGAGCATAGCTAGGAGTCATCTAATCCTGGCTATTTACACATTGCAAGTTGCTGGAGTAGAGGTGGCTCCCCAGATCTTACAGGAGTGTAGCTGTTGTGTGATGAGCTCTCAACTAAGCGCCATTCAGAGACAGGTCGTTGTTGTTTCCAAAGAAAAAGTCCTTTCTATAGGTTCCGATGTTGCCAAACTTCCCTACTCTGTGATGAAAATAATTATAAATAAAAAAAATTAATATGAGCTAATATACTGGTATATCTTGTGTAGGAGATCTTATTCATCTTGGTCAAAACTCAAAGATTGTGCTGATGTTTTAACATACCTGACGTGGTACTGATAAGGTCACAGCTGAAGGCTTCAGTCTCTATCTAGGCCTTACAGTCACCAGAACTTTGAAGATTTGAGGGTTAAGACTGAGACAATGTTAGGGGGAATTCTTAACATATATGAGCCGAAAGATTTTGCTCTCATATACAAACTTAAATATATTAAACTCAATGGAGAGGGAGATGAAAGAGTTTTTTTAAAGGGGAACAGTAAATAATATATACAATACACATAGTAAATACTCTTATTAATCTCCAAAATCTATTAATTGATATAAAAACAAAAAAAGATTAGAAGAGAGATTTTTAAAAACGAGGAGTTTCATTATTTCAAACTAGCAAGCTTTTACACCAAAAGATCAATTTGTAATAACAATGAAACGTCGCGTTTATAATATTTTGATTTATATTGATAAAGTTATTATACAGTGATGATGTTACATAGGGAGAGCTCCCTTTTGAATTCATCACAAGTTTTTGAATCACATTTATTAAAGATGACGCAAAGGAAATGAATTTCATGTAGTAGCTGCTTCTTTGAATTTATTGAACACTTTGTTCAGGATATACGATATCATACAATAGATGCTTCAGTTTCTAAGTTTTTTGAACAGATATGCAACATCTTCGTACACATTTATTTTTAGCAAATCTTTATTGTCTTAGTAAAGTTTTCTCTTATATGACACTAAAGAAATCAGACTGCCTATTTTATTTGGTCTCATTGAACCTTATTGTTTGACAGACCACTATTCAACCTTTGTTACAGGAAATTTCTTTCACAAACACGATATGCGACTTTTCAGGAACAAACATGGGATGTAGCTGAAGCTCCCTTCAAAAGAAATCTGCATTTCCTTTTTATTTCAGACATTCTATTCCAACTACACGTGTCAAATCTTATTCTAAAACTGTTTCTTTTCTATCTCAAGCACTGTTTGCTTAGTGTAAAATAAACCAATTTATTTTTGGTTTCTCCTTGGTTTTTTTATTCAATAGATAATTCCACCAATTCTATTACAATTGTTGCGTTCCCGGTTTGGATAGATGAAAAGGGAGGATACACGATGTGACTTATTAAATTTTCCTTACTTAAGTATATATATATATAGCAATTTAGGCCAACAACCCCATGTATATAACCCGCAGCAAGACCTTAATGTTGTATAATAGAAGCACAGCTGTCAATGATGCACTATCGACATATGTCTTTACATCATCACATGTAATGCAATTTGTGCAAACAGGATAAATAAAGTAAAAAAAAAGAGGGGGGAAACTCTGTAATTGATTAAGAGTTGAGTTAAAGCAGGGATCGAGCATATAATATTGTCAGAACAAAGGTCTAAAGATGGAAACAGCCACGACACTAGTATACAATTTCATCAGACAACCCATGAAATCGTTATTAAATTGGGCAATCTATAAAAGACTCCTTCTGGAGGTTTAGCAACCCACTGAAGACGCTGGGAGCTATTTCATAGAGGAAAATTATAGCAACAGATCTCTATAATTTCTACAGATCAACTGTAAATAGATTCATATTAAGGCATTTTTATAGCCCAAATAACACAAACAATAGTCAAACATACAAATCTGTTTGCATCATGCCGTACCCACCTAACAGCGTAACAATAGCCCGAGGAATCAGAAAATATGGTATAATGGTAAATATGATGGAATAACGCACTGAAACACATAAAAGTACAAACATTACTAAAACCTGACAGATAGATACCCTCAAAGTAGCCCTAATAAAGTCGTAATTTGCGACTGTTGCTGTGTCAATATATCATAGCAAAGATATAATACACAACTCTATTCCAACAGAGTCGGTAGTTCTATATTTAGTACAATTTGTGAAATTAAGGTGTGGGGGGTAGTACCATAAAGCAAAAGGAATGAAATATGTATGAGGGGAAACAAGAAGATTTCTCTAGATATTTATTTAAATAAATTAAAATTTGGGAACATGTCTATACTGACGAGATATGCTATTTACATAGTAAAATTTAGATAGAGGTGACCTGAAGTTACTTTATAGCCCTTTAGGGCCCATGCGAAATCTAGGTTGGTTACTACACAAAAAGGGGGGGGGGGCGCTAAGTCATAATGACAAATGGCTTACCTTTTCTCGAAAGTGCCGCAAAGGTCTGGTCTCCCGTCTGAAGACTGTCCTCTCACTGAGCGACTCAGATTCAATCTGCCTTTTGGCAAAGAAACCCTCTTTTTATTCTTGTCTCTCTCCGTTTTCATTCGCTGGCCGCGCCAAAGTTTCTATTGGCTGGCATTTTCATTCGCCGAAAGAAACACCAATCAAAATGGCCAACGGCTCCAGTATACGATTTCACAGACGCCCCAGGCCTCTCCCATCAAAATAGAACATATAGTATTACCAAAACAAAAAAAATCTAAAGAGAGAAACAGCCACGGCAATAGTGTAAAATTTCATCAGACCCCAGGCCTCCTCCACATGGGCTGTAATACGATCCTCCCTTTTCTCGGGACGGTATATATATCGCCCCCGTCTTGGCTAAAAATCGACCCAGGCCCCTTTTACCTGGACTGTAATGTGATGCTTCCTTTTTTCGGGAAGGATATTTATAAGGCTTAGTCTTTTAGAAATCTTCCTTCTCCATTTTTTTCTGGTCACCTTTACCTAAATTTTTGGTGAGGGGAATATATGTACATATGGAACAACAGCTTCCAGCGCGGATGTCTCTGGATGTCACTGGTGTCTTCTTCACCAGGCATCAGCTTTCGGCATGGAAGTCTGGTGTCATCAATTGTCTAGGTTTCTGGGCAAAAAGGTGGTCTGTAAGTCTATGTGGGAGGGAAGCCATGTATCCATTTGATTTGATTATACATACGCCTTCTGTTGGGGTATGGTTACAAAAACGTGCCCCAACACAATTTTGAATTTCAAATTACTTATATTCAAAAACGAACCTGAACTTTATATCAAATTTTTATTCATATTTCAAAGAATTTATATAATTTCTGAGATAAGCATAAGAGAAAAAGCAGAAAATAATAAAATTCACCATGTTTAAAATAAGATAAATTTTATCCCAAAATGTATTTGTGAAGAAACGCAAATATGTTGACAATTCTAATGCCTTCACAAACTTGCTAAACCATTGAGAGTTGATATTGAAAATTAGAAAATTATTTTTATTAAACTATCTGAATTAGAAACAATAGGCGCTCAATGCATATTCTGGATTTATAAATTACACCACCTTGTAGTTTAACAAAGAAATGGTTATCGAGAAGCATCACATTTTTATCAAGAGCTGGAAAAAATACCTGAGAGAATTTCTTGATTTTCATAAGCTGATAGCTGTTTAAAAATAATTAATCATGTATTCCGCAAAATATTTCTTCAGTATATGAAATTTCTACGCTATGGAATATAGTTGTCTGATTCTACAATCACAAAAAGTGCAAACAATAATTTTTATGTTGGTAAAAATTAGCTAAATACTGGAGGTACATTTTCTATTGAACCACTTTCTAATATTTATTTCTATAACCGAGATCATGGCAATTATTTTTTAGATTTAACATTTTAAAGGGGTATTTTCGGGCAGAAATATGGCAGACATAACTTTGCAAGTGATCATTCCTTCGATTATTTCTGCGATATTATATACAAAATTTTCTCTTGAGTGTAACATTGATTAAAACTAATATAAATCAAGTGATGTCTGTTTTCTTTTTGCTAAACGCTCAAATAGAAACCCATATATTTTATTTTTAAAAATTAATCATCTATTTTCAAAAGAGCATACACATTATTGTTAATGAAAATATTCCCCTAATTTGATATTATTTACTCATGAGTATTTTAAAGAAAACCACGAAACTCGCATAAAGACGATTTTTATTGTTGATTTTATTGAGATGCATTTTAACTGTTTAGAGAAAATTACCTCTAAAAAAACAAGGCTATCTCTAATATCATTTCAATGTCTGTGCATGAACAGCAATATGGTCTTTTAATAAAATGAGTAAAAAAACATAGGAGGATAATTATTGAGGATTGATCTATGAATGTTCAGAATGCTTTTACTAATTCTTTTCTTGTGTGATTCTATACACGCTTTGAAAAATTATCTTTTTTTTTTTTTATAAAATGAAAATTTTGTGAAAATTTAAAAATCAAAAGAATCGCGTTTAAATAGCATAAATAAATTCCCTTTCTAATAATAAATTAAACCTATAATTTAAAAGAATTTTAAAGATATTTCGAAAGCAAATAATTTAGAAATAATTTTATATAAATTAACTTGGTTTCCTCTGATCGCAAATTAGAGCTTTAATTTATTTTAAAATCAATATTAAGTTATCTCTTGTTATTTATGAATAATAATAACTACTCATTTTTAAATTACTTATAATATAAAAATGATATTTAATTCTCTTAACTTTATTTATTAGCCAAAAAATTAAGTGACTATTTCACAAACGAGAGCTGTGACAGCTGTGACACGTGATAGGCTTTCAGCCATTCAGAGGGGCAGTAACTTGCGCCTTGTTCCTTCCAATAACCATTGTCGCCATGTTTATCTCATTTCGATAACTTATCTAAAAATAATTTATTCATGGCTTTAGAAGTAACATAGAGTTAAATTATATTGTCCGTGGGACATAAAAAATCATGGAGAGATCATGACGCACCCCTGTGACATTACAAATGGGGCGAGTCTTGAAGACTGCCACACAAATTTGTTCGCCTTAGTAAGTATACATTTTGTACCCAAACATTTTTGATCGTTCTCATTGGAGGAGGATACTTGAGCTTATAACCTTTAATTTCCCGATAAAATGACATTATATACGGAAGCGATTAATATATTTATAAGAAGAACTAATAAAAAAAAAGAGTTTTAATAAGAAATTATTAGAATGTTTATCGATTCTAGACATTGCTTACAAAATAACGGCCTAAGTAGGTCCATAAAGACAATTTCTTTGTAACAATTTTTAACACGTCATTATATATCAAAAAATAACTCGACATTAACCCGATAAACATTTTATATATTTTATTATCTTAAAAACAAATATATATCAAGAACATCAAACATTGAAATAATTTGTTTATGTTTAGCAAATGATTAATAACCATATAATATATTAGTTTATATATATTAATTTAATATATTTACATCGCTTAAGCAATAGAATATAACGATACTGAAGCAACTTATACTTGGAATTTAATTTTCAAAGCTATTATGCAAGTTGACCATTTAGGCTTAGTTATTTTTGCCATCCAAACAAATATTTAATCAACTTAATGGATCATTATTATTATTACTAATTAATATATATATTTATTATATACATTTAACATTAAATATGATTGTACTTTATTTTATTTTGAATATATTTACAATTATTTTGACATTTGTATTTAATCATAACCAATGCATTTAATATCTTTTGATATGACATTTTATTTTCTTTTGAAATTATATTGATTTAAAATTTCATAAAATGAAATAAACATTGAATTCCCCCTTTTATTTTTTTAATAAATACTAAACATGATAAAAATCAAAATGATAAATACACAAAGTGTATACACAAGAATCACAATTTTTTAAATACATCAATGTTTACTTATTTAAATGCGCCAAGTGCAAAAGAAAAGTTGCAAGATTACACATATTGATATAATTATAATTTTTAAATGATTAAATATATTTTTTAAATAATTTTTTTTTCCATACAAACATATCACAGCCATTTAACTTTCAATTTAAGTTAAACTAAGAACAATGAAAATGTACTTTATAAGTAGTTTATACCCATCTTTAAAAAAAAATATATATATATTTAATAAAAAACTGAATTTTTTATTTTTACTCTCCTATCACTATTTGTATTACACCTGACCTAAATAGTTTATGGATATAGAAGCGACCTTTAAAAAACAAAAAATAAGCAATTATTGCAAGTTGTAAACCTATTACATTTAAAACAAAAACATTTTATAAAAAATCTAAATTTATTTTATACATCATAAGATACAATTTGGATTATAGATTATAAACATAAGGTAATAATAAGACCAAATCCAAATTAATTTCTATATTTTCCATATATAATAATAAAATCCCAAAAAATCTTATTTATTTATTTGGATAGGGTCATATATTACCTTATATTTAATTTATACATTTTAAATTTATTTATAAAAAAAAAAGTATTATTTTAGAATACTAGAGTTTGGTTTCTATTTTTAATTTTTTTTTCATACAAACGTATAAAAAAAATGTATTTGCATATAAAAAAATAAGTTGTCATTAAGTGGCTGGTCTATAGTCAAAATGAATATACAACGCTCACAGACCAATTGTTTCTTCTGTGAGGTATGAATTTATCAGTAGGATAAGATCTGGTTATCTAGAAGAAGTCAGCTACCAATTATCTCTCTCTTCGATGTTCTTGTAGCAGCGCTACTAGCAAGGTTTATTCTACTTTTGGTTTTCTTACCTCAAGACCTTTTTTTGTTTTATCATTTCTTTTTTTCTCTCTCTCTCTATGTCGAATTCCAACAGCCATTACACAGGATCAAATCCTGTATTGAACACTTTTTCTTTTTTTTTTGATAAGTCACAATTTGGATTATAGATTATAAACACAAGGTAATAAGACCAAATCTAATGATAAGTCACAATTTGGATTATAGATTATAAACACAAGGTAATAAGACCAAATAAATAAATAGTGTGTGACATTTCGGTAACAGCATTGTTACTATCTTCAGACAAAAGTACTAAATGAGAAATTGAAAAAAATATTTGAGAAAATTTGAAAAATATTTCTCATTAAGTACTTTTGTCTGAAGAGGGTAACAACGCTGTTACCGAAACGTCACACACTATTTATTTATTTGCCCTTATTACCTTTTGTTTTTTCTTTTTTTTTTATGAATAATAATTTTAAAAAATTCTCCAATGGCCTCCCTTCCTTCGATTCTTTCAAAAGTCTTATTCTCTCACTCTTGCACTTTGTTTCACTTTACAGTTGGAACCTCCCATGAGAGACTATCTCAAAAACATGGTTACTCCTGGAGCTATACGTTTCATTGCAGGTTGGGTTAGTTGCAGGACACAAGTTATATATTTAACAAAGGTGGCAGGAGCCACTCTTTGAGATAGCCATCCTTCCATCTCGAAGGAAGATATACCCAGTTCACAGTCAGTCTTGTTCCTCTACTCCAGCCTTACTCCAAACTACATCTCTGTAAAGGACAACACCTAGTTGAAGAGACAGGGGTCCTTTTACTGCAAAATTGCTATATAGTTGGAAAAAAAAAAGGTAATTTTTGGTGATGAAAACTGTCCTTTGTGGAGAGTTGGTCCTCTACAGAGGGTCATCTCATGGAGAGGTTATCTCCACCAGCATGCACTCGGTTGGCTGGAACACAAGCTGGTGATAACAGGTGTCCGTCACAATTACATCAGGTTTGATTTAGAGCTGTGTTGGTTCATTGACATTTTTGCCATCTGCTTTTCTTTCCTGGCCTGGGCCTCGGTGGTTCAAGTCCACCCCTCAAACAAATCAATTCATTTTGGACTCTTGTATCTCAAACCATAGGGATGATTGAATGAATGGTACAAACCATTGGTTTTTCAACAGCCACTACCCCGCATTGAATCCAGCATAGGGCTTTTTTTTTTTTTTTTTCTGAAGAAAAAATAATTGCATTTGTTGATTTTCTTGTAAAAGTCCAACCCTCACCACCGAGTGTTCACAGGCTCTGGGATACTTATAAGTTTTGATTTAAAATAAACGTTCATCCCTGATTCATTTTTATTACACTTGTAAGTGGGAAAGTCCAAACTGCTTACTCAACGTGTCTACGCATGTAGTATACTTACAGTATAAAATAGTTACTACCTACCTTAGTAATCAGAGATAAGATAAAAAATGATTTCTCAAACCATTATAGGTAATAAGACCAAACCCAAATAAATAAAGTGTGTGTGACATTTCGATTATTTCTAATCCAAATTGCATACTTTATCAAGATTTCAAACTATTTTTCCCCCATTTAAAAGGTCAATTCTCAACCTGCCAAACCCAAACCACATCATTGACTGTTTTGGTTCATCCATTGATGAGCTCTACTCATTCCCAGCAGAAACCATCAACAAGCTCTACAGACTTGATACCCTGATATGATTGAGTATGGAGATATGAATTTTATCCAGATTACACAAAACAAGGTTATACTCGATTGGCCTCAACAGTAATTTTAAAGGCAAGGAGTGTTTAGTATAAAATTATCACAGTGAACAATTTATAAAAGAAATATTAAGAGCGGGACTGATGAGCTTGAGTTCAGTTATGTGTAAGGGCTGTGTACAATGTATTTGCATATAAATACATATAGACAGGTCACTTTTAATGTAAATTACATTGTACTACATATTTAAAATCAGGCGCTATTTATAGGGCCGCTATAGACAGGTTTAACTGTATTTTAAATGTATATATTTAGATGCCTGTTAAAGAGTTCTTAAACTCGTGAAAGCTTGCTATATATAATACATTTTAAAAGAAATCTTTTGCAGAAAGTAGTCAATTAAATATTTGAGAATGTTTAAATGTTTTCCCGCGTTATGGATACAAAGCTTGGCAAAGAACTCTGAACCAATAATTTCTCCTTTGACCTCTAGGGAATGTTGAAAGAAGAATTTGCAAGATCTGTCTGGGAGAACCTGTTTGCAGCAAAAGCAAAACTGCAGCAAGGGCCAAATGCTGTGTCTATCTCCTTGTTAATTGATTTAATAAAAAGAGGAACAAGTTGGACAGACTTCAAGTTGTGGTATTGAAACCCTTACAGCTGTCTTCTACTAGAACTTATTTTCCCCATTGATCAGCATAATTCACATGTTTTCCTGGCATGATATTCATTCATGTAAGTTGGACAGACTTCAAGTTGTGGTATTGAAACCCTTACAACTGTCTTCTACTAGAACTTATTTTCCCCATTGATCAGCATAATTCACATGTTTTCCTGGCATGATATTCATTCATGTAAGTTGGACAGACTTCAAGTTGTGGTATTGAAACCCTTACAACTGTCTTCTACGATAACTATTTTCCCCATTGATCAGCATAATGCATATGTTTTCCTGGCATGGTATTCATTCATGTAAGTTGGACAGACATCAAGTTGTGGTATTGAAACCCTTACAACTGTGTTCTACGATACTAGAACTTATTTTCCCCATTGATCAGCATAATTCATATGTTTTCCTGGCATGATATTCATTCATGTAAGTTGGACAGACATCAAGTTGTGGTATTGAAACCCTTACAACTGTGTTCTACCATACTAGAACTTATTTTCCCCATTGATCAGCATAATGCATATGTTTTCCTGGCATGGTATTCATTCATGTAAGTTGGACAGACATCAAGTTGTGGTATTGAAACCCTTACAACTGTGTTCTACCATACTAGAACTTATTTTCCCCATTGATCAGCATAATGCATATGTTTTCCTGGCATGGTATTCATTCATGTAAGTTGGACAGACATCAAGTTGTGGTATTGAATCCCTTACAACTGTCTTCTACGATACTAGAACTTATTTTTCCCATTGATCAGCATAATTCATATGTTTTCCTGGCATGATATTCATTCATGTAAGTTGGACAGACATCAAGTTGTGGTATTGAATCCCTTACAACTGTGTTCTACCATACTAGAACTTATTTTCCCCATTGATCAGCATAATTCATATGTTTTCCTGGCATGATATTCATTCATGTAAGTTGGACAGACATCAAGTTGTGGTATTGAATCCCTTACAACTGTCTTCTACGATACTAGAACTTATTTTCCCCATTGATCAGCATAATTCATATGTTTTCCTGGCATGGTATTCATTCATGTAAGTTGGACAGACATCAAGTTGTGGTATTGAAACCCTTACAACTGTGTTCTACGATACTAGAACTTATTTTCCCCATTGATCAGCATAATTCATATGTTTTCCTGGCATGATATTCATTCATGTAAGTTGGACAGACATCAAGTTGTGGTATTGAAACCCTTACAACTGTGTTCTACCATACTAGACCTTATTTTCCCCATTGATCAGCATAATGCATATGTTTTCCTGGCATGGTATTCATTCATGTAAGTTGGACAGACATCAAGTTGTGGTATTGAAACCCTTACAACTGTCTTCTACTAGAACTTATTTTCCCCATTGATCAGCATAATTCATATGTTTTCCTGGCATGATATTCATTCATGTAAGTTGGACAGACATCAAGTTGTGGTATTGAAACCCTTACAACTGTGTTCTACCATACTAGACCTTATTTTCCCCATTGATCAGCATAATTCATATGTTTTCCTGGCATGATATTCATTCATGTAACTCTTGATTGAAAAATAAAGAGTTCCCTTCCCTAATCTATAATGCTCTCAATTTAGTCCCTCGTAGTACGACTCCCGTCGTAGGACTGATAAGTCCAAAAAAACTTGAAAATAAAAAGTTGTACACAAGGTAATAAGACCATATCCAAATAAATAAATAGTGTGACGTTTCGGTAACAGCGTTGTTACCATCTTCAGACAAAAGTACTGAATGAGAGAATTTTACCACAGCATGCCTTTAAATAGTTACTGTTATCAAGTGTGTAAACGATTTGTCTGAAGATGGTAACAACGCTGTTACCGAAACGTCACACTATTTATTTATTTGGATATGGTCTTATTACCTTGTGTTTATAATCTACAATCCAAATTGTGCCTTATCAAAAAGTTGTACAAGAAACTTAGCCCTGGAAGCATATTTTATATATAATAATGCATGTGTGATTAAACTTGAGGCTATCACAAACCACAAAATTTCCTGAAATAAAGTACCCATTTTTGTTTTTCTCCAATCAACTTTTTTTTTTTTCCCAAAGAAAAATTCATAAAAGACTGTTATATAAAATGTCATCTAGAAAACTGTTCAAGTTTGTGAGACCCTGTGCATATGCAATAATGAAGTGCCTCTCCCTTCTCATATGTGTCTTGATTGATTTGACTGCCAATAATGGCTTCAGATGGTGTTTAGATGACCAAAAAAAGTTCAATTCTGTGTGTGCGCATGCAATGACAAAAAAAGAAATGCCATCCCATGCACATAAGTCTTTATTGATTGACCGTCCATAATGTCATCAGTTGATGCTTGGAATCAGAAGGAAGTTATTGAGAAAATGTCAACAAGGACCATGGACCACATAGTTGTAACATCAAATGTCAAAAACCAAAAATACAAAGCTGATTCCTATATCTGACAAGATGGAAACATGAGAGTATGACATTGCAGGGGTATAAAGCTGAGAATATATTTACACTCATTGACAAAATTTATGGAAGTAAGAGTCTTTGATGTTGCAGGTTATCAATTTTTTTCGAAGGAGACTGAGTCAATTTTGTTCGCACTTGGTTATCTCGTGTGTCTTCCATAAAGTTCACTGTAATATCTTTCAGAGTTATAATCCCGATATACATGCTAAAAGGTACAACTTCCTTAAGTTTTGTCCATGAGTGTAGATTTCTCTCAGAAGTAATCGAGGTAAGAGAAGTCCAATAATGGATTGATGTGACTTCAACCAAAGCCATCTCCCTAAAGTAACGGATTTTAGGAATATGTGTCAATATGGTGGTCTATATCCAACTCCTTGCATGGCGATCAGATTCAGGAGAAAGGGGAGAAGACCCATGAAAAACTGTGAAGATGAGATTTGTCACAGAGGGAAAGGGGAAGAAAAATTAGCGGATGAAAGCTAACCAGAAATGAAACAAAAAGTGTGAAAACTCTTTGGTCTCTCTCTGGAAATGGAAAAAAATATGGATTAAAGAATATAAAGTATATCTAAGCCTATTGAGAGGACACTCCTGCTAGAGAACACATCTCTACATTAGAACATACTCCATGAGAGGACACTCCCGCTAGAGGACACCTCTATAGTAGAACAACTTCCATTGAGAGGACACCTCTCTACAGTAGAACATACTCCATGAGAGGACACTCCCGCAAGAGGACATCTCTCTACAAAAGACTGTTTTCATCTGCAAAATTACCATTTTTTACTATTTTGCAACTCTCCTGTAAGAGGACAATTCTCCTTAAAGGACACTTGGGCTCTGCAACTAAATGTTATCCTTTACAGTGAGGTTGTACTGTGTGTATATATATGTTGAAGATGGTGGTGGAAAAGTCACACAGAATGTGGATGAAGAGGAGGGGAAAAAAACCAGTGTGGACCAAATGTTGGTTTGACCTAATTGAACCAGAGGAAGAAAAAGGTTTCCCCCTTGATGCTCCCTCTCCTTCCTCACAAAGGGAACTTGTTGTGTTGAGACAGTTGGTGGTATCATTTCTGACACTGTCGCCTCCTTAAACTTCAAATACAGTAGAAACTACCTCTCTGTAAAGGACAACACCTAATTGCAGAGGAAAAGTGTCCTTTAGGGAGAGGTGTTACTCTTACTGGAGAGTTGATAAATTGTAAAAATGGTAATTTTGCAAATGAAAACTGTCCTTTGTAGAGAGGTGTCCTCTCATGGAGGTTCTACTGTACCACTTCAATACAAAGCAATAACTTGCCATCTATACATAGAAAATTGGAATCCTTTAAGCACGGATGTTTCTTTTACACACAAAACAAATTCCTCAGTCCTTACCATGATGACAAAAATATATTGGGAAGGCTTAGCTTGGTGAAACTCTCCCAGCGGTTTAGCCAATTTAATCTACCAGACTGCTTCTCTTAGAGTTCTAATACTGTATTGGACGATTCTGCTTATATATGTTACACTGAAGGGTGGAATCTTAGAAATGGTATTCAATCAAACTATGGACATAAGCTTTTAGAACAGTATAATTACATATAAATACTTTTCTTTAGTCATGTATTTTCAAAAGTAATTTGTGCCAATGTTTTTTACTACTACATGATCTGATCACAATTTGGATTATAGATTAGAACTACAAGGTAATAAGACACTAAATCCAAATAAATAGTGAGTGACGTTTTAGTACAAATAGTGTGTGAAGTTACAATTTTGATGGCATCTTCTGGGAATGTGTAGATATGCGGTGTACTTCAGTAAAATTAGTCACCAAATACTACCAACCATGATTATCATTGCCTGTATGGCATGTACTAGGAATAAATAGGACCAAGATGTTAGGTTGGTATAGCACTATAGCTTGACTGCCTTCAGAGAGCACAAAGCCCAATTACACAGTATTCTGACAACAAGGAACTAACTAAAGAGAACCATTTATGGAACAACCGCCCAATAATGTCAAAGCCTCATATTTAAGGGCAATAAAGAGCACCTTGATAGGTTAATGGAACAAATGAAGTGGTTCAGTGGTATCTCTCCCCTATTGATTGGGCACGTTGTTGTAATAACAAATGTTAAGCAACAGCGTTATTGATGTTTTCTCTGGGATCAATGGATGCCACCAGCTCTGATTCCTCCTCTAACTGCTCCTAGTTGAGATATGCTTAGGCTACTCATTACTTCATTACATTTCTCTGTGTGTGTAGTTTTTTTTCTTTCAATTTCAAATTAAAATGCGACTAGCTGGTTAAACACACTAAAATGGTTCCCAATACAGTCAGACACCTACAAAAGTACTGAATTGAAAAAAGATTCCAAAATTTTTGTCTGATGATGGTAACAATGTTGTTACCGAAACGTCACACTATTTATTTATTTGGATTTATTCTTATTACCTTGTGTTTATAATCTATAATCCAAATTGTACCTTATTACCCATTTCATTACATTCCTTGTTTCCTTTTGTGTAGTTTGTTTTTCTTTCTTTTAATTTCAAATTGAATTGGGGCTAAAATTGTCTCCAAACCAGTCCAACTTCTACAAAAGTACTGAATTGAAAAAATATTAAGTACTTTTTGTCTGGAAGTTGGTAACAATGGATTCAGTACTTTTGTTTGATGATGGTAACAATGCTGTTACCAAAACATCACACACTATTTATTTATTTGTCTTTGATCTTATTACCTTGTGTTTATAATCTACTAGCCGAATGACCCGGGCAACGCCCGTGTTTTACCCGATTGAATGTTTTGATTCAAATACTATTTGTTACAATTATAAATTGGCGCCTTATATAAATGCATATGTTAGTTAATAACTCTAGCCTATGTGCTTTATCTGTCTATGTACTGTTGGCTTCCGTAGGCGTCTCTTACTGAGAAAAAGAAAGAGAGGATTCCATTTGGTTATTAACTAATATATGCATTTATTTAAGGAGCGACCCCCTCCAACACAATGGTTACAAAAACAAAAAAGCGAATGGGGGGGGGGGGCAAAGGTGGCGTGATCGTAGCCGACCAATAGGGGGGCGCCATTCCAAAAAAAAGCAAACGGTGACAGAGATGACTGATGAAGAATGACGCTCGTAACTGTATATAGAATAATACAAATTGTGCCTTATCACCCATTTCATTACATTCCTTGTTTCTTTCAATTTCAAATTAAATTGGGACTAGCTGGTTAAGCACACTGTCCCCTATACAGTCCAACACTTACAAAAGTACTGGATTGAAAAAATATTCCAAACTTTTTGTCTGATGATGGTTACAACGCAGTCCAACAAATCTTAACTTAAATCAAACACCCTCAAGGGATACATTATTTTTGGTTGAATTTAAAAGCTGGTGTGTTGAATTTGTAAGTCATTTAAGCATATATAGGCTTTTTTTTTTTGGCTTATCCCTAGTACCTGTGGTACAGGCCATGATAATCATGGTGGGTAGAAGGCGACTGCTTTTACTGTAAGTGGACCACATGTCTACACATGTGAAAAGCAGTTTGACTTTGCACTTACAAATGTGCCAGAGCCCCCGTTTGGTTACTTGCACTCGCTGGTGGGGTTGGACTTTTGCAAGAATCGGGGGCCATTGGAGAATTTATATATAGGCTGATTGGTTAGAGTGAAAAATAGGTTGAATTAAAGTAAGTGTATAGTTGGTTGTGTGTATGGCAGTTGTACCTTTTATCATGTAACCCGGGATTTAGACAATAACTCTGAAAGATATTACACTCACCTTTATTGAAGACATACAAGATAACCAAGTGTGAACATCCTCTGTCTCCTAAAAAATAAATGATGACCAGAGACATAAAATTCTTTCCACTTCCTTAAGTTTTGTTTGTAAGTGTAAATAAGTTATACTGGTTTATATGCATTCCCAATTTATTATTATAATTTTTTTTCAAACAAATATATATCAAAGGGCAACATTTGTGCAATTTGTAAACTGAAAAAATATTTTGGGAAGCTTAGCTCATCTATCCCTGGTGAAATTTCCCAACAATTTCACTAAATTAATCAACCATATTGCAACCACTTTTGTTCATTCTGCAGTTACACTCATGGACAAAACTGAAGGAAGTGGGAAGTCTTGATATCACAGGTTGTCTTTTTTTAAAGAGACAGAGGCTGTTCACACTTGGTTATCTCGTGTGTCTTCAATAAAGGTCACTGTAATATCTTTCAGAGTTATAATCCCGATATACATGCTAAAAGATACAACTTCCTTAAATTTTGTCCATGAGTGTATCTTTCAGAGTTATTGTCTGAATCCCGATATACATGCTAAAAGGTACAACTTCTTTAAGTTTTGTCCATGAGTGTATCTTTCAGAGTTATTGTCTGAATCCCGATATACATGCTAAAAGGTACAACCTACTTAAGTTATGTCCATGAGTGTATCTTTCAGAGTTATTGTCTCAATCCCGATATACTTGCTAAAAGGTACAACTTCCTTAAGTGTTGTCCATGAGTGTATCTTTCAGAATTATTGTCTCAATCCCGATATGTATGGTAAAAGGTACAACTTCCTTAAGTTTTGTCCATGAGTGTATCTTTCAGAGTTATTGTAACAATCCCGATATACATGCTAAAAGGTACAACTTCCTTAAGTTTTGTCCATGAGTGTATATTGCTTCTGTACTTGAAGATTTACATTGATGACGACGGTGTTAAAGAAACTATGGAATCTGAGTTGTGGTAGGTACAAGTGTTAATCTCTGTCAGGATATAGTCATCAGTGGGCTTTTTTGCCATTGATAAGTGAAAAGGAACTAAGTCTCATGTGGTTTTTCCATGAATATTTTTTCAACTAAATGTTTTGTTTCAACTTCTCTTTAGTTTCTTTTCTCTTTTCGAAAAGTTATACAAACGTTTTTTTATTATTTTTAAATACAAATTTCTCTCAGTAAATATGAAATAATACCCATTATTAATGCTAATTACGTATTATTATTTTTTGTTCAAATTTTTTTAAAAGGAAAATTTCTATAACCTTGGGGGAGGGGGATAGAAATATGAAAAAGAAAATTTTTTTCCCCTAGTATACAGGTACTTTTTGTCTGAAGATGGTAACAACGCTGTTACCGAAACGTCACACACTATTTATTTATTTGGATTTGGTCTTATTACCTTGTGTTTATAGTGGATAATGATGGTGACTGCTGCTACAGTAAGTGCACCACATGTCTACACATGTAGAAAGCAGTTTATTACCTTGTGTGTAGAGAAAGGTAGATAGTTCTATTGTATATTAAAAAAGTCTAAAAAAAAAAGTAATTTAAATGACTTAGTAAGATGTCCATTCCATTGTTGCGAGCAGGTAGCTCTAACGTATCATACAGCGAGTGAGTGCATGGTATATTCTGCCTCCACGTGGAGAGTTGTGCGATATGGTTTGGCCACCCTCCCAGTGCTCGCTCATCAAGCCACATGAGGAAAAGGCTCCATTTATAATTTAGCCGCTTGCCTGGCCAATCTAACCCACTTCCCAAGGCTGCTGCTGTTGGATTAGCAAAGCTTTCACTCACAGCACTTGATACAAGTTGGTATCATGATTCATTTGTTGGTTGATTGCTGATAAACTCACCCACGCAAGATAAAGCCGAGTTAAATCCCTAATACATACGGTAAAAGCCATGATAATCATGTTGGGTATTTAATGACTGCTTTTTACTGCACTTGTGGGACTTATTATAATACCACTTTTATATAAAACAATAGTGACTCTTGGTGACTTGTGACTTTAAAATGTTATAACAAAGTTGAGGGGGGTCAATGGATGAGTGGTATAAGCCATAATTGACATATCTGACATCCAGGATCGAATCTTGCATTTTGGGCACTTTTTTTATGAAAGAAAACAATTGCTCGAAACTATTTTAGACGCGTAAGATTCTTTTTGAAATTAAACAATTTTCTACTGCCCTTACTGCAATGGAAAAATCAAAGGGAGGGCCTGGCCCATCAGTGGTGAACCTTCCCAGTGGTTTCACCAGTTTAATCTACCATACCGCTGTTATATTGCATTTTTCGATCTTCCTTTATAGTGATACTGTTACTAGACTCTTGGAATGGGTATTTTAGATTAACTATGGACATAAGCTTCTAGGATAGTAGAATTACATACAATTATAAATATATATATTGCAATAAGGGCAGTAGAAATTGTTTAATTTCAAAAAGAATCTTACGCATCTAAAATAGTTTTGAATTTTCATAACAGATGGCGCACTAGTGCATCAAAACAATTGCTCTATAATCGCCCTCCCAATTTTGTCCAATCCTACCAGTGAGTGCAAGGTGGACACACATATGTAGACATGTAGGTACAGTAAAAGGTCAACTACTGACCTCTCCCAAAAAGTTGCTGTTAGGAGTTTGGTTGTGATTTTGAAAATGGTTGAATTAGAGCAGTGTTGAATTTTTATAGTAGGTTTTGGAGATGGATTAAAAGGCTTACACACTAGACAGTAAAACTTATTCCACACCAAGGAATCTGTAGTTTCAGCTGAATTAAAGTCAGTGTTCACAAGGTAATAAGACCAAATCCAAATAAATAATTAGATCTAAATAAATAAATAACAGTGTTGTTACCGAACGTCACATACTAATTATTTATTAGGATTTGGTGTTATTACCTTGTGTTTATTATCTATAATCCAAATTGTGCCTTATCATAAAGTCAGCGTTAAATTATAGTCGGTTAAAGATGTTATACCCTATCCCTCTTGAAATAACCGCTTTTTTTAATGATTCTAATTAATATAAAATTTAATACTAATGTAAAGTTTTTTTTCCCTCTGACTGTGCCGACTTGAAACAAACAAAAAAAGAGCTGTTCCCAGCAGTAGCAACATTCTTGAGGAGAAATGGGAGAGCCAGTGGAGTGTAAAATTTCAGAGGAGCTTCCATAATGGCCGGCTTTGACCCATTTCTGGGGTAGGGGGGGAGTGTGTTGCTGCAATCCCCATCAAATCTGTATATCTAGTTGTTACCTCTTCATTCCTTCAATGATGTTATATTGTTTGTTTGTTGTTAAACAATCAGATATGGGATATACAAGGTAATAAGATCAAGTCAGAATAAATAAATGGGGTATGATGTTTCGAAGTCTGAGGAAGTTAAGTGTATATTGGGATTCGAGTTCAAATCAGTCCACAACCATCAACTTTAAAGGTGGGTGACATCTAGACAGGTTTTAAGGTATCCATTACAAGCAGTGTTCCTCAGTAGCTGGTTAGTTTAGTTATTTTGGATAGGAAGGGGTAAATTTCTTCAGTGTTGGTTTCCATATATTCTTTTGTAATGGTTTTTCATGTCTGGTTCAGTGAATCTTGCCGCTTGCTGTTGGACGTCTTTACATTTCAGAGTGTTATATTTGTGTGACAATGAGCTCTGAAGATGTGT
Organism: Cordylochernes scorpioides; assembly: GCA_030710605.1. Lineage (NCBI taxonomy): Eukaryota > Metazoa > Arthropoda > Arachnida > Pseudoscorpiones > Chernetidae > Cordylochernes > Cordylochernes scorpioides. The sequence continues at coordinate 115,799,551 of CP092863.1, read as the reverse complement.
TTGGAGTGGAAAGAGAGATAACGAGGAAAATCTTCACCTCTTCTCTCTCACTTCTCTCCGTTGTGTAGGGGATTGAATCAATCAACTCGGGGGGAAACTATCAATCCAATTAAGGAGATAAAGAAGGAAAGTGTGGAACTCACGCAGCCCAATAAAAAAAATGGCAAGGGCACAGTCCTGGCCTTGACCACCTTGACGTAAAGTACTGGCTGCCGGCTGAGTTGCCATCTATCTCGGCTACTTCACACATGTTTGACTTATCTTGATATAATATGTAAATATGGTGGATTTATCACTTGATGAGAGCAATAGGAACTCTTATTTAGGTCTTAAGATAATCTGTAAAGGACAGCTGAAGAGTCAAAGTATTCTTTAGGGAGAGGTGTTTCTCTTCTTACCAGAGAGTTGCTAATTCGTAAAAATGGAAACTTTAGGTCTTTAAAGGCATCAAGGTAGGAGATCTTATTCTTATTTCTTATCTGAGATCTTATTACAATCTGTAAACAACAGTTTCAAAGCCATCTTTAAGGAGAGGTGTTCTCTTACCAGAGAGTTGCTAAATTGTAAAAATGGTAATTTTTTAGGTCTTTAAAGGCAATAAGTGTTGAGATCTTATTACAATCTGTAAATGACAGTTTGAAAATCAAAGTATTCTTTAGGGAGAGATGTTTACTTACCAGAGAGTGGGTAAATTGTAAAAATGACAATTTTGTTGTTAAAAGTTGACCTTGGTAGAGAAGATGTCTTATAGCAAGAATGTACTCTCATGGAGTATGTTTTACTATAGTGAGAGAGGTTAACTTGGGGATGTTCTATACAATGGGTGGTAGACACAACCTGACTACACCACGAAGCTACAATAAACTCTGTATTAAGAATAGATTGTGGGCTTGGTGAAGAAAAGTGGTATTAACTGGCATGACCCGGGAACAAATCCTGCATTGCGACCTTTTTTTTTTTTTCTGAAGAAAAAAAATTATTCCAATGGCCTCCCGATTCTTGCACAAATCCGACCCTACCTGTGAGTGCAAGTTACCAAATGGGGATCTGGCACACTTGTAAGTGCAAAGTTTAACTGCTTTCTGCATTGCTAGACATGTGATTATTATGGCTACCATGTACTTGGGATGAGTATAAGAAGAAAAGATGCTTTTTTGTTTAAAGTACAATTTTAGAGCCTTTTCTAAATTTATTTACTTTTTCCCTATGCATATATTCATTGATATTAAAACAGTATTTGTAATTTTTCCTTTTTTTTTCAAAAATGTATTAATGCTACATTTTATTTATCACTAAAAGTTAATCATGAAACATTCTGAAAAAAAAATTGAAGTCCCAATGGGTATAACTACCTTAAGTTTTGTCCTTGAGTGTATGTAGTATAAGAGAAATAAACACAAGGTAATAAGACCAAATCCAAATAAATAGTGTGTGACATTTCGGTAACAGCGTTGTTACTATCTTCAGACAAAAGTTCTGAATCAAATGGTAACAATGCTGTTACCAAAACATCACACACTACTTATTTATTTGGATTTGGTCTTATTACCTTGTGTTTATAATCTATAATCCAAATTGTGCCTTATCATATAAGAGAAATGCTAAGTGATTGGATTATGGATTTCAATGCAAATATGGTAATTGTTGACTTTATTTTTCTGCGAGCATTTTAAAGTCTTGAGGATCCCCTTACATTTTTTCTCTTCCCATCTGGTGGAAAGTGTTGAGAGATGGCGACATGCCAGCTAACCTGACAGCTACCTTGATTACAATCTTTGGCCAATTATTGGTCCGCTTCTTGGAGATCGGATAAAGACAGATTTGTGTGGTAATTCCTGGGATCAGGATAAAGACAGATTTGTATGGTAATGTGTGTCATTCCTGGGATCAGGATAAAGACATTTGGTAATGTGTGTCATTCCTGGGATCAGGATAAAGGCATTTGGTAATGTGTGTCATTCCTGGGATCAGGATAAAGGCATTTGGTAATATGTGTCATTCGTGGTTCAGGGTAAAGAAAGATTTGGTAATATGTGTCATTCCTGGGATCAGGATAAAGAAAGATTTGGTAATGTGTCCACATACTCTCATCCCAGTCTCTCTTTATTTCTCAGTTCAAATATAGTGGTAGATATCTTGGTATCTTGAACTAGAAACTGATTTGTTTAATGAATCACTAGACTTTCTTCCCATTTTTTTTTGTTCTTTTCAATTCTAAGTACAAAAAAAAAAGGTTATTTCTTTTTTACCTTAATAAAATAAATTGTCTTCTACCACTGGTAGCAAAAGTTGTCCACTGAGCAGCAGCAATCACATGGAAGGCAGCTGTGTAGCCTATTTGTCCTGATAATGGATCCTAGATAAAAGTTGTGCCTGGTGTCCTGGCTTCTTGTTGTTGTCTCCAATTTAGATTTCTTTGACACAAGTTGGTTGGTTTTATTATTAAACCTACATTTCACTCTTCATTTATCTTTTTTTTTTATCATCCCATATCATTGGTTAATGCATTTTGAAATTACACAATTCAGTTAATCACATACAAAACCTTTATTAAGACAGAAATTCTATATGTAAAAAAAAAAGTAAGAAAAAAGACATATCCTGATCACTCACATGAGCATTTAAGATGGCAGAGCGCCATCTAATGGAATAAAATTCAACTAAATGTTGATTTAGGTTTATTCCATAATAATTGGCGGCCAACCCATTTTCTTAATAAATCAAGAAAAGCCAACCATGTATTGGTCTGTTGGCCCTCATCTGCATGGTGATGGCTGTGAGCTGTCATGTATGTATGCCTGGATTATTATGCCACTGAGTGCAAAAGGATCCTCCTAATCAATTTGATTTGCATAAACTAGAGAAACAAGAAGCGAATTGTTCCATGACAAGGAATTGTTTTGCTTCCTAATTTATTTAGAAGTTGTGGTGGCTAGAAGACACAAACAATATCATAAAAAGGTCGGCCATATTTTCAATTAACTCAGCTGTCATCATTTTTTGCACCAATATGTGAATGAGGTATATTCACAGGATGCAAATATGTATTTTCCTTTGGGAAATTTGCCTAAGCGGATAGCAATATGAAACTATTGAGTGGGGTGAATCATTGAAATTCCAGAAGTTTATTATTAAATATTCTTCCTTCAGACATTTGACTGATGAGGTTTAAGATTGCTTATGTATTCCTGATATTGTTTTTTAAAGACCATGTACTCTTTCTTCCAGTTTGATTCTAGAAACAACAAATGGAAAATAATGACATAGGGCTTGAGTTTTGAAAGTTCCAAGCTAGCTGTGCAATGAGAGGTTTCAGTTTGGTTTTGCATTTGGTTTATTTTTCTTTTCTTATCTCCATCAATCATAATAGGGTTTCAATGAGCCTGTAGAGCATGATAACCATCATGACTGGGGGAAGTAGAATGTATCTGCCTTTGTCATAAAGAATGGGAACACTACTCAGTAGCAGGCGACTGACTTAAGCTCCAATATGAAATGGCTGCCTCTGACATGAGGAACAGATGCCATATGCTCCTAACATGGAGTACATCCTGTATCTTTGGATCAGGAGTCCTTACAGGGTACTATCAGCTGAACCCAGGTTTGTTAGCGAGCTTGTTACTGCTCCCCCTCCTTTTTTCATCCAGGCTTGGGACCAAGAAAAGGTGGAGTTGCATTTGGTTTTAATTTCAGATAGGGTCAGGCCACAAGAATTTGGCGGCAGTGATCAGATAAAACTATAAGATAGAGTGTGGAGGCTAGATAAGTTTTTTGTGTTTGTGCCTCTGGATCAGTAGCCTTTGATATACTTGGTTAGTTTCTTCTTCTATTTATTTTTTCATTTCCCAACAAGTTCATTTTATATTGTAGCCCATCCATAAAATTGCCTCGTATATTAAACACAAAAATCAATATAACATACATTTTTTATTATCGCTGGTACACATGGTATTGGCCATGATAATCATGGTGGGGTTGTGAGTGACTACTTTTACTGTAAGCGCACCATGTTTCTATACATGGTAAAAGCAGTTCAGCTTTTACACTTACAAGTGTGTCATAGCCCTGTTAAACTACTTGCACTTATTTGTGGGATTGGACTTAGTGGGAGGGACATTGAATCAATTTTTTTTTTCAATCCTTGGTCATGGCTGTTTATGTTTTTATACCACACTGCCACCCTTTGCAATAGTAGATACATTTTTTTGCGCTGGTATATAAACTATGTTATAGCATCCTTGGCTAGAGAGGCGCTATCATATTACACAGAAAACTGTTAAGCATTTTTTTTTTTTGCTTATCCCTAGTACACGTGGTACAGGCCATGATAATCATGGTGGGTAGTTAGCGACTGCTTATATTGTAAGCGCACCACATGTCTACACATGTGAAAAGCAGTTCGACTTTGCACTTGCCCCTTTAAAAACAAAACATAACAAAAAAGTCTCCCACTTGCTTAGGTTGTGTTGCTGGGGGACATCCCCCCAAGTTGGTGTTGAAACCTCCCTGATGGGTGGTGGAGGCACCAGATAAGTGGATTTGAAGGTAACCAAGAGTTAGTCCTCCCTTCTTCCTTCCTTCATGTTGTTGAAATAGATAAGGAGAGTAGTGCAGAGGATGTGCCATATCTTTCTTCTTTGGGGTTTCTGTATTCTACTCTTTTTCTTCTTCTTCTTTCTTATCTCCACTCAATCATATTAGAGTATCAAGCTTGAGACTTGGCTGGGTGAAGTAGAATGTGTCTCCTTTGTCATTAAGACTGGGGGCACTACTCAGTGGCAGGCCGACTTAGCTCCAAAAGAAATGGCCGTCTCTGACATGAGGAACAGACGCCATGTGCAGCCGCTCTTAACATGGAGTACAAACGCTGCTCATCCTGTATCCCTGAATTAGGAGCCCTTACAGGGTACTATCAGCCGGGCCAGCTGAACCCAGGTTTTTGTTATCTTGTTACTGCTCCCCTTTTTCATCCGGGCTTGGGACAGACAAAGGCGGAGTTATTGTATTCTACTGGTGGATGGGTTAGATCTCCAAAAAAAGTAATTGTAACACCTTGTCACAGCGACAATCATGATTGGTTAGACACAATTTGGATTATGGATTTTTGTTATTATCTCATTGTATTATTACTATACAAGGTCATGGAGACTAAATTTAGTCCATAAGTCTTCATGATGGGTAAAAAGAACTGCTGTCATTGGTTGGCTATCCACCACATGACAGTCAGAATTTGTCCCCCGGATAATAGATAGAACTACAAGGTAATCAAGACTAAATAAATAAATAGTGTGTGATGTTTTGGTAACAGTGTTGTTACCATCTTCAGACAAATTCAGTACCTTCCTCCTCATTCAGTACTGTCTGTTTGATGATGTTAACAATGCTGTTACTGAAACGTTCAAAATTACCATTTATACTAATTATCAACTAACACTCCAGTAAGAGGACACCTCTCTCCCTATAGGACACTTTGCCTCTGTGGCCTTTACAGAGAAAAATTTGATAGTAGTTTAAATAAACAGATTTTTTATTCTTTTTCAAGCCTTTTATCTTTTAGGTTATATCATCTTGTGTGTGAGTTGTTGTTCAAAGATAATACAGAGATAAGGTTATCCCGGCTTGCTTTATAAAGCACATTGTTGGCTTTCCTTATAGCAAGAAGGAATCCATTTCTCAACCCGTTGCAACTTCCCTCAGTGATTGTGACGTTGAGGCCCGCCTCATAGTGCTGCACTTCTTCTCAGTTGGAAACTGTATCTGGCAAACAGACACACATATTCATTCAGGAAAACAAAAAATCTGATTGTTCAGATAATGGTTGCTGATGGATTGCACCATCTACCGGAATAAATTTATATTTTATATAAACTTAATTGATGGATCGCCTTTTGACTCAAACAATAATTCATTGATTTAAAAAAAAAAAATTGCATAAGAAACTGCAACTCTTTTATTTTTCATTTGTATAGGAGATTTTTTTTTTTTTGACTTCTTTGGTGATAACCTTATTCTGTACATTTTCTCATCAGTGATTAAATTGTGGTTGGAAATTTAAATTTGACCACAGACTGGTCTGTGCTCAACTGTCTTGTTTGGGATATATAACTAAAGTAATAAAAGCTATATCAATATTATTGCCTTATCAAAATTTTAATTCCTATTTTGTATACTGGCAAGTTTGGTTTTGGTTTCACTTTATGATTTTTTTTTTTTCAGATATGGTTTTCATTGTTTATTTATTAGCCCCGTTATTTACTATTTTATACACTCTTGCCAGAGGACATCTCTCTCTATAAAGGACAGTTATAAAATTACAGTTTTTACTATTTAGTAACTCTCTGGTAGGATGACCACCTTTCTCTAAAGCAGTGATTCTCAACCTTTTTTTTGTTGCGGCATTATTTTAAAGATTTGAAAATTTGGCGGCACAATTTTAGAATTTCGCGGCACACTTTTGCTAACTTGAATGCAAGAAAATTCAAATTATGTATCAATATTTCTATGCAAAATATAAGTAATATACATCTCTAACATTCAATTTGCTAATTTCGTTATTTTAAAAAGTAAAAAAATGAAAAAGAAAAAAAGAAAAACCAATACAAACGTGAACATAATCATATGACTAAAATTCGGCGGCACATTTTTAGAATTTCGCGGCACACAAAATTACCGCGGCACATTGGTTGAGAATCACTGCTCTAAAGGACACTTTGGCTATGCAACTAGGTGTTGTCTTTTATAGGAAAGTTCTACTGTATATCACACATACATACAAAAGCCTTTATTAGGAACTTACCCCATACAGATATTCCCAATTGGGTAAGGTAATAATCATCTTGTGTTATTTACATAGCAATTGAACTGGCTTTACTCTTCATCTCAAAGTCACTTGTTGACTGGTCCTTACATAATGATGATCTAAAAAATTTATAGTAAGCTATTGTCTTAGATTTGTTTGCTGATATTTTTGAAAGCAATACGTAGGGTGTTGGTACATTTAATTTGTTGATATAGGACTTTCCTTTCTGCATCAAGGGCTGTACAATTAAGCAGGTAATGGGGGAGTTCTTCAGTAATTTCCTTAGTTCTACTCTATATCAATCGCCATTATTTACACACATCACTAATGAGTCACTAATGGCTACAAGAGAGTGGTATGAGGTCAATGATTGGTTATAATATTTACATATATATACCTGAACAATTTAGTTGTTTTCATTCTTTTGTCTAATGATGGTAACACAACTGTTACCAAAATGTCGCATACTATTAATTTATTTGGTCTTATTTTCTTGTAGCTATAATCTATAATTTAACACAAAGCAATAGCACGCCATCTATACATATAAAATGAAAGGATTTAAAAGCATGAATGTTTTTTTTATACATAACACAAACTTCTACTGTCCTTACTGCGATGAAAAAATATATTTTTTTGTCCAATACAGTATTAGAGCTCTGAGAAGCGGTCTGGTGGATTAAATTGGCGAAACCGCTGGGAGGGTTCACCACTAATGAGCCAAGCCCTCCCAATATATTTTTTCATCGCAGTGAAGACAGTAGAAGTTTGTATTATGTATAAAAGAAACATTCGTGCTTTTAAATCCTTTCATTTTTTAATCCAAATTAGGCTTTTATCAATTTAGTTTTAGGTTATAATCATTGTTTGTGTGTCATGTGGAGGTAAAAGTGATATCTTTTATCCATTTATTTGTGAGAGTAAATGATAAGGCATTATTTGGATTATAGATTAGAAATACAGGGTAATAAGAACAAATCAAAATGATCAAGGCACAATTTTGGATTATAGAATATTAAACACAAGGTAATATGTCTAAATCCGAATAAATAAATAGTGTGTGACATTTCGGTAAACCTTGTGTTTCTAATCTACTAGCCGAATGACCCGGGCAACGCCCGTGTTTTACCCGATTGAATGTTTTTGATTCAAATACTATTTGTTACAATTATAAATTGGCGCCTTAAATAAATGCATATATTAGTTAATAACTATAGCCTATGTGCTTTATCTGTCTATGTACTGTTGGCTTCCGTAGGCGTCTCTTACTGGGAAAAAGAAAGAGAGGATTCCATTTAGTTATCAACTAATATATGCATTTATTTAAGGAGCGACCCGCTCCAACACAATAGTTACAAAAACCAAAAAGCGAGTGGGGGGGGGGGGGGGGGGCAAAGTCAAAAACAAAGTGTCTCATGTAGTGGCGGCGCCATCGTAGCCACGTGATCGTAGCCAACCAATAGGAGAGCGCCATTCCAAAAAAAAAGCAAACGGTGACAGAGATGATGACGCTCGTAACTGTATATAGAATACATAATCCAAATTGTGCCATATCAACACCTAATTAGAGAACCAAAGTGTTCTTTAGAGAGAGGTTTCCTTTTATGAGAGAGGAGAGCTAATTGGTAAAAATGGTTATTTTAGTACTTTGTAATAAAAGAAAATAAGACCTAATCCAAAAATTTATTAGTGTGTGACGTTTCGGCAACAACATTGTCACCATCATCAGACAAAAGAATAAAAACCTGATATTGTTGCCGAAACGTCACACACTAATAAATTATTTGGATTAGGTCTTATTTTCTTTTATTATAATCTATAATCCAAATTGTGCTTTATCATTTTGTAGAAAAATGTAAAATCAATTTTACTGTAAAGAACAAAGCCTAAACTATAATTTAATTTAGCAACGCCAGTAAATGCGCATGTGTAGTTTTAGGCATATTTTTGTTGTAAGTATTTAGCTCGTGTCGGTTTCTGCAATGTCATCATTTGACATTTGTCCTTTGTAGAAAGGTGTGTCCTTTCATCAAGTTTTTTTTTAAAACTATAATTGAAAATTTTTATTAAAAAATTGGCAGAACACTATTGCACTATCGAAATAGTGTGTTTTCTCAAGATGCAAGCCCATGCAGCCTCTTCAGGAATCTCAGGAGATCCTCATAGGGCGCGTGGAGGGAATTTTTAAACAAATGAACGCTGATTCATTCCTATCTCCCCTCTGTGAGGAGGTTTGTAGGTTTAAAGTAGTGCATGCGGTCCTCCTATACCAGCATGTGAGGGAGGTACTCTCCGAGACACTCACGACAGAAAAACAAGATCATTCTGCGAGATTTCCTCGACATGGCAATTGAACATGTTGGAAACAAAGACCCATTTATAACCAAGGGCCGAATTCAGGATGTCTTGTAGCCCTTGATCTAAACCAATGAAGCCTGTATAGATTTCATTATTCATCCTTGTTATTATTTTCTTTAGTTTTTATCTGTCACCATAAATTTTTATGAACGAAGTAATAAAATGTGAAAAAAGGGCATCTCCATATCGTGCAACTGAAAGTTGCTGATGGCTTGCGCCATCTATCGGAATAAATATCAACTATTCTCGTTGATTTTTAATTATTCCAGAATTGGCCAAGTTTCATGATTTTTCAGGATGCCTTGAATGACCAGGGTTTTGGTCGTTGAGGTACAGCTTGCACCACGCTGATGAGGGCCAACAGCCCGAAACGCGTCCGTGGTTAGCTTTTCTTGATTAATCAAGAATGGGTATTTGGCCAATTCTAGAATAATTAAAAATCAACGAGAAGCACAATATCACATTTGTACTATTTTTTCACTATGTAATAAAAGTTGATTCAATCTCAAGATGGGAATAATGCATAGACAACATGGTGGCTAAATCAAGAAGATTGGACATGCACAAGACTCTGACCTGTAACCTTAAACAGCAATGGATTATCTTTTTGCTTGCTAGGCAGTTAGTTTGGGCAATGTGTTCTTTGTCAAGGACACATTCTTGTCTTCCAGTCTGTCTGTGTTGGATGGTAATTCCCCCATCCTCCCCTCCCCCCCCCCTTTTTTTTTTACATCTTGTTGCTGTTTAAAAAATTGTTTTTTTTTTTTCTTCTAAACTTATCCTTTTTCAAGTACATGTGCATACAGTCTGTATGCCTCCGTTTTAGTTATTTGCACTCCCTGATGGGGTGTTGGACTTTTGTAAGAATAGAAAAAGAGGTGAAGGGGTTTATTGAAATACTTTTTTTTTCTTCATAATAGAAGTGCCCATTGCAGAATTCAAACTTAGGTTGTGGTTGTTGGAAATGAATGGTTAATATTGCACTGCCACCAACCCCTCAAGTTATTGTATATAAGTTTTACTTTATCTGTAATGCCTCTGTAAAAAATGACAGATGTAACAATGATAACAGAAAATGTCTTCTAAGGTAGCTTCTCTCTCCTTCTTACAGAACAACTTCTATTTAAACCAGCGGAAGTGTCATCGTAGTATTCCTATATGCTCTACCAAACTTTTATCTAAAGATGATAAGGCACAATTTGGATTTGAAACACAAGGTAATAAGACCAAATAAATAGTGTGATGTTTCAACACTGTTACCGAAAACATCACACGCTATTTATTTGGTCTTATCACCTTGTGTTTTTTAATCTGAAGTCTTTCTGACCCCACTCTACCTAATGGAGAGAACAAATGTGAAAAACATCATTGCCAAGCATATCACATATATATATATCACTTACATTAGAATGTATATAAGACCAGATAAGTAGTGTGTGTGACAGTTTGGGTAACAGGATTCTTACCATCATCATCAGATTAAAAGTACTGAATGAATAACAACACTGTTATACCAGAAACAGTACATACACTATTTATTAATTTGGATTTGTGGTTGTCATATTACCTCGTGTTTCTAATGTATAAAATCCAGATTGAATCTCTTCATCATCTCTTTTCTCTTTGCATTGAAAAGTTCAATAGTAATAAGTATTTACAGTAAAGAACCTTTCTCAACTTTTGTACATAGATATTCTTTCCTTGATAAGGCACAATTTGGATTATAGATTATAAACACAAGGTAATAAGACCAAATCCAAATAAATAAATAGTGTGTGACTTTTCAATAACAATGTTGTTACTGAAATGTCAGACACTATTTATTTATTTGGATTTAGTCTTATTACCTTGTGTTTATAATCTTTCCTTCTTTTTCTCTTTTCTGAGCGAGAATTCAATTTCTTCCCCACATGTTCTCATTTCTTTTAGATTTATTTCTAACAGAAGTCTGTATAAGATGGAATGTCTTAATAAAGGCTTGTGTGTGTAAGTGTAAAGAAAGGATTTTGTAAATTGAAGGAGGTTTGTAGGAATTTTCCCAGAGAGAGTGAAGGGATAGGTATAAAATAGTAAGAAGGCCAAACACACACATTTAACTGGCAATTAAAAGTGTGGTGGTGGTGTGTGGAAGGAGTGTAGTGGTTGGTAGATTAGATAGTGGGAGGAAAGTTTCTGGATGGATTTATGGTGTCTCTCTCCTCTATACCTCAATATATCTATCCTCAATTTTATATCAGTTTTTTAAGCTACTTTTTTTAGAAATACAGTAGAACCTCTCTGTAAAGTACAACACCTAATTGTAGAGCCAAATTGTCCTTTAAGGAGAGGTGTCCTCTGGTTGTTGAAAATGAAAAGTTTATGACACTCTACCGCTAAACTTTCATTTTTTCCCCTTCTCAACAGCTTTTATGTCTGTGCAAAGTATTTAGAGGACTGCTGGTAGATAGGACTGACTCTCTGGTTGGCTGGACTTGTCTAAGAATCGAATGCCATTGAAGCATTTTTAAAAGTTCTTCAGTAAAAAAAAGTGTCCATTGCAGAATTTTATCCTGGATCGACCTGCCACTGAGTAGTGCTCCCAGTCTTAATGACAAAGGCATTCTACTTCACCCACACCATCAAAAGTCTCAAGCTCTACAAGCCTGTATCCTAATATGATTGAGTGGAGATAAGAAGAAGATCCTGGATCGTGGTTGTTAAACATCAGTATATGCCACTCTTCCCCTAATTTTTTTCCTTGTTTCTTCTCAACAGCTTTTCTGTCTGTGCAAAGTATTTCGAAGGTAGTTAAGACTGATGACTGAATCTCTATGTTCAGCTAGACTTGTTTTAAGAATCGGGTGCCATTGAAGCATTTTTTGAAATTTCTTATTCAGAAAAAAGTGCCCTTTGCAGAATTTGATCTGGATTGTGGTTGTTAAACATCAACAGTGTATGCCATTCCACCGCTAACATATTTTTTCTCTTCTCAACATCTTTTCTGTGAGTGCAAAGTATTTAGAGTGTAGGTGACGCTCTGGTCGGCCCACTTTCTCTCGTGCCTCTGATTCACCTCTTGGACCACTTCCAAACCCCCTGGTGGCTGCTGGGAGATTTGCCACAGGAGAGATGGATGCGTTTGTTGAAAGCTCTTCCAAGAAATCCACAGCTGTTACAGAGCTGCTGTTTTCTTAATGGTTGCTGCTGCGCATTGATTTCTCAGCTTTTTTTTTTTTTTTCAAATCTTGTGTCTTTTTGACATGTTGATTATTTCTTCCCTTTCATGAGTGATCTTTTTCTTAGATATCTTTAGAATTTGTTGCTTTATCTTTTACTCTTTTTTTTTTAGTAGAACTGGGTTTGAATGCCTTTATTTTCACTTCCACCTATAGTATAAACTCTTTTTAATTCAAATGACTAACTCTCAACAGTTTTTTTTTTTCACATTCCAATAAGGCTATTTTCCTTCATTTTTAACTGACTCTAATTCAACCAAAAATTCAGATTCCTTGGGATGTTGAATTAAAGAGAATCTGTATATAAGACTAAAGGTCATAATAAAGGTATTGATTGATTGATACTCCTTTTCTGTATCTCTCAGGAGAATCTGTATATAAGACTAAAGGTCTTAATAACGGTATTGATTGATTGATACTCCTTTTCTGTATCTCTCAGGAGAATCTGTATATAAGACTAAAGGTCTTAATAACGGTATTGATTGATTGATACTCCTTTTCTGTATCTCTCAGGAGAATCTGTATATAAGACTGAAGGTCTTAATATCAGTTTCCCATATGTGACACCTTGGAGTAACACATGGAGAGTAAATTCTATGACTTACAGGATTATGCAAATAAGATTTGATAGAATTTATCTGCATATATAGAGATGAGATGGTTTGATTGGCTGATGTGACAAATGATTTGATTGGTTTGCCATCTACCTGGTGATTGGTGGAGAAGAAAAGCTATTTTGGATACATCCCTCCTCGATAGATATATGTGTCATGGCGGCTATATTTATCCCTCCTTCCCCTCTAGCCCCTTGTAATCAAAACATTTGAGGAATTCTCACATCTTCTTAGACTATCATCCCTTTTTCAAAATTCTTTCTTCATCTTTTGTTGTCAACCCTTTTCCCTTAGAGAATCTCTGAGTATTTTGACTCAAACTGTTGTTGTTGTTAAGTAGGGATTTGTTTCTCTCTCTAAACCTCCATTTTCGATTTAAAAAAAAAGTATTTCAATGTAAAGTGTGTCTTATGTGTAAAAGAAATGTCCTTTAATGCATTAATTTCTTATAATATATAAAAATTTTGTATTTATTATTAAATTTTTAACGTGATAATCCTGTTGAAGGACTGACAAGTCTGAAAGCTTGAAAATAAAAAGTTGCAAAAGAAACTTAACCCTGGAAACTTTATTTATTTTATAATATCAATTTCCTATGTTAAGATGGCACATTATTGTCTTTATAATAAACGAACATAAAAAAAAAAAAATTGCTCCAATGGCTATGTATTCTTGCAAAAGTCCAACCTCACCAGTGAATGCAACTAACCAAACAAGGCTATGTCATACTTGTAAGTACAAAAGTCGAGATAAGCACTTTCCACATGTGTAGATATGCAGTGCACTTACAGTGAAAGCAGTCGCTAACTACCCGCCATGATTATCATGGCCTGTACCATGTGTACAAGGGATAATAATGGTTTATGTTTACTGTAAATTCATGATTTAAAAAAAATGAACATATAAAATTGCTCCAATGGCTATGTATTCTTGCAAAAGTCCAACCCCACCGGTGAGTGCAAGTAACCAAACAAGGCTCTGTCATACTTATAAGTACAAAAGTTGAACTGTGCTTTCAACATATGGTGTACGTACAGTAAAAGCAGTCACTACCAACCATGATTATCATGGCCTGTACCACATTTAATAAGGATAGCGATAATTTAAAAAAATCTCATAAAAAGTTTAAATCTTGGCATATTTTTTAATTAAAAAAAAAATCTGATAGAAGAAAGTTCACCATTTGTGTGTGTACTAAGGGACATCAAAATTTAAACATTCAAGCAGAGATTCCTATGAATTGGGTCCACAGATAAAAATGGGGGTGGTCTCACTAGGAATGAAAAAAATCGTAAGAAAGTCCAGTTTTATCCATTACTATCAAACTCCTTCCCCAAAACACATTATTGACTCATCCATTGATGAGCTCTAATCTTCCCCGGCAGACACCATCAAAAGTCTCAAGCTTTACAAGCAGGATACCCTAATATGATATTGAGTGGAGATAAGAAAAAAGAAGACTATCAAACTCTTGTATACCGATTTCTCTACTGGATC
>CP092863.1:115721255-115784968 GCA_030710605.1 Cordylochernes scorpioides | reverse complement strand
CACAAAACATTAGAATGACACAGAAATCTATATTTATAATACAAAAACTTTTATAAAAAAATAAGAGAGAAAATAAAGGGTGTTTATAGAGTAACCAAATATAAATATTAAAATTGATAAAGGTAATAAAGTATTAAATATTTTGCTACTATATATATAGTCTGGGGGAAGGAATTGCAAGATTGCAGATTTTCGATGGTGTGGGTGAAGTAGAATATGTCTGTCTTTGTCATTAAGACTGGGAGCACTACTCAGTGTCAAGCCAACTTAGCTCCAAAAGAAATGGCCGCCTCTGACATGAGGAACAAATGCCATGTACAGCTGCTTCTAACATTGAGTACTGTAACGTGTTGTCCTGTGTTTGTTAGTTGACGTTAATCAACAAGAAGGATCTGGAAGTTTAAAAAGAAAAGTATTTATTACTTTAGGCTAACATCAGACATAAGTTTTACATGTGGATATATATTACAATCAGACAACTCCACAGAGTACCATCAGCGATGTGCTCACTGATAATTTACTATACAAGAATATCCTGTAAGGCATGCCAGCTGCCATTACAAGTACAGACATCCTGGATTAGGAGCCCTTCAGGGTACTATCAATGGACCAGCTGAGCCCAGGTTTTTTAACGAGCTTGTTACTGCTCTCCCTCTCAAAAAACTATTGAAGCCAATGAGCTATGCCAACCATTTTATTTGCCACTGAGTCCTGTGGAAATTAGCCCAGAAAAGTCAAGGATAGAAAAAGAAGTCCACTACGCCATAGCTATATGTTCATAGTTGTTTAAACAAAGCTGCACCTTTTAATATTTATTTATTTTATCTCAGTTAACAGGTGTTACATTAGAGCATAGCTAGGAGTCATCTAATCCTGGCTATTTACACATTGCAAGTTGCTGGAGTAGAGGTGGCTCCCCAGATCTTACAGGAGTGTAGCTGTTGTGTGATGAGCTCTCAACTAAGCGCCATTTGTTGCGTTCCCTGGTTTGGATAGATGAAAAGGGAGGATACACGATGTGACTTATTAAAGTTTCCTTACTTAAATATATATATATATAGCAATTTAGGCCAACAACCCCATGTATATAACCCGCAGCAAGACCTTAATGTTGTATAATAGAAGCACAGCTGTCAATGATGCACTATCGACATATGTCTTTACATCATCACATGTAATGCAATTTGTGCAAACAGGATAAATAAAGAAAAAAAAAAAGGGGGGGAAACTCTGTAATTGATTAAGAGTTTGAGTTAAAGCAGGGATCGAGCATATAATATTGTCAGAACAAAGGTCTAGAGATGGAAACAACCACGACACTAGTATACAATTTCATCAGACAACCCATGAAATCGTTATTAAATTGGGCAATCTATAAAAGACTCCCTCTGGAGGTTTAGCAACCCACTGAAGACGCTGGGAGCTATTTCATAGAGGAAAATTATAGCAACAGATCTCTATAATTTCTACAGATCAACTGTAAATAGATTCATATTAAGGCATTTTTATAGCCCAAATAACACAAACAATAGTCAAACATACAAATCTGTTTGCATCATGCCGTACCCTCCTAACAGCGTAACAATAGCCCGAGGAATCAGAAAATATGGTATAATGGTAAATATGATGGAATAACGCACTGAAACACATAAAAGTACAAACATTACTAAAACCTGACAGATAGATACCCTCAAAGTAGCCCTAATAAAGTTGTAATTTGCAACTGTCGCTGTGTCAATATATCACAGCAAAGATATAGTACACAACTCTATTCCAACAGAGTCGGTAGTTCTATATTTATTACAATTTGTGAAATTGAGGTGTGGGGGGTAGTACCATAAAGCAAAAGGAATGAAATATGTATGAGAGGAAACAAGAAAATTTCTCTAGATATTTATTTAAATAAATTAAAATTTGGGAACATGTCTATACTGACGAGATATGCTATTTACATAGTAAAATTTAGATAGAGGTGACCTGAAGTTACTTTATAGCCCTTTAGGGCCCATGCGAAATCTAGGTTGGTTACTACACAAAAAAAGGGGGGGGGGGGGCGCTAAGTCATAATGACAAATGGCTTACCTTTTCTCGAAAGTGCCGGCAAAGGTCTGGTCTCCCGTCTGAAGGCTGTCCTCTCACTGAGCGACTCAGATTGAATCTGCCCTTTGGCAAAGAAACCCTCTTTTATTCTTGTCTCTCTCCGTTTTCATTCGTTGGCCGCGCCAAAGTTTTTATTGGCTGGCATTTTCATTCGCCGAAAGAAACACCAATCAAAATGGCCAACGGCTCCAGTATACAATTTCATAGACGCCCCAGGCCTCTCCCATCAAAATAGAACATATAGTATTACCAAAACAAAAAAAAATCTAAAGAGAGAAACAGCCACGGCACTAGTGTAAAATTTCAGACCCCAGGCCCCCCCTCCACATGGATTGAAATACTATCCTCCCTTTTCTCGGGACGGTATATATATCGCCCCCCCCCCCCCCCCCTCCCCCCGTCTTGGCTAAAAATCGACCCAGGCCCCTTTTACCTGGACTGTAATGTGATGCTTCCTTTTTTCGGGAAGGATATTTATAAGGCTTAGTCCTTTAGAAATCTTCCTTCTTCATTTCTTCTTGTCACCTTTACCTAAATTTTTGGTGAGGGGAATATATGTACATATGAAACAACAGTTTCCAGCTCGGATGTCTCTGGATGTCTTCTTCTCCACCAGGCATCAGCTTTCGGCATGGAAGTCTGGTGTCACCAAGTGTCTAAGTTTCTGGGCAAAAAAAATGGTCTATAAGTCTATGTGGGAGGGAAGCCATGTATCCATTTTTTTTTTATGTTGATTATACATACGCCTTCTGTTGGGGTATGGTTACAAAAACGTGCCCCAACAATCCTCCCCCTGCCAGGTAATGGACAAATGCGTTTGTGCTACTCATTATTCATCTGCCTTTCATCGGTTACTATGAAAGCAGGCCCATGTCTAGCAAAATGCATTTTCCATTACTAGGTGAAGCCAGATGTACCGAAACCTATAGGGAAGATAAGGTTAATCAAAATGATGGTATGCTATTCTAGATGTTTATTATTCCGAACATTAGTGGGCATTGTGCATCCTGGCAATGGGGTTTTTATGTGTTATTATTCTATCAGCACACTGTTATCAACATAGGTTATGGGGGACAGTCATATCATATGTATGGAAGTAAGCAAGGTCATCTGTCTCACCATTCATGGGTATATATACCACCCTTCCACTTTCTTCTTTGGCCTTGAGGAGTAGGCCATCCTTGTGGTAAGTCCTCTCACCTCATCCTTGCCTCTTGGTGTGCTGGTTTCATTGCTACCTTCTTTCTGTTAACAATACAGTTAGAACATTTCCCTATTACATATTATATATAAAAAAATTGGGCGCCAAGAAGTCGTTTAGAAATAACTGACTAGTCCAACTCCTAAAACATGCCAGCATTTCTATTTAAGTACCAATCAAGACATTCGTGTGGTATAGTTATACATATACAATCAAAGGAAAGGATAATTATAGTTAGCTGAAAGAAATATCTTGGTATATAATAATTAGCCTATGACATGATGACTTTTGCTAAATTAAAAAAATTACAGAAACAAATTGTGAAAGTAATTATTAAATAAGGCACGAAATATGTAATGATAAAATGAATCCTTCCATGTTATATGATGGGTATAATATATATATTGAAGAAAACACGTATCATGCAGATAGTGATTAAATATGATAAAAATCATCCCATGATAGATGATAAAGAAAACCACTACAAAATTATATATGATGACAAAATATATATACATATACAAGTAAGGCGGATAAAAGACAATAAGGATAAAATAGATCATGCCTTGAGGGAAGAGTAAGCCACGACAACATGTTAAAAAAAAAATGCAACATGGCAGGTAAATATTACTAATATCATGAATATCAAAGGAAATAAATTTGTTGAAATGAATAGTATATGATTATAATATAAATGATATAAAATAATAACCTATTCAATAAGAAAATGAAAACACATTATATATATTTGTGCGCTGAAGGATCAAGGTTTAGTATCTCAGTTAAGTTTTCAATCTTATTCAGTCTGGAATCACGAGTTGGTCACTGGGTAATATTCGTCTATCCCGATCCTACTGGAGGGTGTGTTTTCTCTTATGTGTTAGATTCCTCTGTTACAATACTCTCTCAACCCAGGTGGGTACGTCATTTAGAATCTTGGTCAAATGGAACATAGCCCAGACCTCTATTAAACTACACAGTCCATTAAAATCTAGGGTGACAATCGTATGAAGAGAATTTTTTTTTTATTGTTTTTTGGCAGAGCGACTAATCAATTTCTACTAATTTGTCTGTGGCTCCGTTTACCTTGCCTCTGGGGTGTGTACAGTTCAGCTACCTCCCCCTTCCAAGAAATTCATATTACTTTCATCTACTAATATACTCTCTTTTCATTGACCTGAATCCTATAAATCTACATCTTATAAGTTTGAATTTTATCAATCTGAAATTTTGGTTCCTTTTACAAATTCCTTCAGAATTCTACTCCCTGTATAACTGCTCTTAATTCTACTGTCCTCAATACAACACTTCTAAAACTTTGACTCACTGGCTTGTTCTGGCGTCTCGTTCGCGGTCATTATAGTTAACTAATACTTTAAAATCTTATCCTAACATGGAACGAGTCTAAACTCGTTGAAGGTCCTAATAATTACTTATTCTGCCTCTCGAATCGGTCTTATGCTCGAATTCATTCCAACAAAACGTATGGCAGGGCGAATCCTTTATTAGAAGAAACTTCCGCTAGCTATGGGGGATCAAACTGGTACCAAAAAAAAATTCAATAGACGGAAACACTTCGTCTAGAATAACTGGGCAATCTCTGCCTACTTGCCAATCTTACAGGACCTCCCGTCTGGAACACCCTCGCTCCAGCCACGCTAAAAGCGTCGAAACTACGGTGTCAGATCGGTTACCCAAGGTCGCGCCGTTATACCCCAGGCTATACGGCATGGCTAAAACAAATCCCCCATCCTGCATAAAATTCAATCTATACCTCTTCGTTTCCTCTTGCGAGGAGGAGTTGAGTGGGAAATTCGGCTTGATCCTTGCCTTCCACTATCTCCAAGTCTGAGGGTCGGGATAGGGATCATTTATCCACAATCCTTAGAATTCAAGCTAAACTAAGATAAAAGAAAATCAAAGGAAAATTATACCCCCTAACGAGGGACCTAACAAAAAGGGAGCGAATATTTTCTAACTAGATAGAGTTGTAGTTGTCCTGTTTGAGGCTTCTCGGTCCTAACAAAATTCGAAATAAAAAATAAAATAAAATAAAAATCGATCCTATTAAAGTCCTTAAACCCTATTCTAATGTATTTTGGGCTCACAATATAATAGTTTTTAACCTTTTTACACATTCATTACACCAATTCATTCATACACCCTCCCCCCTATCATTCACGGTGTGCATACAAACTAAAGTTAAAAGCTGCTACAAAGGCCAAAATACTCATTTATCAATATCAATAGATCCTAACAAATAATAACATCTTTCAGGACACAATGTGAAATCAAATAAAATAATAAACTTAAAACAAATTGGGAACTAAAGCCCTATATTACTCAAAAGAAAATGCCTCTGTACAAGCTCTATATATACTAATACTTTATACTCGATAAATGATTGTTAACAATAATTGCTAACAATTCTAAATAATCTGGAAGCTAACCTACTAAAAAAAATCAGTGTAACTTCAAAAACTGCCCTTGCCTTGACACCAAGCGACTTTTCACGACAATTCTATATAAAGACATACACAAATTATAATGGCGAATAAAGGACCATTAAGCGTGACACCTCATAAAAGCGGATTGAGTCTCTCCCCTAGCCACCGTGGGTGAAGTCACTTTCTTCTTACTTCCTCGTGCGTCTGCCCCCTTTGCACTCTATTGAAAGATGGATTTATAGGGTTTACGATTCACTACTTACTTACGATTCACTCAAGTGCTTTCCAAGGATCGACTACAGTCTGGGCCTACTTAACTTCTACCCCTGACCTAGGGTCCCTATACTTCACAACTTCACTCTGAGAGATTGACCTTTCATGTTCTCATTAGAAACCTATTTCGAAGCTACTACCTGAAGGCCAGGGATTATAGGGTTTCTGAATTACCCAACACAAGCCATAGGATGCCTATTAGGTTTGTTGTTTTAGACATAGCCCCCCTCTAAGTTGTGATTTCCTACACCTTCCTTCACTTATTACTCCTGATAATAACTAAAATTTCAGATTTACACTAAATAGTTAATTCACAATGGTATACATTATTCTCATTGGTCTTTGAAACTCGGGTTTTAACAAGAAATAGTTTGTATAGAAAAAAAAAAAGGAATCCTAATGAAGTCTTACTTCGAGAAAAAAAAAAAAGGTTAAAGAAGAAAAGATTGAAATCTCTAAACTTCTCATTCTATATATATATTGGGTTGATTCTTCGTACACACTCCAAAATCCTATTTAGTGACGACAGTCTAAGTAGAATTTACACTGTGTGGGCCTTTTCACCCTTGTGGACCTGCGTAAAGTTAAACTGTTCACACTAACTCTGTCAACTTCCCCTCGGCTCATT
This sequence comes from Cordylochernes scorpioides, assembly GCA_030710605.1. Taxonomy (NCBI): domain Eukaryota; kingdom Metazoa; phylum Arthropoda; class Arachnida; order Pseudoscorpiones; family Chernetidae; genus Cordylochernes; species Cordylochernes scorpioides. The sequence goes on along the minus strand of CP092863.1, from coordinate 115,778,319 downwards.
ACTTCTGAGTTCGCTCTGGTTGTCACTTAGCGGTTGTTATTAGAAATTTCCTTCATGTATTTATACAGTATGAGGCATAGTAGTTAAAGGTTGCATTTCCATGAGTTCATCTCTCTTACAACATGCTGAAACGAAATCAAATGTGGTTATAAGATCACTGTCTATGTGGTAACAGGTGCACATTGGATTGGGAAAGGACTAAGTTATTTCGCCCTTTTTGATACCAATTGTAACTGGGTTTTCTGTTGAGTTATGATGATACACTGAGAATTTGATAGGGAAATTATTTTGTAGACTTTGTTGCATATCAGGGGTCTTGTTTGTTCCTGGGTTAGAAATTTTATATTATTCCTTACTGTCAGTCTGATAATTACATTCCTGGCTCATGAGATAGGTGTGCAACTTGTATAATTCACTGTGGAAATATATGTGGACATTTAAGAATTTATAGAGGTATATTTAATATGGAGTCGTCACCTCAGCTCGATCGATCCACATTTTGTTCTGGAATTAGCGTCATATTCTAGATGGACTTCACTGCCTCATCTATAGTCCAGGCATATCACCTTAAATGTCCATTTTAGGAAACGTCATCTCGTCCTAGACCTTTCTTTTCTGCATGCTGGCACATCTTCAATGACATTTCCAATGTGGGGAACACACCCTTTTGGCGGTCTATCGGTATCCAGTGATCATACTTGGCAGAAAACGTCGTCAAAGGGGGCCTCCCTCCTTGCGTGTCTAGCCATCTAATCCAATCACGATACCGCCTCACGCCTATAGGTTCCGAATTATATTCAATGTAATATCTTTGCTCGGGTGTCCCGACTTTATCAATCTTTATTCACAGCCTTTAGGTGATTTTACTCCGCACTGGAGGCTCGCATTCCGCTAACTTCCTCATTATATACAAGTGTTAAATCGAGCCTCGATAAACTCTCCTGTCTCCTATACCCCCATTATTAGATAGATCCTGTCTCTAACACAGGTGGCTTTTGCTGCCTTGTCATTAGCTTAAAGCTGTCCAAGCACACCTCGGGATATCTCAGCTGTCTTGTAGACACAAGCTCCAGTCATCTCCTTTCCTTTGAATATTTTAAAAGATTATCCCAGGTAGTTGTCATAAGTTAATAAATAGTTCCACAGTGATTAAAAGGTACTCGCGCAAATTGGTCACCAGATCCACTCCTTGAGATTCTGCCATTGGAATGTTAAAACCAGATTTCTATCCATTATTGATTTCAAATAAAAAAGGTTTTACGAAGAGAAAAGAAAAAAAAGGTGCGTCTTTCTATGGTGATCAAACTTCTCTCTTCACGGGTACGCTAACTGGTTCTTCAATTCTATTTTCACCTTAAGGCTCATATATTTGCCACTCTCCCAATCCATTATGCGTTAAAAAAAATAAAATCGAATAACTATAATTCAGCATGTTAGCCCTAATCTGGATGCACAGGCTAGTATGATTTGATAGAAAGCACTATTAAAATGAAGTTAAGATATTTGTATCCAGCAATAATTATCAGTACTCACCTCTGCTGTGAGAAAATTATATCAGAGCTATGATAAAAAAAAATGCTAAGTCATTTCAGTAGACTACTGTAACGCACTGATTACCGTTCTAAATTTGAACCATGGCAATCCAACCCCATTTCTCATACTGTATGAAATAATTTAAGAAATAAAATAAAATAGGATAAAAATTGTAATCAATGGTGCTCGCAATAGAATACAAAATGATTGAGACACAGAACATTATAAATAATGTCCAGCAAGCAGGATACCCAACCACCTTTATATTAAAACATCTCCACAAAAGTATAGCAATCAATAACCCAATAAACAAAACCACAAATATCTATAGGGCGATTTGTTACATTCCATACTCACAAACATCTATAACCATAGCCAACTACTTAAGAAACTTCGGCATCCAAACATATTACAGTAATTCCCCTAACATGGGCTCCACCATTAAAATCCACTATCTAAAATAATCCTACTATCATAAAATCCACTAACCAAAACAGAGAATAAAAGGCAATATATTCCGTAGAGTGTAACAGCTGCCAAGCCAAATACGCAGGGGAGACAGGAAGGAGAGTCAGCAATAGAATATATGAACATAGACGCAACGTTATTAATCAAGACAATAGGTCTCTAATTTTCCAATACTGCAAAGGAACAGGTCACACTTTCGCATTAGGAGAACCTAGAATACACATTACAATAACATAAACAGCAAATATCAAAGGCTTATAATTGATTCTCTATTATTCAAAAAACACAATAGCATTAATAGAAAATAGATTTGCCCGAAACATATAACACAATATATCCTAGTACCAGCTAATAATATCAACAATAATATAAGTAACTTATATGTAATAGCCAATAACTATTATAAAACTACTTAAATAATAGAATTTCTAACCTATAAGATAATTCTTAGAATATAGCAAACAATAGTAGAATATGTGTAAATACCTTAACCAAAAAAAAAAAAGTCTTAAGAAAACAAATAATATGCAAAACTTCCTAATGTATATATATATATGTACATAGAATCATAATAGTTTTAGCATCAGGCGACGTTATATTTTCTTGATATATTGTATATGTTTCTCCTGTAGAAGGGCGGACAAGCTCGAAAGCTTGAGAAGACCAGAATAAAAGATACTCATCCCCATAAACGTTTTACTTTGATATCAGAAATCAATGATAATATTAAGGTTTTGCCACGAACAATGTGAATCGTAAAAGACAGCGGCGAGAGATGCGGTATACACCGCCTCAACATAACTTTCATTGCCTGATAAAATGCCAGTGAAACGGGAAGCATAAATTAAAATTCACGATTTATAATAGACTGTTAATCTCAGGATGCGTGGACTACTTCACCAATACTTAAAATAGTATGGCTTTTCATTAGGTATATATTTCTAAAGTATAGGGGATGAAACATATATAAATTCGAGCCCCGCGGCGGGCGACATTGTTGCGTTCCCTGGTTTGGATAGATGAAAAGGGAGGATACACGATGTGACTTATTAAAGTTTCCTTACTTAAATATATATATATATAGCAATTTAGGCCAACAACCCCATGTATATAACCCGCAGCAAGACCTTAATGTTGTATAATAGAAGCACAGCTGTCAATGATGCACTATCGACATATGTCTTTACATCATCACATGTAATGCAATTTGTGCAAACAGGATAAATAAAGAAAAAATAAAAGGGGGGGAAACTCTGTAATTGATTAAGAGTTTGAGTTAAAGCAGGGATCGAGCATATAATATTGTCAGAACAAAGGTCTAGAGATGGAAACAACCACGACACTAGTATACAATTTCATCAGACAACCCATGAAATCGTTATTAAATTGGGCAATCTATAAAAGACTCCCTCTGGAGGTTTAGCAACCCACTGAAGACGCTGGGAGCTATTTCATAGAGGAAAATTATAGCAACAGATCTCTATAATTTCTACAGATCAACTGTAAATAGATTCATATTAAGGCATTTTTATAGCCCAAATAACACAAACAATAGTCAAACATACAAATCTGTTTGCATCATGCCGTACCCTCCTAACAGCGTAACAATAGCCCGAGGAATCAGAAAATATGGTATAATGGTAAATATGATGGAATAACGCACTGAAACACATAAAAGTACAAACATTACTAAAACCTGACAGATAGATACCCTCAAAGTAGCCCTAATAAAGTCGTAATTTGCAACTGTCGCTGTGTCAATATATCACAGCAAAGATATAGTACACAACTCTATTCCAACAGAGTCGGTAGTTCTATATTTATTACAATTTGTGAAATTGAGGTGTGGGGGGTAGTACCATAAAGCAAAAGGAATGAAATATGTATGAGAGGAAACAAGAAAATTTCTCTAGATATTTATTTAAATAAATTAAAATTTGGGAACATGTCTATACTGACGAGATATGCTATTTACATAGTAAAATTTAGATAGAGGTGACCTGAAGTTACTTTATAGCCCTTTAGGGCCCATGCGAAATCTAGGTTGGTTACTACACAAAAAGGGGGGGGGGGCGCTAAGTCATAATGACAAATGGCTTACCTTTTCTCGAAAGTGCCGGCAAAGGTCTGGTCTCCCGTCTGAAGGCTGTCCTCTCACTGAGCGACTCAGATTGAATCTGCCCTTTGGCAAAGAAACCCTCTTTTATTCTTGTCTCTCTCCGTTTTCATTCGCTGGCCGCGCCAAAGTTTTTATTGGCTGGCATTTTCATTCGCCGAAAGAAACACCAATCAAAATGGCCAACGGCTCCAGTATACAATTTCATAGACGCCCCAGGCCTCTCCCATCAAAATAGAACATATAGTATTACCAAAACAAAAAAAAATCTAAAGAGAGAAACAGCCACGGCACTAGTGTAAAATTTCAGACCCCAGGCCCCCCCTCCACATGGATTGAAATACTATCCTCCCTTTTCTCGGGACGGTATATATATCGCCCCCCCCCCCCCCCCCCCGTCTTGGCTAAAAATCGACCCAGGCCCCTTTTACCTGGACTGTAATGTGATGCTTCCTTTTTTCGGGAAGGATATTTATAAGGCTTAGTCTTTTAGAAATCTTCCTTCTCCATTTCTTCTTGTCACCTTTACCTAAATTTTTGGTGAGGGGAATATATGTACATATGAAACAACAGTTTCCAGCTCGGATGTCTCTGGATGTCTTCTTCTCCACCAGGCATCAGCTTTCGGCATGGAAGTCTGGTGTCACCAAGTGTCTAAGTTTCTGGGCAAAAAAAATGGTCTATAAGTCTATGTGGGAGGGAAGCCATGTATCCATTTTTTTTTATGTTGATTATACATACGCCTTCTGTTGGGGTATGGTTACAAAAACGTGCCCCAACACATTCAGAGACAGGTCGTTGTTGTTTCCAAAGAAAAAGTCCTTTCTATAGGTTCCGATGTTGCCAAACTTCCCTACTCTGTGATGAAAATAATTATAAATAAAAAAAATTAATATGAGCTAATATACTGGTATATCTTGTGTAGGAGATCTAATTCATCTTGGTCAAAACTCAAAGATTGTGCTGATGTTTTAACATACCTGACATGGTACTGATAACGTCACAGCTGAAGGCTTCAGTCTCTATCTAGGCCTTACAGTCGCCAGAACTTTGAAGATTTGAGGGTTAAGACTGAGACAATGTTAGGGGGAATTCTTAACATATATGAGCCGAAAGATTTTGCTCTCATATACAAACTTAAATATATTAAACTCAATGGAGAGGGAGATGAAAGAGTTTTTTTAAAGGGGAACAGTAAATAATATATACAATACACATAGTAAATACTCTTATTAATCTCCAAAATCTATTAATTGATATAAAAAAACAAAAAAGATTAGAAGAGAGATTTTTAAAAACGAGGAGTTTCATTATTTCAAACTAGCAAGCTTTTACACCAAAAGATCAATTTGTAATAACAATAAAACGTCGCGTTTATAATATTTTGATTTATATTGATAAAGTTATTATACAGTGATGATGTTACATAGGGAGAGCTCCCTTTTGAATTCATCACAAGTTTTTGAATCACATTTATTAAAGATGACGCAAAGGAAATGAATTTCATGTAGTAGCTGCTTCTTTGAATTTATTGAACACTTTGTTCAGGATATAAGATATCATACAATAGATGCTTCAGTTTCTAAGTTTTTTGAACAGATATTTCTCTTATATGACACTAAAGAAATCAGACTGCCTATTTTATTTGGTCTCATTGAACCTTATTGTTTGACAGACCACTATTCAACCTTTGTTACAGGAAATTTCTTTCACAAACACGATATGCGACTTTTCAGGAACAAACATGGGATGTAGCTGAAGCTCCCTTCAAAAGAAATCTGCATTTCCTTTTTATTTCAGACATTCTATTCCAACTACACGTGTCAAATCTTATTCTAAAACTGTTTCTTTTCTATCTCAAGCACTGTTTGCTTAGTGTAAAATAAACCAATTTATTTTTGGTTTCTCCTTGGTTTTTTTATTCAATAGATAATTCCACCAATTCTATTACAATTTTGAATTACAAATTACTTATATTCAAAAACGAACCTGAACTTTATATCAAATTTTTATTCATATTTCAAAGAATTTATATAATTTCTGAGATAAGCATAAGAGAAAAAGCAGAAAATAATAAAATTCACCATGTTTAAAATAAGATAAATTTTATCCCAAAATGTATTTGTGAAGAAACGCAAATATGTTGACAATTCTAATGCCTTCACTAACTTGCTAAACCATTGAGAGTTGATATTGAAAATTAGAAAATTATTTTTATTAAACTATCTGAATTAGAAACAATAGGCGCTCAATGCATATTCTGGATTTATAAATTACACCACCTTGTAGTTTAACAAAGAAATGGTCATCGAGAAGCATCACATTTTTATCAAGAGCTGGAAAAAATACCTGAGAGAATTTCTTGATTTTCATAAGCTGATAGCTGTTTAAAAATAATTAATCATGTATTCCGCAAAATATTTCTTCAGTATATGAAATTTCTACGCTATGGAATATAGTTGTCTGATTCTACAATCACAAAAAGTGCAAACAATAATTTTTATGTTGGTAAAAATTAGCTAAATACTGGAGGTACATTTTCTATTGAACCACTTTCTAATATTTATTTCTATAACCGAGATCATGGCAATTATTTTTTAGATTTAACATTTTAAAGGGGTATTTTCGGGGCAGAAATATGGCAGACATAACTTTGCAAGTGATCATTCCTTCGATTATTTCTGCGATATTATATACAAAATTTTCTCTTGAGTGTAACATTGATTAAAACTAATATAAATCAAGTGATGTCTGTTTTCTTTTTGCTAAACGCTCAAATAGAAACCCATATATTTTATTTTTAAAAATTAATCATCTATTTTCAAAAGAGCATACACATTATTGTTAATGAAAATATTCCCCTAATTTGATATTATTTACTCATGAGTATTTTAAAGAAAACCACGAAACTCGCATAAAGACGATTTTTATTGTTGATTTTATTGAGATGCATTTTAACTGTTTAGAGAAAATTACCTCTAAAAAAACAAGGCTATCTCTAATATCATTTCAATGTCTGTGCATGAACAGCAATATGGTCTTTTAATAAAATGAGTAAAAAAACATAGGAGGATAATTATTGAGGATTGATCTATGAATGTTCAGAATGCTTTTACTAATTCTTTTCTTGTGTGATTCTATACACGCTTTGAAAAATTATCTTTTTTTTTTTTTTATAAAATGAAAATTTTGTGAAAATTTAAAAATCAAAAGAATCGCGTTTAAATAGCATAAATAAATTCCCTTTCTAATAATAAATTAAACCTATAATTTAAAAGAATTTTAAAGATTTTTTGAAAGCAAATAATTTAGAAATAATTTTATATAAATTAACTTGGTTTCCTCTGATCGCAAATTAGAGCTTTAATTTATTTTAAAATCAATATTAAGTTATCTCTTGTTATTTATGAATAATAATAACTACTCATTTTTAAATTACTTATAATATAAAAATGATATTTAATTCTCTTAACTTTATTTATTAGCCAAAAAATTAAGTGACTATTTCACAAACGAGAGCTGTGACAGCTGTGACACGTGATAGGCTTTCAGCCATTCAGAGGGGCAGTAACTTGCGCCTTGTTCCTTCCAATAACCATTGTCGCCATGTTTATCTCATTTCGATAACTTATCTAAAAATAATTTATTCATGGCTTTAGAAGTAACATAGAGTTAAATTATATTGTCCGTGGGACATAAAAAATCATGGAGAGATCATGACGCACCCCTGTGACATTACAAATGGGGCGAGTCTTGAAGACTGCCACACAAATTTGTTCGCCTTAGTAAGTATACATTTTGTACCCAAACATTTTTGATCGTTCTCATTGGAGGAGGATACTTGAGCTTATAACCTTTAATTTCCCGATAAAATGACATTATATACGGAAGCGATTAATATATTTATAAGAAGAACTAATAAAAAAAAAGAGTTTTAATAAGAAATTATTAGAATGTTTATCGATTCTAGACATTGCTTACAAAATAACGGCCTAAGTAGGTCCATAAAGACAATTTCTTTGTAACAATTTTTAACACGTCATTATATATCAAAAAATAACTCGACATTAACCCGATAAACATTTTATATATTTTATTTTATCTTAAAAACAAATATATATCAAGAACATCAAACATTGAAATAATTTGTTTATGTTTAGCAAATGATTAATAACCATATAATATATTAGTTTATATATATTAATTTAATATATTTACATCGCTTAAGCAATAGAATATAACGATACTGAAGCAACTTGTACTTGGAATTTAATTTTCAAAGCTATTATGCAAGTTGACCATTTAGGCTTAGTTATTTTTGCCATCCAAACAAATATTTAATCAACTTAATGGATCATTATTATTATTACTAATTAATATATATATTTATTATATACATTTAACATTAAATATGATTGTACTTTATTTTATTTTGAATATATTTACAATTATTTTGACATTTGTATTTAATCATAACCAATGCATTTAATATCTTTTGATATGACATTTTATTTTCTTTTGAAATTATATTGATTTAAAATTTCATAAAATGAAATAAACATTGAATTCCCCCTTTTATTTTTTTTATAAATACTAAACATGATAAAAATCAAAATGATAAATACACAAAGTGTATACACAAGAATCACAATTTTTTAAATACATCAATGTTTACTTATTTAAATGCGCCAAGTGCAAAAGAGAAGTTGCAAGATTACACATATTGATATAATTATAATTTTTAAATGATTAAATATTTTTTAAATATTTTTTTTTTTCCATACAAACATATCACAGCCATTTAACTTTCAATTTAAGTTAAACTAAGAACAATGAAAATGTACTTTATAAGTAGTTTATACCCATCTTTAAAAAAAAATATATATATATTTAATAAAAAACTGAAATTTTTTATTTTTACTCTCCTATCACTATTTGTATTACACCTGACCTAAATAGTTTATGGATATAGAAGCGACCTTTTAAAAAAAAAAAAAAAGCAATTATTGCAAGTTGTAAACCAATTACATTTAAAACAAAAACATTTTATAAAAAATCTAAATTTATTTTATACATCATAAGATACAATTTGGATTATAGATTATAAACATAAGGTAATAATAAGACCAAATCCAAATTAATTTCTATATTTTCCATATATAATAATAAAATCCAAAAAAAATCTTATTTATTTATTTGGATAGGGTCATATATTACCTTATATTTAATTTATACATTTTAAATTTATTTCTAAAAAAAAAAGTATTATTTTAGAATACTAGAGTTTGGTTTCTATTTTTAATTTTTTTTCATACAAACGTATAAAAAAAATGTATTTGCATATAAAAAAATAAGTTGTCATTAAGTGGCTGGTCTATAGTCAAAATGAATATACAACGCTCACAGACCAATTGTTTCTTCTGTGAGGTATGAATTTATCAGTAGGATAAGATCTGGTTATCTAGAAGAAGTCAGCTACCAATTATCTCTCTCTTCGATGTTCTTGTAGCAGCGCTACTAGCAAGGTTTATTCTACTTTTGGTTTTCTTACCTCAAGACCTTTTTTTGTTTTATCATTTCTTTTTTTCTCTCTCTCTCTATGTCGAATTCCAACAGCCATTACACAGGATCAAATCCTGTATTGAACACTTTTTCTTTTTTTTGATAAGTCACAATTTGGATTATAGATTATAAACACAAGGTAATAAGACCAAATCTAATGATAAGTCACAATTTGGATTATAGATTATAAACACAAGGTAATAAGACCAAATCTAATGATAAGTCACAATTTGGATTATAGATTATAAACACAAGGTAATAAGACCAAATAAATAAATAGTGTGTGACGTTTCGGTAACAGCATTGTTACTATCTTCAGACAAAAGTAATAAATGAGAAATTGAAAAAAATATTTGAGAAATTTGAAAAATATTTCTCATTAAGTACTTTTGTCTGAAGAGGGTAACAACGCTGTTACCGAAACATCACACACTATTTATTTATTTGGCCTTATTACCTTTTGTTTTTTCTTTTTTTTTTATGAATAATAATTTTAAAAAAATTCTCCAATGGCCTCCCTTCCTTCGATTCTTTCAAAAGTCTTATTCTCTCACTCTTGCACTTTGTTTCACTTTACAGTTGGAACCTCCCATGAGAGACTATCTCAAAAACATGGTTACTCCTGGAGCTATACGTTTCATTGCAGGTTGGGTTAGTTCCAGGACACAAGTTATATATTTAACAAAGGTGGCAGGAGCCACTCTTTGAGATAGCCATCCTTCCATCTCGAAGGAAGATATACCCAGTTCACAGTCAGTCTTGTTCCTCTACTCCAGCCTTACTCCAAACTACATCTCTGTAAAGGACACCTAGTTGAAGAGACAGGGAGAGGTGTCCTTTTACTGCAAAATTGGTATATAGTTGGGGAAAAAAAAAAGGTAATTTTTGGTGATGAAAACTGTCCTTTGTGGAGAGTTGGTCCTCTACAGAGGGTCATCTCATGGAGAGGTTATCTCCACCAGCATGCACTCGGCTGGCTGGAACACAAGCTGGTGATAACAGGTGTCCGTCACAATTACATCAGGTTTGATTTAGAGCTGTGTTGGTTCATTGACATTTTTGCCATCTGCTTTTCTTTCCTGGCCTGGGCCTCGGTGGTTCAAGTCCACCCCTCAAACAAATCAATTCATTTTGGACTCTTGTATCTCAAACCATAGGGATGATTGAATGAATGGTACAAACCATTGATTTTTCTACAGCCACTACCCGGCATTGAATCCAGCATAGGGCACTTTTTTTTTTTCTGAAGAAAAAATAATTGCATTTGTTGATTTTCTTGTAAAAGTCCAACCCTCACCACCGAGTGTTCACAGGCTCTGGGATACTTGTAAGTTTTGATTTAAAATAAACGTTCATCCCTGATTCATTTTTATTACACTTGTAAGTGGGAAAGTCCAAACTGCTTACTCAACGTGTCTACGCATGTAGTATACTTACAGTATAAAATAGTTACTACCTACCTTAGTAATCAGAGATAAGATAAAAAATGATTTCTCAAACCATTATAGGTAATAAGACCAAACCCAAATAAATAAAGTGTGTGTGACATTTCGATTATTTCTAATCCAAATTGTATACTTTATCAAGATTTCAAACTATTTTTCCCCCATTTAAAAGGTCAATTCTCAACCTGCCAAACCCAAACCACATCATTGACTGTTTTGGTTCATCCATTGATGAGCTCTACTCATTCCCAGCAGAAACCATCAACAAGCTCTACAGACTTGATACCCTGATATGATTGAGTATGGAGATATGAATTTTATCCAGATTACACAAAACAAGGTTATACTCGATTGGCCTCAACAGTAATTTTAAAGGCAAGGAGTGTTTAGTATAAAATTATCACAGTGAACAATGGAGTAATACATTTTATAAAAGAAATATTAAGAGCGGGACTGATGAGCTTGAGTTCAGTTATGTGTAAGGGCTGTGTACAATGTATTTACATATAGATACATATAGACAGGTCACTTTTAATGTAAATTACATTGTACTACATATTTAAAATCAGGCGCTATTTATAGGGCCGCTATAGACAGGTTTAACTGTATTTTAAATGTATATATTTAGATGCCTGTTAAAGAGTTCTTAAACTCGTGAAAGCTTGCTATATATAATACATTTTAAAAGAAATCTTTTGCAGAAAGTAGTCAATTAAATATTTGAGAATGTTTAAATGTTTTCCCGCGTTATGGATACAAAGCTTGGCAAAGAACTCTGAACCAATAATTTCTCCTTTGACCTCTAGGGAATGTTGAAAGAAGAATTTGCAAGATCTGTCTGGGAGAACCTGTTTGCAGCAAAAGCAAAACTGCAGCAAGGGCCAAATGCTGTGTCTATCTCCTTGTTAATTGATTTAATAAAAAGAGGAACAAGTTGGACAGACTTCAAGTTGTGGTATTGAAACCCTTACAACTGTCTTCTACTAGAACTTATTTTCCCCATTGATCAGCATAATTCACATGTTTTCCTGGCATGATATTCATTCATGTAAGTTGGACAGACTTCAAGTTGTGGTATTGAAACCCTTACAACTGTCTTCTACTAGAACTTATTTTCCCCATTGATCAGCATAATTCACATGTTTTCCTGGCATGATATTCATTCATGTAAGTTGGACAGACTTCAAGTTGTGGTATTGAAACCCTTACAACTGTCTTCTACTAGAACTTATTTTCCCCATTGATCAGCATAATTCACATGTTTTCCTGGCATGATATTCATTCATGTAAGTTGGACAGACATCAAGTTGTGGTATTGAAACCCTTACAACTGTGTTCTACCATACTAGAACTTATTTTCCCCATTGATCAGCATAATGCATATGTTTTCCTGGCATGGTATTCATTCATGTAAGTTGAACAGACATCAAGTTGTGGTATTGAATCCCTTACAACTGTGTTCTACGATACTAGAACTTATTTTCCCCATTGATCAGCATAATTCATGTTTTCCTGGCATGATATTCATTCATGTAAGTTGGACAGACATCAAGTTGTGGTATTGAATCCCTTACAACTGTCTTCTACTAGAACTTATTTTCCCCATTGATCAGCATAATTCATATGTTTTCCTGGCATGATATTCATTCATGTAAGTTGGACAGACATCAAGTTGTGGTATTGAAACCCTTACAACTGTCTTCTACGATACTAGAACTTATTTTCCCCATTGATCAGCATAATGCATATGTTTTCCTGGCATGATATTCATTCATATAACTCTTGATTGAAAAATAAAGAGTTCCCTAATCTATAATGCTCTCAATTTAGTCCCTCGTAGTACGACTCCCGTCGTAGGACTGATAAGTCCAAAAAAACTTGAAAATAAAAAGTTGTACACAAGGTAATAAGACCATATCCAAATAAATAAATAGTGTGACGTTTCGGTAACAGTGTTGTTACCATCTTCAGACAAAAGTACTGAATGAGAGAATTTTACCACAGCATGCTTTTAAATAGTTACTGTTATCAAGTGTGTAAACGATTTGTCTGAAGATGGTAACAACGCTGTTACCGAAACGTCACACTATTTATTTATTTGGATATGGTCTTATTACCTTGGGTTTATAATCTACAATCCAAATTGTGCCTTATCAAAAAGTTGTACAAGAAACTTAGCCCTGGAAGCATATTTTATATATAATAATGCATATGTGATTAAACTTGAGGCTATCACAAACCACAAAATTTCCTGAAATAAAGTACCCATTTTTGTTTTTCTCCAATCAACTTTTTTTTTTCCCAAAGAAAAATTCATAAAAGACTGTTATATAAAATGTCATCTAGAAAACTGTTCAAGTTTGTGAGACCCTGTGCATATGCAATAATGAAGTGCCTCTCCCTTCTCATATGTGTCTTGATTGATTTGACTGCCAATAATGGCTTCAGATGGTGTTTAGATGACCAAAAAAAGTTCAATTCTGTGTGTGCGCATGCAATGACAAAAAAAGAAATGCCATCCCATGCACATAAGTCTTTATTGATTGACCGTCCATAATGTCATCAGTTGATGCTTGGAATCAGAAGGAAGTTATTGAGAAAATGTCAACAAGGACCATGGACCACATAGTTGTAACATCAAATGTCAAAAACCAAAAATACAAAGCTGATTCCTATATCTGACAAGATGGAAACATGAGAGTATGACATTGCAGGGGTATAAAGCTGAGAATATATTTACACTCATTGACAAAATTTATGGAAGTAAGAGTCTTTGATGTTGCAGGTTATCAATTTTTTTCGAAGGAGACTGAGTCAATTTTGTTCGCACTTGGTTATCTCGTGTGTCTTCCATAAAGGTCACTGTAATATCTTTCAGAGTTATAATCCCGATATACATGCTAAAAGGTACAACTTCCTTAAGTTTTGTCCATGAGTGTAGATTTCTCTCAGAAGTAATCGAGGGAAGAGAAGTCCAATAATGGATTGATGTGACTTCAACCAAAGCCATCTCCCTAAAGTAACGGATTTTGGGAATATGTGTCAATATGGTGGTCTATATCCAACTCCTTACATGGCGATCAGATTCAGGAGAAAGACCCATGAAAAACTGTGAAGATGAGATTTGTCACAGAGGGAAAGGGGAAGAAAAATTAGCGGATGAAAGCTAACCAGAAATGAAACAAAAAGTGTGAAAACTCTTTGGTCTCTCTCTGGAAATGGAAAAAAATATGGATTAAAGTATATCTAAGCCTATTGAGAGGACACTCCTGCTAGAGAACACATCTCTACATTAGAACATACTCCATGAGAGGACACCTCTCTACAGTAGAACATACTCCATGAGAGGACACTCCCGCAAGAGGACATCTCTCTACAAAAGACTGTTTTCATCTGCAAAATTACCATTTTTTACTATTTTGCAACTCTCCTGTAAGAGGACAACTCTCCTTAAAGGACACTTGGGCTCTGCAACTAAATGTTATCCTTTACAGTGAGGTTGTACTGTGTGTATATATATGTTGAAGATGGTGGTGGAAAAGTCACACAGAATGTGGATGAAGAGGAGGGGAAAAAAACCAGTGTGGACCAAATGTTGGTTTGACCTAATTGAACCAGAGGAAGAAAAAGGTTTCCCCCTTGATGCTCCCTCTCCTTCCTCACAAAGGGAACTTGTTGTGTTGAGACAGTTGGTGGTATCATTTCTGACACTGTCGCCTCCTTAAACTTCAAATACAGTAGAAACTACCTCTCTGTAAAGGACAACACCTAATTGCAGAGGAAAAGTGTCCTTTAGGGAGAGGTGTTACTCTTACTGGAGAGTTGATAAATTGTAAAAATGGTAATTTTGCAAATGAAAACTGTCCTTTGTAGAGAGGTGTCCTCTCATGGAGGTTCTACTGTACCACTTCAATACAAAGCAATAACTTGCCATCTATACATAGAAAATTGGAATCCTTTAAGCACGGATGTTTCTTTTACACACAAAACAAATTCCTCAGTCCTTACCATGATGACAAAAATATATTGGGAAGGCTTAGCTTGGTGAAACTCTCCCAGCGGTTTAGCCAATTTAATCTACCAGACTGCTTCTCTTAGAGTTCTAATACTGTATTGGACGATTCTGCTTATATATGTTACACTGAAGGGTGGAATCTTAGAAATGGTATTCAATCAAACTATGGACATAAGCTTTTAGAACAGTATAATTACATATAAATACTTTTCTTTAGTCATGTATTTTCAAAAGTAATTTGTGCCAATGTTTTTTACTACTACATGATCTGATCACAATTTGGATTATAGATTAGAACTACAAGGTAATAAGACACTAAATCCAAATAAATAGTGAGTGACGTTTTAGTACAAATAGTGTGTGAAGTTACAATTTTGATGGCATCTTCTGGGAATGTGTAGATATGCGGTGTACTTACAGTAAAATTAGTCACCAAATACTACCAACCATGATTATCACTGCCTGTATGGCATGTACTAGGAATAATTAGGACCAAGATGTTAGGTTGCTATAGTACTATAGCTTGACTGCCTTCAGAGAGCACAAAGCTCAGTATTCTGACAACAAGGAACTAACTAAAGAGAACCATTTATGGAACAACCGCCCAATAATGTCAAAGCCTCATATTTAAGGGCAATAAGGAGCACCTTGATAGGTTAATGGAACAAATGAAGTGGTTCAGTGGTATCTCTCCCCTATTGATTGGGCACGTTGTTGTAATAACAAATGTTAAGCAACAGCGTTATTGATGTTTTCTCTGGGATCAATGGATGCCACCAGCTCTGATTCCTCCTCTAACTGCTCCTAGTTGAGATATGCTTAGGCTACTCATTACTTCATTACATTTCTCTGTGTGTGTAGTTTTTTTTTCTTTCAATTTCAAATTAAAATGCGACTAGCTGGTTAAACACACTAAAATGGTTCCCAATACAGTCGGACACCTACAAAAGTACTGAATTGAAAAAAGATTCCAAAATTTTTGTCTAATGATGGTAACAATGTTGTTACCGAAACGTCACACACTATTTATTTATTTGGATTTATTCTTATTACCTTGTGTTTATAATCTATAATCCAAATTGTACCTTATTACCCATTTCATTACATTCCTTGTTTCCTTTTGTGTAGTTTGTTTTTCTTTCTTTTAATTTCAAATTGAATTGGGGCTAAAATTGTCTCCAAACCAGTCCAACTTCTACAAAAGTACTGAATTGAAAAAATATTAACTACTTTTTGTCTGGAAGTTGGTAACAATGGATTCAGTACTTTTGTTTGATGATGGTAACAATGCTGTTACCAAAACATCACACACTATTTATTTATTTGGCTTTGATCTTATTACCTTGTGTTTATAATCTACTAGCCGAATGACCCGGGCAACGCCCGTGTTTTACCCGATTGAATGTTTTGATTCAAATACTATTTGTTACAATTATAAATTGGCGCCTTATATAAATGCATGTTAGTTAATAACTCTAGCCTATGTGCTTTATCTGTCTATGTACTGTTGGCTTCCGTAGGCGTCTCTTACTGGGAAAAAGAAAGAGAGGATTCCATTTGGTTATTAACTAATATATGCATTTATTTAAGGAGCGACCCCCTCCAACACAATGGTTACAAAAACAAAAAAGCGAGTGGGGGGGGGGGCAAAGGTGGCGTGATCGTAGCCGACCAATAGGGGGGCGCCATTCCAAAAAAAAAGCAAACGGTGACAGAGATGACTGATGAAGAATGGCGCTCGTAACTGTATATAGAATAATACAAATTGTGCCTTATCACCCATTTCATTACATTCCTTGTTTCTTTCAATTTCAAATTAAATTGGGACTAGCTGGGTAAGCACACTGTCCCCTATACAGTCCAACACTTACAAGGATTGAAAAAATATTCCAAACTTTTTGTCTGATGATGGTTACAACGCAGTCCAACAAATCTTAACTTAAATCAAACACCCTCAAGGGATACATTATTTTTGGTTGAATTTAAAAGCTGGTGTGTTGAATTTGTAAGTCATTTAAGCATATATAGGCTTTTTTTTTTTGGCTTATCCCTAGTACCTGTGGTACAGGCCATGATAATCATGGTGGGTAGAAGGCGACTGCTTTTACTGTAAGTGCACCACATGTCTACAAATGTGAAAAGCAGTTTGACTTTGCACTTACAAATGTGCCAGAGCCCCGTTTGGTTACTTGCACTCGCTGGTGGGGTTGGACTTTTGCAAGAATCGGGGGCCATTGGAGAATTTATATATAGGCTGATTGGTTAGAGTGAAAAATAGGTTGAATTAAAGTAAGTGTATAGTTGGTTGTGTGTATGGCAGTTGTACCTTTTATCATGTAACCCGGGATTTAGACAATAACTCTGAAAGATATTACACTCACCTTTATTGAAGACATACAAGATAACCAAGTGTGAACATCCTCTGTCTCCTAAAAAATAAATGATGACCAGAGACATAAAATTCTTTCCACTTCCTTAAGTTTTGTTTGTAAGTGTAAATAAGTTATACTGGTTTATATGCATTCCCAATTTATTATTATAATTTTTTTTCAAACAAATATATATCAAAGGGCAACATTTGTGCAATTTGTAAACTGAAAAAATATTTTGGGAAGCTTAGCTCATCTATCCCTGGTGAAATTTCCCAACAATTTCACTAAATTAATCAACCATATTGCAACCACTTTTGTTCATTCTGCAGTTACACTCATGGACAAAACTGAAGGAAGTGGGAAGTCTTGATATCACAGGTTGTCTTTTTTTAAAGAGACAGAGGCTGTTCACACTTGGTTATCTCGTGTGTCTTCAATAAAGGTCACTGTAATATCTTTCAGAGTTATAATCCCGATATACATGCTAAAAGATACAACTTCCTTAAATTTTGTCCATGAGTGTATCTTTCAGAGTTATTGTCTGAATCCCGATATACATGCTAAAAGGTACAACTTCTTTAAGTTTTGTCCATGAGTGTATCTTTCAGAGTTATTGTCTGAATCCCGATATACATGCTAAAAGGTACAACCTACTTAAGTTATGTCCATGAGTGTATCTTTCAGAGTTATTGTCTCAATCCCGATATACATGCTAAAAGGTACAACTTCCTCAAGTGTTGTCCATGAGTGTATCTTTCAGAATTATTGTCTCAATCCCGATATGTATGGTAAAAGGTACAACTTCCTTAAGTTTTGTCCATGAGTGTATCTTTCAGAGTTATTGTAACAATCCCGATATACATGCTAAAAGGTACAACTTCCTTAAGTGTTGTCCATGAGTGTATCTTTCAGAATTATTGTAACAATCCCGATATACATGCTAAAAGGTACAACTTCCTTAAGTTTTGTCCATGAGTGTATCTTTCAGAGTTATTGTAACAATCCCGATATACATGCTAAAAGGTACAACTTCCTTAAGTGTTGTCCATGAGTGTATCTTTCAGAATTATTGTAACAATCCCGATATACATGCTAAAAGGTACAACTTCCTTAAGTTTTGTCCATGAGTGTATCTTTCAGAGTTATTGTAACAATCCCGATATACATGCTAAAAGGTACAACTTCCTTAAGTGTTGTCCATGAGTGTATCTTTCAGAATTATTGTAACAATCCCGATATACATGCTAAAAGGTACAACTTCCTTAAGTTTTGTCCATGAGTGTATCTTTCAGAATTATTGTAACAATCCCGATATACATGCTAAAAGGTACAACTTCCTTAAGTTTTGTCCATGAGTGTATATTGCTTCTGTACTTGAAGATTTACATTGATGACGACGGTGTTAAAGAAACTATGGAATCTGAGTTGTGGTAGGTACAAGTGTTAATCTCTGTCAGGATATAGTCATCAGTGGGCTTTTTTGCCATTGATAAGTGAAAAGGAACTAAGTCTCATGTGGTTTTTCCATGAATATTTTTTCAACTAAATGTTTTGTTTCAACTTCTCTTTAGTTTCTTTTCTCTTTTCGAAAAGTTATACAAACGTTTTTTTATTATTTTTAAATACAAATTTCTCTCAGTAAATATGAAATAATACCCATTATTAACGCTAATTACTTATTATTATTTTTTGTTCAAATTTTTTTAAAAGGAAAATTTCTATAACCTTGGGGGAGGGGGATAGAAATATGAAAAAGAAAATTTTTTTTCCCCTAGTATACAGGTACTTTTTGTCTGAAGATGGTAACAACGCTGTTACCGAAACGTCACACACTATTTATTTATTTGGATTTGGTCTTATTACCTTGTGTTTATGGTGGGTAATGATGGTGACTGCTGCTACAGTAAGTGCACCACATGTCTACACACGTAGAAAGCAGTTTATTACCTTGTGTGTAGAGAAAGGTAGATAATTCTATTGTATATAAAAAAGTCTAAAAAAAAAAGTAATTTAAATGACTTAGTAAGATGTCCATTCCATTGTTGCGAGCAGGTAGCTCTAACGTATCATACAGCGAGTGAGTGCATGGTATATTCTGCCTCCACGTGGAGAGTTGTGCGATATGGTTTGGCCACCCTCCCAGTGCTCGCTCATCAAGCCACATGAGGAAAAGGCTCCATTTATAATTTAGCCGCTTGCCTGGCCAATCTAACCCACTTCCCAAGGCTGCTGCTGCTGCTGCTGTTGGATTAGCAAAGCTTTCACTCACAGCACTTGATACAAGTTGGTATCATGATTCATTTGTTGGTTGATTGCTGATAAACTCACCCACGCAAGATAAAGCCGAGTTAAATCCCTAATACATACGGTAAAAGCCATGATAATCATGTTGGGTATTTAATGACTGCTTTTTACTGCACTTGTGGGACTTATTATAATACCACTTTTATATAAAACAATAGTGACTCTTGGTGACTTGTGACTTTAGAATGTTATAACAAAGTTGAGGGGGTCAATGGATGAGTGGTATAAGCCATAATTGACATAATCTGACATCCAGGATCGAATCTTGCATTTTGGGCACTTTTTTTATGAAAGAAAACAATTGCTCGAAACTATTTTAGACGCGTAAGATTCTTTTTGAAATTAAACAATTTTCTACTGCCCTTACTGCA
Organism: Cordylochernes scorpioides; assembly: GCA_030710605.1. Lineage (NCBI taxonomy): Eukaryota > Metazoa > Arthropoda > Arachnida > Pseudoscorpiones > Chernetidae > Cordylochernes > Cordylochernes scorpioides. The sequence goes on along the minus strand of CP092863.1, from coordinate 115,758,133 downwards.
ATGGAAAAATCAAAGGGAGGGCCTGGCCCATCAGTGGTGAACCTTCCCAGTGGTTTCACCAGTTTAATCTACCATACCGCTGTTATATTGCATTTTTCGATCTTCCTTTATAGTGATACTGTTACTAGACTCTTGGAATGGGTATTTTAGATTAACTATGGACATAAGATTCTAGGATAGTAGAATTACATACAATTATAAATATATATATTGCAATAAGGGCAGTAGAAATTGTTTAATTTCAAAAAGAATCTTACGCGTCTAAAATAGTTTTGAATTTTCATAACAGATGGCGCACTAGTGCATCAAAACAATTGCTCTATAATCGCCCTCCCAATTTTGTCCAATCCTACCAGTGAGTGCAAAGTGGACACACATATGTAGACATGTAGGTACAGTAAAAGGTCAACTACTGACCTCTCCCAAAAAGTTGCTGTCAGGAGTTTGGTTGTGATTTTGAAAATGGTTGAATTAGAGCAGTGTTGAATTTTTATAGTAGGTTTTGGAGATGGATTAAAAGGCTTACACACTAGACAGTAAAACTTATTCCACACCAAGGAATCTGTAGTTTCAGCTGAATTAAAGTCAGTGTTCACAAGGTAATAAGACCAAATCCAAATAAATAATTAGATCTAAATAAATAAATAACAGTGTTGTTACCGAACGTCACATACTAATTATTTATTAGGATTTGGTGTTATTACCTTGTGTTTATTATCTATAATCCAAATTGTGCCTTATCATAAAGTCAGCGTTAAATTATAGTCGGTTAAAGAGGTTATACCTTTTCCCTCTTGAAATAACCGCTTTTTTAATGATTCTAATTAATATAAAATTTAATACTAATGTAAAGTTTTTTTTCCCTCTGACTGTGCTGACTTGAAACAAACAAAAAAAGAGCTGTTCCCAGCAGTAGCAACATTCTTGAGGAGAAATGGGAGAGCCAGTGGAGTGTAAAATTTCAGAGGAGCTTCCATAATGGCCGGCTTTGACCCATTTCTGGGGTAGGGGGAGTGTGTTGCTGCAATCCCCATCAAATCTGTATATCTAGTTGTTACCTCTTCATTCCTTCAATGATGTTATATTGTTTGTTTGTTGTTAAACAATCAGATAGGTGATATACAAGGTAATAAGATCAAGTCAGAATAAATAAATGGGGTATGATGTTTCGAAATCTGAGGAAGTTTAGCATGTATATTGGGATTGAGTTCAAATCAGTCCATACCACAACCATCAACAATCAACTTTAAAAGTGGGTGACATCTAGACAGGTTTTAAGGTATCCATTACAAGCAGTGTTCCTCAGTAGCTGGTTAGTTTAGTTATTTTGGATAGGAAGGGGTAAATTTCTTAAGTGTTGGTTTCCATATATTCTTTTGTAATGGTTTTTCATGTCTGGTTCAGTGAATCTTGCCGCTTGCTGTTGGACGTCTTTACATTTCAGAGTGTTATATTTGTGTGACAATGAGCTCTGAAAATGTGTTTGGAGAGGAAAGAGAGATAACAAGGAAAATCTTCACCTCTTCTCTCTCACTTCTCTCCGTTGTGTAGGGGATTGAATCAATCAACTCGGGGGGAGACTATCAATCCAATTAAGGAGATAAAGAAGGAAAGTGTGGAACTCACGCAGCCCAATAAAAAAAAATGGCAAGGGCACAGTCCTGGCCTTGACCACCTTGACGTAAAGTACTGGCTGCCGGCTGAGTTGCCATCTATCTCGGCTACTTCACACATGTTTGACTTATCTTGATATAATATGTAAATATGGTGGATTTATCACTTGATGAGAGCAATAGGAACTCTTATTTAGGTCTTAAGATAATCTGTAAAGGACAGCTGAAGAGTCAAAGTATTCTTTAGGGAGAGGTGTTTCTCTTCTTACCAGAGAGTTGCTAATTTGTAAAAATGGAAACTTTAGGTCTTTAAGGGCATCAAGGTAGGAGATCTTATTCTTATTTCTTATCTGAGATCTTATTACAATCTGTAAACAACAGTTTCAAAGCCATCTTTAAGGAGAGGTGTTCTCTTACCAGAGAGTTGCTAAATTGTAAAAATGGTAATTTTTTAGGTCTTTAAAGGCAATAAGTGTTGAGATCTTATTACAATCTGTAAATGACAGTTTGAAAATCAAAGTATTCTTTAGGGAGAGATGTTTACTTACCAGAGAGTGGGTAAATTGTAAAAATGACAATTTTGTTGTTATAAGTTGACCTTGGTAGAGAAGATGTCATATAGCAAGAATGTACTCTCATGGAGTATGTTTTACTATAGTGAGAGAGGTTAATGGGGATGTTCTATACAATGGGTGGTAGACACAACCTGACTACACCACGAAGCTACAATAAACTCTGTATTAAGAATAGATTGTGGGCTTCGTGAAGAAGAGTGGTATTAACTGGCATGACCCGGGAACAAATCCTGCATTGCCAACTTTTTTTTTTTCTGAAGAAAAAAATTGTTCCAATAACCCACCGATTCTTGCACAAATCCGACCCTACCTGTGAGTGCAAGTAACCAAATAGGGATCTGGCACACTTGTAAGTGCAAAGTTTAACTGCTTTCTGCATTGCTAGACATGTGATGCACTTAGTAAAATGTGATTATTATGGCTACCATGTACTTGGGATGAGTATAAGAAGAAAAGATACTTTTTTGTTTAAAGTACAATTTTAGAGCCTTTTCTAAATTTATTTACTTTTTCCCTATGCATATATTCATTGATATTAAAACAGTATTTGTAATTTTTCCTTTTTTTTTCAAAAATGTATTAATGCTACATTTTATTTATCACTAAAAGTTAATCATGAAAGATTCTGAAAAAAAATTGAAGTCCCAATGGGTATAACTACCTTAAGTTTTGTTCTTGAGTGTATGTAGTATAAGAGAAATAAACACAAGGTAATAAGACCAAATCCAAATAAATATTGTGTGACATTTCGGTAACAGCGTTGTTACTATCTTCAGACAAAAGTTCTGAATCAAATGGTAACAATGCTGTTACCAAAACATCACACACTACTTATTTATTTGGATTTGGTCTTATTACCTTGTGTTTATAATCTATAATCCAAATTGTGCCTTATCATATAAGAGAAATGCTAAGTGATTGGATTATGGATTTCAATGCAAATATGGTAATTGTGGACTTTATTTTTCTGCGAGCATTTTTAAAGTCTTGAGGATCACCTTACATTTTTTCTCTTCCCATCTGGTGGAAAGTGTTGAGAGATGGCGACATGCCAGCTAACCTGACAGCTACCTTGATTACAATTATTGGTCCGCTTCTTGGAGATCGGATAAAGACAGATTTGTGTGGTAATTCCTGGGATCAGGATAAAGACAGATTTGTATGGTAATGTGTGTCATTCCTGGGATCAGGATAAAGACATTTGGTAATGTGTGTCATTCCTGGGATCAGGATAAAGACAGATTTGTATGGTAATGTGTGTCATTCCTGGGATCAGGATAAAGGCATTTGGTAATGTGTGTCATTCCTGGGATCAGGATAAAGACAGATTTGTATGGTAATGTGTGTCATTCCTGGGATCAGGATAAAGACAGATTTGTATGGTAATGTGTGTCATTCCTGGGATCAGGATAAAGACAGATTTGTATGGTAATGTGTGTCATTCCTGGGATCAGGATAAAGACAGATTTGGTAATATGTCATTTCTGGGATCAGGATAAAGACAGATTTGGTAATATGTGTCATTCCTGGGATCAGGATAAAGACAGATTTGGTAATATGTGTCATTCCTGGGATCAGGATAAAGACAGATATGGTAATATGTGTCATTCCTGGGATCAGGATAAAGACAGATTTGGTAATATGTGTCATTTCTGGGATCAGGATAAAGACAGATTTGGTAATATGTGTCATTCCTGGGATCAGGATAAAGACAGATTTGAGTGGTAATGTGTGTCATTTCTTGGATCAGGATAAAGACAGATTTGTATGGTAATGTGTGTCATTCCTGGGATCAGGATAAAGGCATTTGGTAATATGTGTCATTCCTGGTTCAGGGTAAAGACAGATTTGGTAATATGTGTCATTCCTGGGATCAGGATAAAGAAAGATTTGGTAATGTGTCATTCCTGGGATCAGGATAAAGAAAGATTTGGTAATATGTGTCATTCCTGGGATCAGGATAAAGACAGATTTGGTAATATGTGTCATTTCTGGGATCAGGATAAAGACAGATTTGGTAATATGTGTCATTCCTGGGATCAGGATAAAGACAGATTTGAGTGGTAATGTGTGTCATTTCTTGGATCAGGATAAAGACAGATTTGTATGGTAATGTGTGTCATTCCTGGGATCAGGATAAAGGCATTTGGTAATATGTGTCATTCCTGGTTCAGGGTAAAGACAGATTTGGTAATATGTGTCATTCCTGGGATCAGGATAAAGAAAGATTTGGTAATGTGTCCACATACTCTCATCCCAGTCTCTCTTTATTTCTCAGTTCAAATATAGTGGTAGATAACTTGGTATCTTGAACTAGAAACTGATTTGTTTAATGAATCACTAGACTTTCTTCCCATTTTTTTTTTGTTCTTTTCAATTCTAAGTACAAAAAAAAAAAAAGGTTATTTCTTTTTTACCTTAATAAAATAAATTGTCTTCTACCACTGGTAGCAAAAGTTGTCCACTGAGCAGCAGCAATCACATGGAAGGCAGCTGTGTAGCCTATTTGTCCTGATAATGGATCCTAGATAAAAGTTGTGCCTGGTGTCCTGGCTTCTTGTTGTTGTCTCCAATTTAGATTTCTTTGACACAAGTTGGTTGGTTTTATTATTAAACCTACATTTCACTCTTCATTTATCTTTTTTTTTTTTTTATCATCCCATATCATTGGTTAATGCATTTTGAAATTACACAATTCAGTTAATCACATACAAAACCTTTATTAAGACAGAAATTCTATATGAAAAAAGACATATCCTGATCACTCACATGAGCATTTAAGATGGCAGAGCGCCATCTAGTGGAATAAAATTCAACTAAATGTTGATTTAGGTTTATTCCATAATAATTGGCGGCCAACCCATTTTCTTAATAAATCAAGAAAAGCCAACCATGTATTGGTCTGTTGGCCCTCATCTGCATGGTGATGGCTGTGAGCTGTCATGTATGTATGCCTGGATTATTATGCCACTGAGTGCAAAAGGATCCTCCTAATCAATTTGATTTGCATAAACTAGAGAAACAAGAAGCGAATTGTTCCATGACAAGGAATTGTTTTGCTTCCTAATTTATTTAGAAGTTGTGGTGGCTAGAAGACACAAACAATATCATAAAAGGTCGGCCATATTTTCAATTAACTCAGCTGTCATCATTTTTTGCGCCAATATGTGAATGAGGTATATTCACAGGATGCAAATATGTATTTTCCTTTGGGAAATTTGCCTAAGCGGATAGCAATATGAAACTATTGAGTGGGGTGAATCATTGAAATTCCAGAAGTTTATTATTAAATATTCTTCCTTCAGACATTTGACTGATGAGGTTTAAGATTGCTTATGTATTCCTGATATTGTTTTTTAAAGACCATGTACTCTTTCTTCCAGTTTGATTCTAGAAACAACAAATGGAAAATAATGACATAGGGCTTGAGTTTTGAAAGTTCCAAGCTAGCTGTGCCAATGAGAGGTTTCAGTTTGGTTTTGCATTTGGTTTATTTTTCTTTTCTTATCTCCATCAATCATAATAGGGTTTCAATGAGCCTGTAGAGCGTGATAACCATCATGACTGGGGGAAGTAGGCTGTATCTGCCTTTGTCATAAAGAATGGGAACACTACTCAGTAGCAGGCGACTGACTTAAGCTCCAATATGAAATGGCTGCCTCTGACATGAGGAACAGATGCCATGTGCTCCTAACATGGAGTACATCCTGTATCTTTGGATCAGGAGTCCTTACAGGGTACTATCAGCTGAACCCAGGTTTGTTAGCGAGCTTGTTACTGCTCCCCCTCCTTTTTTCATCCAGGCTTGGGACCAAGAAAAGGTGGAGTTGCATTTGGTTTTAATTTCAGATAGGGTCAGGCCACAAGAATTTGGCGGCAGTGATCAGATAAAACTATAAGATAGAGTGTGGAGGCTAGATAAGTTTTTTGTGTTTGTGCCTCTGGATCAGTAGCCTTTGATATACTTGGTTAGTTTCTTCTTCTATTTATTTTTTCATTTCCCAACAAGTTCATTTTATATTGTAGCCCATCCATAAAATTGCCTCGTATATTAAACACAAAAATCAATATAACATACATTTTTTATTATCGCTGGTACACATGGTATTGGCCATGATAATCATGGTGGGGTTGTGAGTGACTACTTTTACTGTAAGCGCACCATGTTTCTATACATGGTAAAAGCAGTTCAGCTTTTACACTTACAAGTGTGTCTTAGCCCTGTTAAACTACTTGCACTTATTTGTGGGATTGGACTTAGTGGGAGGGACATTGAATCAATTTTTTTTTCAATCCTTGGTCATGGCTGTTTATGTTTTTATACCACACTGCCACCTTGATATGCTCCCTTTGCAATAGTAGATACATTTTTTGTGCTGGTATATAAACTGTGTTATAGCATCCTTGGCTAGAGAGGCGCTATCATATTACACAGAAAACTGTTAAGCATTTTTTTTTTTTGCTTATCCCTAGTACACGTGGTACAGGCCATGATAATCATGGTGGGTAGTTAGCGACTGCTTATATTGTAAGCGCACCACATGTCTACACATGTGAAAAGCAGTTCGACTTTGCACTTGCCCCTTTAAAAACAAAACATAACAAAAAAGTCTCCCACTTGCTTAGGTTGTGTTGCTGGGGGACATCCCCCCAAGTTGGTGTTGAAACCTCCCTGATGGGTGGTGGAGGCACCAGATAAGTGGATTTGAAGGTAACCAAGAGTTAGTCCTCCCTTCTTCCTTCCTTCATGTTGTTGAAATAGATAAGATGAGAGTAGTGCAGAGGATGTGCCATATCTTTCTTCTTTGGGGTTTCTGTATTCTACTCTTTTTCTTCTTCTTCTTTCTTATCTCCACTCAATCATATTAGAGTATCAAGCTTGAGACTTGGCTGGGTGAAGTAGAATGTGTCTCCTTTGTCATTAAGACTGGGGGCACTACTCAGTGGCAGGCCGACTTAGCTCCAAAAGAAATGGCCGTCTCTGACATAAGGAACAGACGCCATGTGCAGCCGCTCTTAACATGGAGTACAAACGCTGCTCATCCTGTATCCCTGAATTAGGAGCCCTTACAGGGTACTATCAGCCGGGCCAGCTGAACCCAGGTTTTTGTTATCTTGTTACTGCTCCCCTTTTTCATCCGGGCTTGGGACAGACAAAGGCGGAGTTATTGTATTCTACTGGTGGATGGGTTAGATCTCCAAAAAAAGTAATTGTAACACCTTGTCACAACAACAATCATGATTGGTTAGACACAATTTGGATTATGGATTTTTGTTATTATCTCATTGTATTATTATTATACAAGGTCCTGGAGACTAAATTTAGTCCATAAGTCTTCATGATGGGTAAAAAGAACTGCTGTCATTGGTTGGCTATCCACCACATGACAGTCAGAATTTGTCCCCCCGGATAATAGATAAGAACTACAAGGTAATCAAGACTAAATAAATAAATAGTGTGTGATGTTTTGGTAACAGTGTTGTTACCATCTTCAGACAAATTCAGTACCTTCCTCCTCATTCAGTACTGTCTGTTTGATGAGGTTAACAATGCTGTTACTGAAACGTTCAAAATTACCATTTATACTAATTATCAACTAACTCTCCAGTAAGAGGACACCTCTCTCCCTATAGGACACTTTGCCTCTGTGGCCTTTACAGAGAAAAATTTGACAGTAGTTTAAATAAACAGATTTTTTATTCTTTTTCAAGCCTTTTATCTTTTAGGTTATATCATCTTGTGTGTGAGTTGTTGTTCAAAGATAATACAGAGATAAGGTTATCCCGGCTTGCTTTATAAAGCACATTGTTGGCTTTCCTTATAGCAAGAAGGAATCCATTTCTCAACCCGTTGTAACTTCCCTCAGTGATTGTGACGTTGAGGCCGCCTCATAGTGCTGCACTTCTTCTCAGTTGGAAACTGTATCTGGCAAACAGACACACATATTCATTCAGAAAAACAAAAAAATCTGATTGTTCAGATAATGGTTGCTGATGGATTGCACCATCTACCGGAATAAATTTATATTTTATATAAACTTAATTGATGGATCGCCTTTTGACTCAAACAATAATTCATTGATTTAAAAAAAAAAATTGCATAAGAAACTGCAACTCTTTTATTTTTCATTTGTATAGAAGATTTTTTTTTTTGACTTCTTTGGTGATAACCTTATTCTGTACATTTTCTCATCAGTGATTAAATTGTGGTTGGAAATTTAAATTTGACCACAGACTGGTCTGTGCTCAACTGTCTTGTTTGGGATATATAACTAAAGTAATAAAAGCTATATCAATATTATTGCCTTATCAAAATTTTAATTCCTATTTTGTATACTGGCAAGTTTGGTTTTGGTTTCACTTTATGATTTATTTTATTTTTTTTCAGATATGGTTTTCATTGTTTATTTATTAGCCCCGTTATTTACTATTTTATACACTCTTGCCAGAGGACATCTCTCTCTATAAAGGACAGTTATAAAATTACAGTTTTTACTATTTAGTAACTCTCTGGTAGGATGACACCTTTCTCTAAAGGACACTTTGGCTATGCAACTAGGTGTTGTCTTTTATAGGAAAGTTCTACTGTATATCACACATACATACAAAAGCCTTTATTAGGAACTTACCCCATACAGATATTCCCAATTGGGTAAGGTAATAATCATCTTGTGTTATTTACATAGAAATTGAACTGGCTTTACTCTTCGTCTCAAAGTCATTCACTTGTAGACTGGTCCTTACATAATGATGATCTAAAAAATTTATAGTAAGCTATTGTCTTAGATTTGTTTGCTGATATTTTTGAAAGCAATACGTAGGGTGTTGGTACATTTAATTTGTTGATATAGGACTTTCCTTTCTGCATCAAGGGCTGTACAATTAAGCAGGTAATGGGGGAGTTCTTCAGTAATTTCCTTAGTTCTACTCTATATCAATCGCCATTATTTACACACATCACTAATGAGTCACTAATGGCTACAAGAGAGTAGTATGAGGTCAATGATTGGTTATAATATTTACATATATATACCTGAACAATTTAGTTGTTTTCATTCTTTTGTCTAATGATGGTAACACAACTGTTACCAAAATGTCGCATACTATTAATTTATTTGGATTTGGTCTTATTTTCTTGTAGCTATAATCTATAATTTAACACAAAGCAATAGCACGCCATCTATACATATAAAATGAAAGGATTTAAAAGCACGAATGTTTTTTTTATACATAACACAAACTTCTACTGTCCTTACTGCGATGAAAAAATATATTTTTTGTCCAATACAGTATTAGAGCTCTGAGAAGCGGTCTGGTAGATTAAATTGGCGAAACCGCTGGGAGGGTTCACCACTAATGAGCCAAGCCCTCCCAATATATTTTTTCATCGCAGTAAAGACAGTAGAAGTTTGTATTATGTATAAAAGAAACATTCGTGCTTTTAAATCCTTTAATTTTTTAATCCAAATTAGGCTTTTATCAATTTAGTTTTAGGTTATAATCATTGTTTGTGTGTCATGTGGAGGTAAAAGTGATATCTTTTATCCATTTATTTGTGAGAGTAAATGATAAGGCATTATTTGGATTATAGATTAGAAACAAAGGGTAATAAGAACAAATCAAAATGATCAAGGCACAATTTTGGATTATAGAATATTAAACACAAGGTAATATGTCTAAATCCGAATAAATAAATAGTGTGTGACATTTCGGTAAACCTTGTGTTTCTAATCTACTAGCCGAATGACCCGGGCAATGCCCGTGTTTTACCCGATTGAATGTTTTGATTCAAATACTATTTGTTACAATTATAAATTGGCGCCTTAAATAAATGCATATATTAGTTAATAACTATAGCCTATGTGCTTTATCTGTCTATGTACTGTTGGCTTCCGTAGGCGTCTCTTACTGGGAAAAAGAAAGAGAGGATTCCATTTAGTTATTAACTAATATATGCATTTATTTAAGGAGCGACTCGCTCCAACACAATAGTTACAAAAACCAAAAAGCGAGTGGGGGGCAAAGTCAAAAACAAAGTGTCTCATGTAGTGGCGGCGCCATCGTAGCCACGTGATCATAGCCAACCAATAGGAGAGCGCCATTCCAAAAAAAAAGCAAACGGTGACAGAGATGATGACGCTCGTAACTGTATATAGAATACATAATCCAAATTGTGCCATATCAACACCTAATTAGAGAACCAAAGTGTTCGTTAGAGAGAGGTTTCCTTTTATGAGAGAGGAGAGCTAATTGGTAAAAATGGTTATTTTAGTACTTTGTAATAAAAGAAAATAAGACCTAATCCAAATAATTTATTAGTGTGTGACGTTTCGGCAACAACATTGTTACCATCATCAGACAAAATAATAAAAACCTGATGTTGTTGCCGAAACGTCACACACTAATAAATTATTTGGATTAGGTCTTATTTTCTTTTATTATAATCTATAATCCAAATTGTGCTTTATCATTTTGTAGAAAAATGTAAAATCAATTTTACTGTAAAGAACAAAGCCTAAACTATAATTTAATTTAGCAACGCCAGTAAATGCGCATGTGTAGTTTTAGGCATATTTTTGTTGTAAGTATTTAGCTCGTGTCGGTTTCTACAATGTCATCATTTGACATTTGTCCTTTGTCAAGTTTTTTTTTAAAACTATAATTGAAAATTTTTATTAAAAAATTGGCAGAACACTATTGCACTATCGAAATAGTGTGTTTTCTCAAGATGCAAGCCCATGCAGCCTCTTCAGGAATCTCAGGAGATCCTCATAGGGCGCGTGGAGGGAATTTTTAAACAAATGAACGCTGATTCATTCCTATCTCCCCTCTGTGAGGAGGTTTGTAGGTTTAAAGTAGTGCATGCGGTCCTCCTATACCAGCATGTGAGGGAGGTACTCTCCGAGACACTCACGACAGAAAACAAGATCATTCTGCGAGATTTCCTCGACATGGCAATTGAACATGTTGGGAACAAAGACCCATTTATAACCAAGGGCCGAATTCAGGATGTCTTGTAGCCCTTGATCTAAACCAATGAAGCCTGTATAGATTTCATTATTCATCCTTGTTATTATTTTCTTTAGTTTTTATCTGTCACCATAAATTTTTATGAACGAAGTAATAAAATGTGAAAAAAGGGCATCTCCATATCGTGCAACTGAAAGTTGCTGATGGCTTGCACCATCTATCGGAATAAATATCAACTATTCTCGTTGATTTTTAATTATTCCAGAATTGGCCAAGTTTCATGATTTTTCAGGATGCCTTGAATGACCAGGGTTTTGGTCGTTGAGGTACAGCTTGCACCACGCTGATGAGGGCCAACAGCCCAAAACGCGTCCGTGGTTAGCTTTTCTTGATTAATCAAGAATGGGTATTTGGCCAATTCTGGAATAATTAAAAATCAACGAGAAGTACAATATCACATTTGTACTATTTTTTCACTATGTAATAAAAGTTGATTCAATCTCAAGATGGGAATAATGCATAGACAACATGGTGGCTAAATCAAGAAGATTGGACATGCACAAGACTCTGACCTGTAACCTTAAACAGCAATGGATTATCTTTTTGCTTGCTAGGCAGTTAGTTTGGGCAATGTGTTCTTTGTCAAGGACACATTCTTGTCTTCCAGTCTGTCGGTGTTGGATGGTAATTCCCCCATCCTCCCTTCCCCCCCCCCCTTTTTTTTTTACATCTTGTTGCTGTTTAAAAAATTGTTTTTTTTTTCTTCTAAACTTATCCTTTTTCAAGTACATGTGCATACAGTCTGTATGCCTCCGTTTTAGTTATTTGCACTCCCTGATGGGGTGTTGGACTTTTGTAAGAATAGAAAAAGAGGTGAAGGGGTTTATTGAAATCCTTTTTTTTTCTTCATAAAAGAAGTGCCCATTGCAGAATTCAAACTTAGGTTGTGGTTGTTGGAAATGAATGGTTAATATTGCACCGCCACCAACCCCTCAAGTTATTGTATATAAGTTATACTTTATCTGTAATGCCTCTGTAAAAAATGACAGATGTAACAATGATAACAGAAAATGTCTTCTAAGGTAGCTTCTCTCTCCTTCTTACAGAACAACTTCTATTTAAACCAGCGAAAGTGTCATCGTAGTATTCCTATATGCTCTACCAAACTTTTATCTAAAGATGATAAGGCACAATTTGGATTTGAAACACAAGGTAATAAGACCAAATAAATAGTGTGATGTTTCAACACTGTTACCGAAAACATCACACGCTATTTATTTGGTCTTATCACCTTGTGTTTTTTAATCTGAAGTCTTTCTGACCCCACTCTACCTAATGGAGAGAACAAATGTGAAAAACATCATTGCCAAGCATATCACATATATATATATCACTTACATTAGAATGTATATAAGACCAGATAAGTAGTGTGTGTGACAGTTTGGGTAACAGGATTCTTACCATCATCATCAGATTAAAAGTACTGAATGAATAACAACACTGTTATACCAGAAACAGTACATACACTATTTATTAATTTGGATTTGTGGTTGTCATATTACCTCGTGTTTCTAATGTATAAAATCCAGATTGAATCTCTTCATAATCTCTTTTCTCTTGCATTGAAAAGTTCAATAGTAATAAGTATTTACAGTAAAGAACCTTTCTCAACTTTTGTACATAGATATTCTTTCCTAAGGCACAATTTGGATTATAGATTATAAACACAAGGTAATAAGACAAAATAAATAAATAGTGTGTGACTTTTCAATAACAATGTTGTTACTGAAATGTCAGACACTATTTATTTATTTGGATTTAGTCTTATTACCTTGTGTTTATAATCTTTCCTTCTTTTTCTCTTTTCTGAGCGAGAATTCAATTTCTTCCCCACATGTTCTCATTTCTTTTTAGATTTATTTCTAACAGAAGTCTGTATAAGATGGAATGTCTTAATAAAGGCTTGTGTGTGTAAGTGTAAAGAAAGGATTTGTAAATTGAAGGAGGTTTGTAGGAATTTTCCCAGAGAGAGTGAAGGGATAGGTATAAAATAGTAAGAAGGCCAAACACACACATTTAACTGGCAATTAAAAGTGTGGTGGTGGTGTGTGGAAGGAGTGTAGTGGTTGGTAGATTAGATAGTGGGAGGAAAGTTTCTGGATGGATTTATGGTGTCTCTCTCCTCTATACCTCAATATATCTATCCTCAATTTTATATCAGTTTTTTAAGCTACTTTTTTTAGAAATACAGTAGAACCTCTCTGTAAAGTACAACACCTAATTGTAGAGCCAAATTGTCCTTTAAGGAGAGGTGTCCTCTGGTTGTTGAAAATGAAAAGTTTATGACACTCTACCGCTAAACTTTCATTTTTCCCCTTCTCAACAGCTTTTATGTCTGTGCAAAGTATTTAGAGGACTGCTGGTAGATAGGACTGACTCTCTGGTTGGCTGGACTTGTCTAAGAATCGAATGCCATTGAAGCATTTTTAAAAGTTCTTCAGTAAAAAAAAGTGTCCATTGCAGAATTTTATCCTGGATCGACCTGCCACTGAGTAGTGCTCCCAGTCTTAATGACAAAGGCATTCTACTTCACCCACACCATCAAAAGTCTCAAGCTCTACAAGCGTGTATCCTAATATGATTGAGTGGAGATAAGAAGGAAGATCCTGGATCGTGGTTGTTAAACATCAGTATATGCCACTCTTCCCCTAATTTTTTTCCTTGTTTCTTCTCAACAGCTTTTCTGTCTGTGCAAAGTATTTCGAAGGTAGTTAAGACTGATGACTGAATCTCTATGTTCAGCTAGACTTGTTTTAAGAATCGGGTGCCATTGAAGCATTTTTTGAAATTTCTTATTCAGAAAAAGTGCCCTTTGCAGAATTTGATCCTGGATTGTGGTTGTTAAACATCAACAGTGTATGCCATTCCACTGCTAACATATTTTTTTCTCTTCTCAACATCTTTTCTGTGAGTGCAAAGTATTTAGAGTGTAGGTGACGCTCTGGTCGGCCCACTTTCTCTCGTGCCTCTGATTCACCTCTTGGACCACTTCCAAACCCCCTGGTGGCTGCTGGGAGATTTGCCACAGGAGAGATGGATGCGTTTGTTGAAAGCTCTTCCAAGAAATCCACAGCTGTTACAGAGCTGCTGTTTTCTTAATGGTTGCTGCTGCGCATTGATTTCTCAGCTTTTTTTTTTTTTTTTCAAATCTTGTGTCTTTTTGACATGTTGATTATTTCTTCCCTTTCATGAGTGATCTTTTTCTTAGATATCTTTAGAATTTGTTGCTTTATCTTTTACTCTTTTTTTTTTTTAGTAGAACTGGGTTTGAATGCCTTTATTTTCACTTCCACCTATAGTATAAACTCTTTTTAATTCAAATGACTAACTCTCAACAGTTTTTTTTTTTTTCACATTCCAATAAGGCTATTTTCCTTCATTTTTAACTGACTCTAATTCAACCAAAAATTCAGATTCCTTGGGATGTTGAATTAAAGAGAATCTGTATATAAGACTAAAGGTCTTAATAAAGGTATTGATTGATTGATACTCCTTTTCTGTATCTCTCAGGAGAATCTGTATATAAGACTGAATGTCTTAATAAAGGTATTGATTGATTGATACTCCTTTTCTGTATCTCTCAGGAGAATCTGTATATAAGACTGAATGTCTTAATAAAGGTATTGATTGATACTTCTTTTCTGTATCTCTCAGGAGAATCTGTATATAAGACTGAATGTCTTAATAAAGGTATTGATTGATACTTCTTTTCTGTATCTCTCAGGAGAATCTGTATATAAGACTAAAGGTCTTAATAAAGGTATTGATTGATTGATACTCCTTTTCTGTATCTCTCAGGAGAATCTGTATATAAGACTGAATGTTTTAATAAAGGTATTGATTGATTGATACTTCTTTTCTGTATCTCTCAGGAGAATCTGTATATAAGACTGAATGTTTTAATAAAGGTATTGATTGATTGATACTTCTTTTCTGTATCTCTCAGGAGAATCTGTATATAAGACTGAATGTCTTAATAAAGGTATTGATTGATACTCCTTTTCTGTATCTCTCAGGAGAATCTGTATATAAGACTAAAGGTCTTAATAAAGGTATTGATTGATTGATACTCCTTTTCTGTATCTCTCAGGAGAATCTGTATATAAGACTGAATGTCTTAATAAAGGTATTGATTGATACTCCTTTTCTGTATCTCTCAGGAGAATCTGTATATAAGACTAAAGGTCTTAATATCAGTTTCCCATATGTGACACCTTGGAGTAACACATGGAGAGTAAATTCTATGACTTACAGGATTATGCAAATAAGATTTGATAGAATTTATCTGCATATATAGAGATGAGATGGTTTGATTGGCTGATGTGACAAATGATTTGATTGGTTTGCCATCTACCTGGTGATTGGTGGAGAAGAAAAGCTATTTTGGATACATCCCTCCTCGATAGATATATGTGTCATGGCGGCTATATTTATCCCTCCTTCCCCTCTAGCCCCTTGTAATCAAAACATTTGAGGAATTCTCACATCTTCTTTGACTATCATCCCTTTTTCAAAATTCTTTCTTCATCTTTTGTTGTCAACCCTTTTCCCTTAGAGAATCTCTGAGTATTTTGACTCAAACTGTTGTTGTTGTTAAGTAGGGATTTGTTTCTCTCTCTAAACCTCCATTTTCGATTTAAAAAAAAAGTATTTCAATGTAAAGTGTGTCTTATGTGTAAAAGTCCTTTAATGCATTAATTTCTTATAATATATAAAAATTTTGTATTTATTATTAAATTTTTAACGTGATAATCCTGTTGAAGGACTGACAAGTCCGAAAGCTTGAAAATAAAAAGTTGCAAAAGAAACTTAACCCTGGAAACTTTATTTATTTTATAATATTAATTTCCTATGTTAAGATGGCACATTATTGTCTTTATAATAAACGAACATAAAAAAAAAATTGCTCCAATGGCTATGTATTCTTGCAAAAGTCCAACCTCACCAGTGAATGCAACTAACCAAACAAGGCTCTGTCATACTTGTAAGTACAAAAGTTGAACTGTGCTTTCCACATATGGTGTACGTACAGTAAAAGCAGTCACTACCAACCATGATTATCATGGCCTGTACCACATTAAGGATAGCGATAATTTAAAAAAATCTCATAAAAAGTATAAATCTTGGCATATTTTTTAATTAAAAAAAAAATCTGATAGAAGAAAGTTCACCATTTGTGTGTGTACTAAGGGACATCAAAATTTAAACATTCAAGCAGGGATTCCTATGAATTGGGTCCACAGATAAAAATGGGGGTGGTCTCACTAGGAATGAAAAAAATCGTAAGAAAGGTCCAGTGTTATCCATTACTATCAAACTCCTTCCCCAAAACACATTATTGACTCATCCATTGATGAGCTCTAATCTTCCCCGGCAGATACCATCAAAAGTCTCAAGCTTTACAAGCTGGATACCCTAATATGATATTGAGTGGAGATAAGAAAGAAGAAGACTATCAAACTCTTGTATACCGATTTCTCTACTGGATCACTGGGATTTGAAACAAGTAGCTTGTGTGTATGTAACCTTTGATACATTGTGGAAGTCCAGTGATACATATGTCTTCTCGACTCAAATTTCCTTGCTCAGGAAGCTTCCTCAGGTTACCAGCTACTATGTGGTGTCACTCAATCTTCTAATACACTTCTTGGTCATGTGGCATTTAATTCACTACTTGGGGCTTTCTTCATAGACACCTCTTCTTTTTATTTTAATATTTTTCACTAGTACACGTGGTAAAGGCCATGATAATCATGGTGGGTAGTGACTGCTTTTACTGTACGTGTACACCACGTGTCTACACATGTGAAAAGGCAGTTTGACTTTTGCATTTACAAATGTGCCAGAGAACAGTTTGGTTAGACGAATGACCCGGCTTCACCCGAGAATTCCCCAGAGTGCAATTTCCTTCATACTGAAAGTACATCAATACAGGGTGTACCAGGTAAATTGGGAATTTCAACAATGGTATTTTAACTGAAATTTTTTGCAAGTAAAAATTAAAATATCCGAATGAAATTTGACACAGTAGTAGATAAAAGGATGTAGTTTTTATTTATTCAATGTAGTTTCCATTATTAGCTACAACAGTCTCGAGGCGAGTGCGGAATGAAGCACAGGCCTTGGCGACGATGACCTTGTCCATTTGGGTCATCACCGTGTGAACTGCTTTCTTGACAGACTGGATGGTGGTATGAGGAGCTTTGTTGACATCTCTCTCAACAACGCCCCATGCATAGTAGTCGAGGGGATTGCAATCTGGAGAATTAGGGGGCCAAATATCAGGACCCCAGTGACTAGGGACGTTAAGTGTCAGCCACGATTGTGTCTTTTTTGCCTTATGGGCTGGAGCTGAGTCCTGTTGGAAGACATACTTCCTTCCTGCGGCCACCATGTCCATCCAAGGCTTCACAACGGTCTCCAGAACATTGATGTAGGTGTCAGCATTCATCCTAAGGCCCTTCTCAAAGAAATGGGGAGGCATGACATCACCTTCACTGCTGATAACGCCAAGGACCATTACGGAGGCAGGAAATTTCGTGTGCATCACGACAGGTATCTCTGAGGGGTCTTTACAGATCCAGCGATCATTCCTGGGATTTACCTTTTGGTCCACGTCAAAGTTCTTTTCGTCAGAGAAGAACCTTAGCATGCCAAAAGAGTCGTGTTTCAGGTTGTTGAGGAGGGCAGCAGCCTTTCCTTTTCTGTTATTCTTCATATTCTCAGTCAGCAACTGACCTTTCCGAAGGGCATAAGACTTGAGACCAAGGTCCTCATGGATAGTTCTGACAATTGTCATAGAGCCAACGTCCATTTCCTTGGCTATGGCCCTCATGCTCTTCCCAGGGTTTCCATCAATCTTCTCCTTGACATTTTTGACAAATTCTTCGCCTCTTACCCTGTCCGATCGACGCGAGTGCTTTTTCCTTGTAGCTATCCCCTCTTTGTTACTGTCGGCCTCATCAAACTGCTTCTTGACACAATAAATAGTGGTTTTGGGCAACTTAAGAAAATCCACTATCTCTTTGGGGCTCCTTCCGGCGCGCAGAGCAACGATGATGGCAGCTCGATTTTCAAATTCTCGGTTACTCTTCATCACTACACTGCGCACACATGTACTGTTGCATTTTACATGAATATGGCTACGTAATGAAAAAAAAAACAAGTTTTTAATCTCAAGTAGTTTTTGTTTTATGGACTGTCAAAGTTAGTCCCAATTTACCTGGTACACCCTGTATATATACACCTATCCCCCGATTTACACGGTACTTGTTTTACATGTTTTCGCTTTTACACGGTTTTCCAAATAAGTTTTTTTTGTTTGTTTTTATTGCACTATGCTAAAATGCGATATTCTACTCTATACTACCTATGTTGAAAAGTATATTGGGAGGCTCTGATTCATGAGGGGGCGAACACCTATTCAGATTTGACAGTTTAATATACACCTATCCCTCGATTTACACGTTTTTCTCAGGAATGTATCTACTGTGTAAATTGGGGGATAGGTGTATATATTTTTTTTGCTTATCCCTAGTACACGTGGTACAGGCCATGATAATCATGGTTTGAAGAAGTTGGCAACTGATTTTTTACTGTAAGTGCATAACATGTCTACACATGTGAAAAGGCAGTTTGACTTTTGCATTTACAAATGTGCCAGAGCACAGTTTGGTTACTTGCACTCGCTGGTGGGGTTTGACTTTTGAAAGAATCGAGGACCAACGGTTTTTTACTTTTTCCACCAACCCCCTTTAAATCCTGAAACCTCAAGGTGATAAGACCAAATCCCCAAATAAATAAAAATTGTGTGTTTTAAGACCACAAGGTAATAAGACCAAATCCAAATAAATAAATAGTGTGTGACGTTTCGGTAACAGCGTTGTTACCATTGTCAGACAGACAAATATACAGGATCATTAGATTAAAAAAAAATAGTCAAAAGTACTGAATGAAGATGGTAACAATGCTGTTACCGAAACATCACACACTATTTATTTATTTGGATTTGGTCTTATTACCTTGTTTTATAATCTATAATCCAACTTTTAACTAGCTAGCAATTCAAAATGTAACACGATCAAATCTCCAATGATTACGTGTGTTACCTGTGTTAAATATATGGTTCACTATAGTCATGGTTTGTTATAGCCATAGAGTTAATGGTATTATAAAAGAGAAAAGGGGATTATTACAGGTTTGTTATAAGGGAAGGTTTGCTATATCCAAGGTTGGTTTTAGCTGGGTTTTACTGTATATATTCAAAAAGATAGTGTTAAAAATTGTAGTTTCTCCTGTTGCTTTCCAAGCTCCACGCTTGTTGGCCCATCTTTATGACAGATAGGAAGGGTTGAAATAGGGTGTGAGGAGCTCCGATGGATTTCTAAGATGTTCCGCCTGGTAGCTTCAAGCCGACACATCTTTATGACAGATAGGAAGGGTTGAAATAGGGTGTGAGGAGCTTCGATGGATTTCTAAGATGTTCCGCCTGGTAGCTTCAAGCCGACACATCTTTATGACAGATAGGAAGGGTTGAAATAGGGTGTGAGGAGCTCCGATGGATTTCTAAGATGTTCCGCCTGGTAGCTTCAAGCCGACACATCTTTATGACAGATAGGAAGGGTTGAAATAGGGTGTGAGGAGCTCCGATGGATTTCTAAGATGTTCCGCCTGGTAGCTTCAAGCCGACACATCTTTATGACAGATAGGAAGGGTTGAAATAGGGTGTGAGGAGCTCCGATGGATTTCTAAGATGTTCCGCCTGGTAGCTTCAAGCCGACACATCTTTATGACAGATAGGAAGGGTTGAAATAGGGTGTGAGCAGCTCCGATGGATTTCTAAGATGTTCCGCCTGGTAGCTTCAAGCCGACACATCTTTAAGACAGATAGGAAGGGTTGAGATAGGATGTGAAGATCTCAATGCTAAGGTGTGTTGTTATGCAGGCCGACCTCTCTGGCATGAAGTGGCGGTGCCTAACGGGAGAGACCACCTTCTGCATCGACCCGCTGGATGATCCCGTGCTCTCCTCCTACAGCCGCTGCCTGGCCGCCGACGTCCTGTGCGTCTGGCGCAGGGTGAAGAGCGCCACCTCCTCGAGCCTGCACGAGCTGGCGTACAGCAAGGAACTCTGGATCTTCTGGTATAACTTCGAGCCTGACCTCACCAACCTGGTCCACCAGGACTTGACCGGTACGTAACTCCTTACACATTATTGACTCATCCATTGATGAGCTCTACTCATCTCCGGCAGACACCATCAACAAGCTTTACAAGCTTGATACCCTAATATGATTTACGATGCACTAGCGCGCCATCTGTTATCAAATTACAAAACTATTTTAGACGCGTAATATTCTTTTTAAAATAAAACAATTTTTTATTATATATTTATAATTATATGTAATTCTGCTGTCCTAAAAGCTTATGTCCATAGTTCATTTAAAATACCCATTCGAAGAGTCAAGCATCAGTATCACTATAAAAGGAAGTTCCAAAAATGCAATATAACAGCGGTATGGTAGATTAAACTGGCGAAACCGCTGGGAGGGTTCACCACTGATGAGCCAGGCCCTCCCTTTAATTTTTCCATTGCAGTAAGGGCAGTAAAAATTGTTTTATTTTAAAAAGAATCTTACGCGTCTAAAATAGTTTCCTAATAGGACTGTTGAGTGGCGATAGAAAGAAGAAGACTTTACATATTCAATGCATTTTTCCAGTCAGAGAGAGGTAATTTGGCAAATTGCCATATGAAATATCAATATACATTCATAGAGACAAAACTTATGGAAGTGGAAAGTCTGATGTCGCCACTGGTCGTCTTTTTTTAAGGAGACAGAGGCTGTTCACACTGGGTTATCCATGTGTCTTCAATAAAGTTCACTCTAATATCTTTCAGAGTTATAATCCCGATATACATGCTGAAAGGTACAACTTTCTAAAGTTTTGTTCATGAGTGGATATTGACATTTGACAAAATACATGATGGTGATGCATCAATCCTCAAAAAAGTTTAATTGTTCCGACACTTCGGCCACCTTGTCGCCCTTTTCACTTTAAGCGAAGTTTGTCTTTTTCAACTAATTATTCATAAACCAATCCACTACACTAATGGTATTTTCTAAAATATGTACAGCAACTAGTTTCTTTATTAAACTTTTTTGTCCTCATATAAAATGTAAACTTTGAAGCACCAGACTCTTCATTATAGTCAAATTCTGCAAAAAGTCAGGACCTCTTGTACAGTGGGTAGAAACACAGTACTGACTCTCCATTGGGCATTTCCAGGAGCACAGAAAAAAATCACTATTTTGAGTACCATCATGACCCCAGGACATGGGCACAAAATCAGCACATAAGTAAACTAGTAGAAGGAACCATCACTAGATGGTCCCTCTTTGTCCGCAGTCTCTCTCTTGTTGGGCGGTCGGAGCGTCATTAGACATAGCCAATAGACATTACTACACTAGCAGTAAAAGCCCTGTTACTACAAAGCTTATGTTTTATGTGAAGTTTTAATAAATAGTAGTTACTGTATGTGTTACATGTCAAATGTCAGGATTGTCTTTTGTAGATTTGAGAGTACAATCTCCCACCTACTCCCTTCAACACACACACACACAAAAAAAAAAGACCTAGTTTTCGCTTTGATACTGTAATTTGACTTGGAAACCTTCCCCTATTTTAATACAAAACATTTTCACGACTCTTTTGTATCTTCAATTTCAGTATCATATTTTTGAAGTTAATAAAATGTCATGGAAAATGCCAACCCTTTACCAATCTAGAAGAAAAATAAGAGACAACAGTTTTTTGTTTTACTTCTCTTGCAGAGAAAGAAAGCATCCTCTCTTTCTGAGGTCAGAAATGTTAAAGTCCTAAACATAATTGTAAAAAGAGTGGAATTTTATTTCTCTTACAATACATCGGCTTATTAAAGCTTGGTGTTTGCATCTTGGAAAAGTAGAAGCTAACCTTTCAAATACGTAATCTTTTAAAACCACACCCAAATTACTGTTTGATTATCTTTGTAAACATCGTTAGTTACCTTACACTCTTTGGTAGAAACTTGACACCACTAAGTGGTGGCCAAACTACATTGAGGTGACGTGAGGCTATTTCTCAATCACCAAGACAAACAACCCACGTTTTGAATACATAATCTCTTTGGTGGTCATTTGATTGGTGCGATCGTTTCTTTGCCGACTATCGCTTCAAAAACTTAACGGCGGCTATCTATAAATGGTTACCGTCATAATGCTTAAAAACTATGATGGGCCGTCTCTGAAAATTAGCGGATTCGTGTCGACCACCTTTGTCGAATTCACAACCTTGGGCGAGCTTACATTTCGTGAGATAATCCCAAAGGGATCAAACGAAATCAGATTTTGCCCAAAGAGGTGTTTTTAACTTTCAGATTTTGACAGTAGTCGGTAATCTTAAAAGTTTACGTTTTATTTACAGAGTATGTATGCTTGTTGTGTCAGTGTGCTGCAGGTTTCCGAAAGGTAAGTGCTGTGTTACAGACAAGGAAGCTCTTCATACCACCACCTTCTTCTTCTTCTTCTTAACCCTACCACCGCCATCTTTTCCGCATGGCGCCGTCGAATGACGAAATCCTCGGACACGTGTTGGACATGTGCTATTGACGGCTAGCTCCCCACTCACCCCCGTAGCAACAGGTGGCAACCTCTCTCGCACTTGCAACCGCTTGTTTCATACAATAGGTCGTCGAGCTGGCTGCCGGTAGCGAGAGTTCAGACTCCCGTCAAATTTGGGCCGAACATTCCCCGCCAAGGTTTGCTCAACGAACATGGCCGAACCGATTAGTCGGATTTCAAATTTGTCGAGGGGTAGACCGGCTAGTTGGTACGATATCGGTGCTAACCTAACTCGTCAGGTCAAAGATTTTTCCAGGATGGCAAAACGTCTCTAGTGGATGAAGGTCGCCAGGAGGGGGGATAGTTGTGACTGACGGGAGGCGCGCACAATGCTGCCGGTGCGTGTGTACCGGATGTTCGTCCTTGGTTTTTCTCGGCGAGCGGAATTGTGATAGATCGCAGAAAGTTTCCTCCTCCTTTTTACTTGCGTCACCTTCCTTACCTCGGCCGGTCGAGTGGTTGTCGCCGAGCTAAAATAACCACCACCCGGTCCCGGGGGTTGAACCTACCCTCCTCGCCCAATTATAGCCACCGCCGGTTTGCGAAATGCGCGGCGATGATGGTGGTGAGCCGAGCTGAGGGTAGACTTCCTCGTTCTGTTCCGCCATGTTGGCCGCTACTGCTGCTCGCTATCAGCTGACGTCACGGCGTGTCGCGCGCGCGTCACCGATGATGTCACGGGCCTTCTTGACCAATCCGGACACTCAGGTCGTCAACCCCCCGCCGGGGGAGAGAAACCGGATTCCTCCTCTCCTTCCGTCCGCTAGGAAGGAGGGAGGGGGGGTGGATTCCTTGATCGGTGACATACTTTATTGTCGCCCCCGCCGCTCGGTGCCAAGACAATGGCGATTATCGGAGACACGTGGACGGACGACTGCACCGGTGCGGGGCTTAGTGCAGTGGCGGCGGAACACGTGGCTTTGGACCTCATCCAAGTCCGCCCAAGGGGGGAGGGGGGGCATCCAACCTAACCTACAGCAGGGAGACCGGATTGGTTGGGCCGTGTTGTCAGCCACAAGTCCAATCGATGATGACCCTCACTCCACTCCGCGAAAGGGAAATTGAGGTCACAAAGCAGTTGGCTCATTAGCTCTGCCCTGCCCTTGTTGCCTGCCTCCCGGCCCAGGAGGAGGAATCGCACCGGCCACCGAGTTGGTCCTAACTCGATTGTGGGCGAGAGAGATTTGATTACGTCGCTTGTCTTTGGGAAGAAAGGAGGGCGAGTGTTTTTTAAATGGCGACGACGACTTCTAGACCGCCATCTTTTCGCTCTATCCCCCCCCCCCCCTTATTTTTTTCTTCTTCCTCTGCTTCTCTCTTCTTCCTTCACTCGCCGCTGCAGCGCATCGATCCAAATCAGATTACGGTGGCCGCCGCCGCGCGACCTGATGGGAGGGAGAGCCTCTCTCCCAGCACCAAGGACGGCGCTGCGGTTCCTTTCTGCCAAACATCGACCGGAGTATAAAACCTTGATGAAGAGTTTTCCGGGAAGTTCTTTTTTTTTTTTAATATCGCGGCATTTTCCGATTTGCCTTTTTTTTTTTTTAAGAAATAGCTCTCGCGCCGTCTCGCAGAACCTTGCCACCTGGGGATTATGGGGAAGGAAGTCTTTTGTGGTGTGTGTCTGTTGCCTCACGACGGCACGTGGAATCCCCTGCATGGCGTTGCGACACCCATCGATCTGAACTTGTTGGCCGCCGTACGTCCGTCCAACCGGCGTCCCCCTCCCTCCCTCCTTAATCATTTCTTTTGTCGTACCTCCTCTCTGTCCCACCTGAGTGTTCGCTCCCCCACTCCGAGCCTCTCTCCCTGGTCCTACCTACCTTATTTTCCCTTCTCGTCTTGTCGAATTGGCACGCCGTGGAATGGTTGGTGATGGTTTACTCTAGATGATTAGTTAGTTTGAGTTTTTTTTTTTTTTGCAAATGTGTTTTTTTCTTCTCATTGATGATATTATCGTTATAGAAATATATTTTATTAATCCAAGTTTTTTATTTTTTCATCTTTCTACCTCGTCTTGTAGAATCGTTGGTGGAATCGTTTTTTTTTTTCTTTTTGCAAGTGCATTTTTTTTTTGCCATTGATGATATTATCGTTATAGAAATCTATATTTTCAGACCTTTAGTTTTATATGCATATTCTCTTGGGAGATAACAGAAAATGAGTAAGGGGGAAAGGAAGAAATTAGAATATGCAAAGTTATTTGGGAAATATGCATATAAAGCTCTATAGTTATTTTGATATTATGTATGTAAATACATACTTTTGTATATGTTATATTTGATGGGAAAATGGATGTTTTTGGGTTTCAATAAGGAATCTTCTTTTACCTACCTCAATTTTAGAGTGTGTGTGATATATAGATACAAAAATGACATCTAAGAGATGTGTGTAGGTGTTTTCAAAACTGATTTCTTATCAAGAGAACAAATAATAATATGAAAGTAAAGAGCTTTCACATTTTATCCCTTCTCGTTAATTCCCTTTTTTTCTGCGAATATTACCGCCAATAGCGAGATTTTTGGGGTGGAATAATTGAGGTTTCATCGTCTCCATTGACACAATATTTCCAAGAGTCTTCTTCCCCCTCTCTCTTTCTCTCTGATCGAATTATCGTCTCTGCAGCGCACGCCCCCTTTCTTCCGTTACGTAACTAACTACTCGCGTTAAACTTTGTCGCTTCCCGCCCCCGCTCTTTGTCGTCTTGTTGTTGGGGCGGACTTCTCTCTCTCTCTCTTTTATACATTTGACATATTGGCTATTGCGCACTCTCTCGTCTATCTGGAGGAGGACTGTTTGTAGTTGGGAGAGCCTCCTGGAATTTACCTAACTATAAATAGTTTATTTATTTTATCTATGTGATGCACCATTGACTTGTATAATGTCAAAAATATATTTTTAAATCTCAAATCTCTCTCTTGTGCGGACTGTACACTTTACATGTATTGACAAGAGGTCCATAAAACTGTGTCAATTGTCTTTTCAACGGCAATCAACTCTCACCCACATCTAGTTTGGTCGAAGTTTGCTGGTGTACTTTGGTTTGGTGATGTGGTTTTTTTTTTCATCTTTGTATATATATTTTTATATAGATTGATTTGTTTTGACGGGAGGATATTGAACTATAAACATATCTTTTTATTTTGCTTATAGAATTGGTTTAAACGCTTTACTAGCTAAACACCCTTTTTTTTTTTTGGCAAATTGTGAAGATTTCCGTTTAATGATCCTTTACGGATCGCATTGTACACAAAGCCTGTTTTGAACTGACGAGGGTCATTGGCTCGAAACCATGGTCTCCAGGTGGGCGCTTATCAATTTTCCCCTGAAGCTGGTGTTGTGGCTTTGTTACTACCGAACCAAGTCCTCTAAGTTTGGGGAGATGATCGGTAATAGATGAAGCTTAGCCTTTGCTTTTTTTAGCGTCAATTTTGGAGAAAGAACGATCTCAAAAAGTAATAAGACCAAATAAATAAAGTGTGTTAGGTAACAACGTTGCTACCGAAACCTAACACACACTATTTATTTGGATTTTGTCTTGTTACCTTGTGTTTCTAATCTATAATGCAAATTTTTGTATCTTATCATAAGATAGGATCTCTCTAAGGAAAGATCTGGGGAAATATACCCCGGGCCGACGAGGTGTTCGTACCGTGTAAAGGTCATACTTACCACACGCGGTGGTATTTTAGAAGAATGGAAGTTAGTTTGTTTCTGCCCTCCCTCCATTGTCGATTTCTCTGGTTGGTTGAATGTCAATGGTGGGGACACTCTTCACCCCCCATTTCCTACTTCCATCATTGTGTTCCCGCGACTTCCCTTTATCTTTATAATCTCATCTTTTCCCTTTGTTTCTTTCGAGCTTCTTGATTTAGTTCTTCTTGATTTTTTTTTTTACTTTCCCCCCAAAGTACGCATGAGGTACTGAATGATAATCGAGATAACGATTTTGCTGCTTTTTTTTTTTTTACCGAAAGTACCACCACATGTCTACAAATATCGGATTTAAACTTACAAGATGAGAGAGAGCCAAGTTAGATTACTTCTATTTACGTTGCGAGATCGATTTGTGCAAATTGGGACCCATCAATTTAATATTTGTTTTTAAAAATTAAATAACTACTTAATATCTACTGTGGGTTTAGCTAACCCCGGGTGTCGATGTTGTTGAAAATAATACTTTGTGGACGTTTTTCACACCAGTCTAGCCTGATCATAACTTAAATCTTCTCGTTTTTTGGATGCATATAGGAACCAACCCCCCATTGCTTTCAATAAGGAAGTTGTTGGACACGTAAGGAAGACAATTTGATAACGATATAAGATAGAGAAGATACTGGCTAAACTCTTGAAATGAAGAAGTTTGTTTCACCTACGTTTCCACAATATTTGACTTATCCCAATGAGACTTAGGTCTGGAAGGAGTCATTGTTTCACCCGCGGAGAATATGCAAAATTGTCCAAATAAGAGGCGAATTTGCATATTTTTCTTTTTTGTCCATCATTTTCCGTGCGAAGCAGCAAGGTCATTTGTCTAGAGAATTCACACTTAATAATAATATTATCCCTAGTACACTATGATAATCATGGCGGGTAGTTAGCGACTGTTTTTACTCTTAAGTACTACACTTGTATGCACACGAAGAAATAAATTCGACTTTTGCATTTACAAGTATGCCAGAGTTTGGTTATTTGTACTGCACTGGCGCTGTTGGAATTTGGCAAGAATCGGGGGCCGTCTCGAAATAAAATAAAAAATCTTTAAAAAAGGTGTCCAATGCGGGATTAGATCCCGGGTCGTGGCTGTCGTAAATCGAGTTGAGGAGGACCTACAAGAGTTGAGGAGGACCTACAAGAGTTGAGGAGGACCTACAAGAGTTGAGGAGGACCTACAAGAGTTGAGGAGGACCTACAAGAGTTGAGGAGGACCTACAAGAGTTGGGGAGGACCTACAAGAGTTGGGGAGGACCTACAAGAGTTGGGGAGGACCTACAAGAGTTGGGGAGGACCTACAAGAGTTGGGGAGGACCTACAAGAGTTGGGGAGGACCTACAAGAGTTGAGGAAAACCTACAAGAGTTGGGGAGGACCTACAAGAGTTGAGGAGGACCTACAAGAGTTGAGGAGGACCTACAAGAGTTGAGGAGGACCTACAAGAGTTGAGGAAAACCTACAAGAGTTGAGGAAAACCTACAAGAGTTGAGGAGGACCTACAAGAGTTGAGGAGGACCTACAAGAGTTGAGGAGGACCTACAAGAGTTGAGGAGGACCTACAAGAGTTGAGGAAAACCTACAAGAGTTGAGGAGGACCTACAAGAGTTGAGGAGGACCTACAAGAGTTGAGGAGGACCTACAAGAGTTGAGGAGGACCTACAAGAGTTGAGGAGGACCTACAAGAGTTGAGGAGGACCTACAAGAGTTGAGGAAAACCTACAAGAGTTGAGGAGGACCTACAAGAGTTGAGGAGGACCTACAAGAGTTGAGGAGGACCTACAAGAGTTGAGGAGGACCTACAAGAGTTGAGGAGGACCTACAAGAGTTGAGGAAAACCTACAAGAGTTGAGGAAAACCTACAAGAGTTGAGGAAAACCTACAAGAGTTGAGGAGGACCTACAAGAGTTGGGGAGGACCTACAAGAGTTGAGGAAAACCTACAAGAGTTGAGGAGGACCTACAAGAGTTGGGGAGGACCTACAAGAGTTGAGGAGGACCTACAAGAGTTGAGGAGGTCCTCGTCCTACATTCCATTAAAATAAGTGAAGATGGGGGACTTTACACTATCGCTAGATGGAAAAATGGCTCTGACAATTCGTAACGTAGAAAACGGAAATTGATTCCAGGGAGGAGGATGACTCAAGAAGATTTACCACAAAGAACGTGGTGGTAAAATCACATAGAATAGAGAAAGACAAGTCCAGCCATGGACTCGCTAAGACATCGTTCAACTTATCGATAGCCGACAGATGTTGGTAAGGGAAGAAGATGATATCATGGACTGACGGTCGTTGTGGGGTCGCACGTTCCGACACGCCACTAGACGTTGTCGTCACGGTACACTGCCTGCCTAGAGGTTGGCTGGATGGCTGGCAGCGTTGTTACCAATTCTCCTTCTCTTCTTCTTGTTGTTGTTCTAACTACACTTAAACTGTCTGTCTAAACGTCTACACCTCTAGACATCGTGCTACTTGCCATTTTACAAAGATGGAGTGTCTTGTACCGAATACAGGAAAATAACTTCTTAGAATAGAGAGAACGGAGGAAGAGGAAGTAATTGCTTAGTAAAAAATGTTGTCCATTGCTTGTATATAAGTTTCTATGCCAAGACCTTTTTTTCTTCTTTTCCCTCTTATTTGATACATTGTAAATAACATTGCTGATTGTTGTTACTATTACTGTTATTCCTTACTCTGTTCTACTCGGAGAATCTGTATAAGACTTTAAAGGTCGTAATAAAGCTTTTTGTTGTTGCTGCTTAGTAAAAAAGAAAAGGATTGGGTTATAATGATGAATGAGTTCTGTGTTACATTTATCCAGTAGTTGTACGAAAGAGGGCGGAGATTATAAGAAAGAGACAACAAGGAAGACGGATTTCTGTGAAAAATAGACACCAGTTAGTTTTTTTTTTCTCAACGTTTCGACAAAAATCTTTTGTCTTCGTCTTGTTTTGTCTTTTTTTTTCTACTTGCACTTGCTAGTGGGGTTGGACTTTAGCAAGAATCGGGGGCCATTGGAGCATTTATTATTATTTTTTTTTTTCAAATAGAAAAAAAAGTTATAAATGCGAGATTGGTCGTAATGGTCGAAAACCAACGTTTTAGACGACCCTGGAGATTTATTCTGAATGGAGATGGTCCATGCAGCCTGATCTTTAGACTTTACTAAGATGCTAACTAAGCTAGTAACTTAAGCTGCTCACATCTCAATTGATAAGTCAGTTAATAATAATAAATAATAATAATAAATAAAATTAAAGCATTTGGCAAGGCGTTAAAAATTGTTCTGAGGTTGCAAGGGCATGTGATTTTTCGAATTTAGTATTTAAAGACGGAAGTTAAGAAAGCCTAAAGATGGACAGAAGAGCTTTACCGAGATGGTTATCACCATCTTGCAAAGACACGGAACTAGACCAAGAAGAAGTGTTTTGCGTATAAAAACTTTTTATTGAAGAAGAAAGATCTATTCGGTAACCATCCTCTAGATTTCGATGGCGGAAGACGAGCTAGCTTCTCCACCTATGCCAACAAAGGAGTTGTTTCCGCGCTTGTAGGATGTTGAGTCATCGTATCTCCTTTAATTCTGATTCTTCTTTTTAATATTTGAGAGGAAAGTGAACTCTTTCTTCTCTACACATTGTGTTCTCTACCCTGCCTTTAATGAGAATTACACTCATGGACAAAACTTAAGAAAGTTGTACCTTTCAGCATGTATATCGGGATTCAGACAATAACTCTGAAAGATATTGCAGTGACCTTTATTGAAGACACGTGAGATAACCAAATGTAAACAGCCTGTGTCTCCTTAAAAAAAAACGACCTGCGGATATCAAATACTTTAAACTTCCTCAAGTTTTGTCTAGGAGTGTAGTAAATATGAGAAAAGCCTCTTTTTTTTTTTTTTAAAATTCCTTAGCACAATTGATTTGCCGCAGAAAAAGTCGAAAATATGTATATTCCCCCATTATTCTGTCTCTCACATGGGCTGTATGGAATGGAGTATGGGCTGAGATGGAATTAAGACATCGAGATGATAGCCTGTATTTGACCCACTTATACAAAATTTTCCCGGAATGTGTCACATAGCGCTCGTACGGACATGTCTGCCTTATCCCCTGTGACGTAACAATGATATCATCGCAGCTTCCATAACCTTCACGGACTGTCAGGCGTCACCGTGGCTAATCTGTGAATTGGTAGCCGACGGCCGTATGTGGGCGATGGCGGATAGAGAAGGCTGTGTATCTCGTCCGTAGAGAAAGAACGGTAAGGAATGGTAGCACTTGGGGATAAATACAATCATGGATAAAACTTAAAGGAAGTGAAACTTATTTGTCGCCGTCGGTCGTTTGTTTTCTTGAAGAAGACAGAGGCTGTTCACACTTGGCATCTCGTGTGTTTTCAATAAAGGTCATTGTGTATCAAATCCCTCCGATATACATGCTAAAAGGTACAACTTCTTCAAGTTTTGTCTATGAGTGTATCTTTCAGAGATATTGCCTCAATCCCGATATACATGCTAAAAGGTACAACTTCCTTAAGTTTTGTCTCCACGTGAGTGTATTTAATCTATCGATAATATATCTTTATAAAATAGAATTTCAACGTCCAATACTGTCTTGGGCGCGTCGCCGGCAGATAGCTAATCCGTCGTCGCAGCGTGTCTCCTTCAAACTTTTGACGCGAAGATCGCGGTCAGGGTCGCGGGCAAATTCCATCTCGGTCCATTGAGGATTGACATCTCAGGACTGTTCTCTGGTTCATCTATATGCCTTTAATGTAGCAGTACCCTCGTCCCTCTTCCTACCTTTCCCCCCCCCCCCCCCCAACTTATCCTTAGTACACGTGGTGCAGGCCATGATAATCGTGGTGGGTAGAAGAAGGCGGCTGCTTTTACTGTAAGTGCACCACATGTCTACACACGTGAAAATCAGTTCGACTTTGCATTTACAAATGTGCCAGAGCCCCGTTTGGTTACTTGCACTCGCTGGTGGGGTTGGACTTTTGCAAGAACCAGGGGCCATTGGAGATTTTTTTTTTTAACCAGAAAAAAAAGCGCCCAATGCGGGAATCGAACCCGGGTCGTAGCGGTCGAAAACCAACGGTTTAGACCATCCTTCCATCGACCCACCTTCCTACCCTGAAATCTTCCACTCTTTCGTAAGAATACGCGATGTCACGTGACAGGATTCACCCTTCGTTATAAGATAATCCTCTCTTTTTCCTTTTTTTTTTTACTCGAAGCGATTTCCTTTTTCCTTTCTCTGTATCCTAAACACTTTCTTGTTTTGGACTTTATTACGGTACAAGATGCATGCTTATGCATTATTGGAAAAAAAAAAATGGCAAGAATACCATTGCAGTACACCATTCTCTATTTTGGTTTTGCTCTATATATATATGGTACATAACACTTGCCGTGTATCTTTGGAAACTATTAGGAAGAACATCATATCCAACCTATTGCAGTACCATCCTTAGTAGTAAAAGCACAACGTACTAACTCTTAGAATCTCTGTCAAATAATAATACAAACGTGAAATTGTACTGGGATCAGTTGGATAAATTAGGAAAAATTTCAACGTCCAATACTGTCTTGGGCGCGTCGCCGGCAGATAACTAATCGTAGGTTTTTTTTTTTTTTTTGTTATTCCAGAATTGGAACCTTTTTTGATTAAGCAAAGAAAAGTTAACCAAGTAATAAGCGTTTTGGGCTGTTGACGCTCATCAGCGTGTTTTTTTCTTGATTAATTATTTGTATTTGGCATTAATTCTGGAGTAAATTAAAAAAAAAAAACAACAACGATTAGATGATATTTATTCCGATAGGTGGCGCTAAGCGATCAGCAACTTTTAGTGGAACGATCAGGAGATGTCTTTTTTTTTTTCTTTGAATAAATGTTTGTGTCTGTCTCGGATTTTGGGTCGGTAGCAGTATGCAATTTAGATTTTGAAAGATTTCTTCAATCCGCGGCGGCGGTGGTGTATTTAGCGAGTGGTGGTAAACAAAGCCTTTAAGTAACCTCGCTAGGTTGAGGTGTTGATTACTTATTATTTGGGGAGGAGGGCCAATTACTCTCTCTCTCTTAACTCCAGCGGGCTGGCGGGCGGCCGGCGCTGCTAACAATGGGATGATGGTGAGCGGCGGACATATTGATCTCTCTCCGCTTACCACCTCTCTCTCCAAACGTATTGACTGACTCCCTGGTCGGTCGGTCGATGATGGGTGGCGCGGTAATGACGGACACGGCGGTGGCGGCAGAAAGGTCGCACAGAATGGGGTCAGCGCGCGCACCTACGCCGCGGTGTTTGTGAGCAGGGCCCCATCAGCTTTTGTCTCTCCTCACCGTTCGGTCTTTGTTGTGCTCGGACGTGTAAGTTTGTTGCGGTCTTCTTCCTTTATTTATTTATTATTGTTTTTGTTTGCTTCTCTTTTCCACCACCGCGTTGTTCTTTTTTATTTTTGCCTTCTTCTTTTTCCACCTTGCTCCTTTTTTAAAAATTATTATTCTCTGGTTGATGCGTTTTTTTAGGGGGGGGGGGGGGTATTATTATTATCCATAGTACGCCTGGAACATGATAATCATGGTGGGTAGTTAGCGACTGCTTTTACTGTAAGCGCATCACATGTGTGATTTGAGTTGAGGGAAGATTGATAGTGTCAACTATATGCGTTGATTTTTTTCTTTGTTTTATCGATTTTTCGGCTGTTTTTTTTTTTTGTCGATTTAAGATGTGACTATGTGTGTGATAGAATTTTGGATATTGAATAGTTGAAAATTTATATATATTTTTAGTAAGAGCTAACCTTTTTTGTGTGTATATTACAAAAAAAAAAAAATTCCGTAGATTGCTGGTTTTTCAGTGAGAGTTTGGAAAAACAGGCTTAGCGAGAGTGTGGTAAAAAGATACCTACTTGCTGGAGGTGTCCCCAGTTTAATCTACCGAACAGATTTCATTGCTTTGTTGAGACTGTACGACATTTTAAAGGGAATCTGGGTTAAAAAGGACATTTCTATAGAAAGTATATTTGTGAGGAATTTAATTAAAGTTTCTCTCTCTCTGTAGGTGTTTTCTCTAAAGAGGTTTTACAGTGTCCTCGGTCTCCACCAGGCTGTAGTTGGGGCATGCATGCGGAAGTCGTGTGGGGGAGGCGCAGGGAGGAGGAGGGGAGAATTGTTATGCAAATGGTGGGCAGCAGAGAGCGCCTGGAGTATGCAAATCCATCAGACCATCGCCCCCAGTTTCCCACCATAAAGCGTACGATCCACCTCCCCAATGTGAGATTGGTTGATGCTGGACAACTTTCGCCCAACTTTGCAGTTTTTTCCTTCTTTTTTATTATTAGTCTAGGTGTTCTGATTTGTTCTGTCTTACTTCTCGGTCCGCAGCTCTTTTATGTCCTTCACAGCTTTACATCCAGTCCAACCGTTACCTTCATTTTACCTATATGGAGGAATAAATCTTGAATTAACGTTTTGTTTAATATTTATTCCGATAGATGGCGTTTTTACCCCACCTAAAGTTGTCTGGATATATATATAGTCGTATAAACTCTCCTAGTTGCCTCAAAAAATTCATTTAACACCACACCATGGAATATTTACATCTTATCGTATTCACCGGGATTAAACGAAAATAAGTTGCGTTGAGTTTCGGTTTCGGTTTGTGGCTCTGAGACAAAGCTCCGGTACTTTACTTCCCCCCTCCTCTGATCCACTCACCTCGTTGATTTACGTTAAGGGGGAGGTTGACACGTTTGATTGGTCTGTTCTTCCGAGTGTGTGGGGGTGGGAATCATCTCGTCCCCTGCCAAAACTACACAGCATTTTTGATATTCTTTAACTTTCTTGTTATCTCGTCTTACCCCCTTCCCCTAATTCTACTGTGTGTCGTACCTTTAAATTAAGTTTTTTTTTCTTTCTATTTTAAAGACGCATTGAGACATTTATGTAAATATAGTTTTTTTTTTTTAATACAGAAGAATATCGGAAAGTTGTTAATCAATGGGCATAATCCGGCCTCCACTCAAGTGATAACTCACCGCCATCTATCGGAATAAAGATCAATTATTAAAAGTTAGTTTTTACGACGTATTCCAAGAATATTAATAAAAGAGCCCTTTCCCCCTTTGAATTATCAAAGAAAAAAAATGGTGCTATATAACATTTTTACGTTTGGTAAACCTTGATTTCCTTTTATTAATTTATATAAACATCAACAAAAGGTCAATAATATTTCAAATTAATATAAACTGCGTGATGTTCAGTAGCAGAACTTGTTTATGTTATTACGGCTTAAACAAAACATAGCTATTTTGGTTTCGCTTTCGACATGTCCTTATATTGAACCATTTAATTTTTTTTTTAATAAATCTTAATAAGTTGTTTTTGAAATAGACTAATTATATCTTTTAATGTTTTTTTTTGTTTCGATTGAGAGCGGCGGGTACACCTTGATTGTATATAGAAACAATAATGCTCATCTGTCATTCCTACTCAATACTCATAGACAAAACTTAAGGAAAGTTGTACCTTTTAGCATGTATATCGGGACTCTGACAATAACTCTGAAAGATATGTGACCTTTATTGAAGACACACGAGATAACCAATATACACTCATGGACAAAACTTAAGGAAGTTGTACCTTTTAGCATGTATATCGGGATTGAGACAATAACTCTGAAAGATACACTCATAGACAAAACTTAAGGAAGTTGTACCTTTTAGCATGTATATCGGTATGAAGACAATAACTCTGAAAGTTTCACAGTGACCTTTATTGAAGATACACGAGATAGCCAAGTGTGAACAGCCTCTGTTCTCTTCATAAAAAAATAGACGACCAGCGATATCAAAGTATTTCCACTCCCTCAAGTTTTGTCCATGAGGGTATATTAGGAATGGCTGTCGACGGAGTTAACACGACCCGCGTCGAGTCTCTCGACCAATTTTTTTATATTTAAAAAAGCTCGCGAACAGTTCCCCGAAAAGGTATTGCTATCTCGCCAGTAATATATAGAAAAAAGGGTAAAAAGATAGTTGGCAGTTACGTTGTTGAGTGTTCTTGTTCCTTTTTTCCCCCACGTAAGAGTTTTGTGTGTCCGAGTTTTACGATATCCCAAGACTTCGTTGTTGTCAACTTTTACCTACCCGAACCCTGCGACATTCTGGCAACTTGCCTGAATACAAGATCGCGTTAAGGTGGCGTTGTTGTAACCGGCTTTACGTTATAAAAACTATGGTTACATTTATTTCTATTTTTTAAAATGTATTTTATATAAAAAAAATGAGGAAGATTGAAAAAAAAAAAACGTTATCATGTGTCTATCTACCTATGTAAAAAAAAAAGTTTGACCCTTTTTCAATTTCAAGATGGCAATTTCTACAATTTTATTGGCATCTTGTCAACACAGGTAAATTCAAAGTTGTAATTTGTTTGTTTCCTCTATAATAGGGGCAACTATATCGCGTCTGGTTGATTAAGAAATAATAATAAAAACACATGAATCTTTTTGAGCAGTCCATAAATAAATCTTTAATTAAAAAGGCATATATTGGATCAAAATATCATTTATTTTACCAATAGTTCAGTTGGCTGAACGTCAACCTTTATCAAGGTGTTATAACATATTAAAGTATGTCAACAACAATTTGTGAGTCGTAAATTATCTGCATCAACCTTTCTTTAATACTTCCAGCGTTTACAATTATAAAGCCACAACTTACAAAATGGCGTTTTCCACGTATTGTGCCTCATTATTTAATTGCCTCCGCACTATTTAGGTAATGGTAATGAGTTTCAATTCCAAGATGTCAGATGTCAGGTTACTGTTAGGTGGTGGTAGGATTGGACTTTAAGGTAAGAAACGTTCAAGTCGTCGTTCATAAGAAGAAAAAAAAAAGTAAGTAACGTCACATGCCATCTCCCAAAATAAGTGATTGAATTAGGAGGTGATATATGTGTGTGTAAACCATGATAATCATGGTGGCTATTAGTTAGCGGCTGCTTTTATTGCAACTAGGCCACATTTCTACATGTAGAAGGCAGTTCGACTTTGGAACTTGTAAGTGTGCCAAAGCCCCGTTTGGGTTTACTTAAACTCACTGGTGGGGTTGTTGGAATTTTGCAAGAATCAGGGAACAATTAAGAAATTATTATTATTAATTAAGATAACCCAGTAGGTTCCTGGAGCCACCACGTACAGAAATCACCCCTGGGTTGTCCTTCTGACATCTTCTTGGTTTTATTTACAGTGGAAGTCCAATTACTAAGTTGGCGAAATCAA